>CM058158.1:1530000-2130000 GCA_030254885.1 Vitis rotundifolia
TAAGCTAGGTAGCAACCTGGTCATTTACCCTGAATTGCAGGTTTTTTGACTCGCTGCTGAAGGTTGAAGATAACCTCCAGCACATGCCACATGTGCCACATGTGTCGCACGTTCCCCACTTGCGGGTCAAGTGTGTGAGGCGCATGTAACCGCATTCGGTGTTTGTTTTGAGCCTCGTTTTTTCCTATGTGCTTTTTTTTTGTCATTTATTTTTATGGATATATTATTTTATTTTTTGGGGGTTAAAAATATTTATTAAATAATTATTACTAATTTATGTGATTTAATTAGCTTAAAATTATTCTTTGGTATAATTTTCTGTTAAGAATTTACCAGTAATTATGCTAATATATATGGAATAAGAGTGTAGTACTCACTCCCTCTAGATTGAAACTTTTTCAAGCATACTCTCTACTTGGTCTAAATCTCATAAACTAGTTAAATAATTAGTTTAAAGTGTAATAAAAAAAAAAAAATTGTTGTTCAAATTCTTGCAACTATAATTGATCATTGATCATTGAAAGTACATTTTGTGACGTACTTCATCTTGTTTGGTCATAAGCATATATATCGCTAATATGCACTATTGTTGTTGGGTAATATTGTTTTTTAATTTACCCAATTTTGGAACATTGCATGTGAATTATTGAGGTTATTTCACCAAAGTGATTTAACCATCAAAATTTGCAAGTTTATGAGTTCCTATTTTGTTTATAGGGAAAATTTTAGATTAATTTGTACAATCGCTTGCCTAAAGGGGGTTATTGTACAAATTAATTTAACAACATGAGGATACTGAATGAGATAAATAATTTGATAAATTTGTTTGCCTAAAGGAAATAAATTTTAATGAATTATTTGTTGATCTTCATGCTTAGAGAATAGTTGTTTACTGTGGACTCTGCCCAAAGGGGAGTTTATGATAATACAATTGATTCTTGTATCGTATTGCTTATGCTTATTTAAGTATTTTACCTATTGCCCATAATTGATCTAGTTGCAAATTTTTGTCAATCAGTTTCCTTTGTTGTGAACAACAATAATGCTACAATTGAAATTCTAAGTGGGTCGAACTATAAGAGATGGAGATCAGACATAGAGTTTGTTTTAGGAATGATGGACTTGGACATGGCTCTACGTGAAGATGAACCTCCTAAGCCTACTAATGAAAGCACTGAAGCTATGAGAGCTCATTATGCGAAATGGGAAAGATCGAACCGTTTGAGTCTCATTTCAATCAAAAGGTCCATTGCTGAGCATCTCCTTGGAGGAATACCTGAGAGTAACAATGCTAAGGAATTTCTTGTTGCTATGGGAAATAGATACCAGATATCTGACAATGCCGAAGCTGAGCATTTTATGGATGAATTGATGAATATAAGGTATAATGATATGAAAGGGGTTTGTGAATATATCCTAAAAATGGTATATCTTCATACTAGATTGAAAGCACTAGACATTCCCATTCCCATTCCCGATAAGTTTATTGTTCATCAAGCCCTTAATACTATCTTCTTTCAGCCAAATCAAGACTGCATACAACACCCTAAATCAATCTTAGGGTGTGAATGACTTGATCACTAAGTGTGTGGCTGAGGAAGAAAAGCTGAAAAGAGAAAAAAATGAATTTGCTCATCTCATTGCTCTTGGAAAACCAAATAATCATAAGAGAGTTGAAAATGCTAGAAAGCCCAACTTCCATAGTTATAAGAAAAGCAAGAATTTCAAGAAGAGTGGGAGTGAGAAGCAGAAGAATGGAAATGGAAATGCCAAGAACACAGACCTTAAGTATTATCACTACAATAAAAAGGGTCACAAGAGGGTTGATTACTTTAAGTTTAAGAATTGGCTAGAGAAGAAAAAGAAGGAACATGGTATGTTATCTGCCTATGTTTGTTTTGAATCTAATTTAGTTAATGTTCCTTTAGATTCATAGTGGCTTGATAGTGGTGCTACTGTTCATATTGCAACTTCTTTACAGGGGATAAGAAATCTGAGGAGGCCAAGTGAAAAAGAGTCAAAGCTTAAAGTTGGCAGTGACATCGGGATTGATGTTGAGCATATTGGGATTGATGTTTTAGAATTAGATTTTGGTTTTCAGCTTGTTTTGGACAATGTTTTTTGTGTACTTTCGTTTAGAAGGAATTTAATTTCTTTTTCAGTACTTGACAAAGCTGGATATAGTTTCACTTTTGCAAATAAAAGAGTTGAGGTGATTTATGACTCTAAAGTGATTAGCAATTATGTTTTGTCTGACGGGCTTTATAGATTGTCATTGTTATCTGCTCGTTCTTACAATGTTGAAAATAGTGTTGCTAAAAGACCTTTGACTAAGGAAAGATCTTCATTGTTATGGCATAAGCGTTTGGGGCACATTTCTAAAGAATGAGTAGAACGCTTAATTAGTTCAAGGATTCTTTCTCGCCTTGATTGTGATGACTTAGAAATTTGTGTTGATTGTGTGAAAGGAAAATTGACAAAGACTAAGAAAAAGGGTGTAACTTGTAGTTAAAATTTGTTGGAGATTGTTTATACAAACATTAGTGAGCCTTACTCCACTACCTTGTGTGGCAACAAGTGCTTCATTACATTCATTGACGATTTCTCCTGATACGGCTATGTATATTTTATCAAAGAAAAGGCAAATGCTTTTGAAATGTTCAAAGTCTTCCGAACTGAAGTTGAGAAACAATTGGGGAAAGTCATCAAGATTGTAAGATCTAATCGAGGTGGTGAGTATTATGGGAAGCATGGTGATACTGGACAACAAAAGGGACTTTTTGCAAGGTACTTACAAGATAATGGTATTATTGCTCAGTATACTATGCTGGTAGTCTCGAACAGAATGGCGTGGCAAAAAGGCGCAATCGCACTCTTATGGAAATGAAGAGGAGCATGATGAGTAGATCAAATTTGTCAGAAAATGGGTGAAGCCATTAAAACAGCAACCTACATTTTGAACCGTGTTCCTAGTAAGTTTGTGCTTAAAACACCGTTTGAACTGTGGACAGGCAGAAAACCCTGTTTGAATCATTTTAAAGTATGAGGATGTCCAGCTGAGGTGAAAATCTATGATCCTTCTTTAAAGAAGACGGATTCAAGAACTACTAGGTGCTACTTTATTGGGTATCCTAGTCACTCAAAATGATACAAGTTTTATTGTTTAACTCGTGACACTAGAATTGTTGAGATCAAGTGGCAAAGTTTTTAGAGTTGGATGTTGCTAATAGTATACCCTCTCAATCAATGAAAGAGTGGAATCCATGTATGTTATTTCTTTACCTTTTCCAGTCTCAGACGTCAACCTTGATGTTGGAGCTTTTGATTCTGAGATTCAGCAAGGAGTTGCTACTGTCAATTTCCTCACTATCGAAATAACCCCTATTGTAGATGAGATTTCTCTTGTGAAATGAGGAGATCGCAAAGAACTAGAAGGCTTGTCTTTTCTAATGATTATTATGCTTACCTCGGAGAAGGAGAGTATGAAATTGGAGAAAAAGTGGACCCTACTACTTATCATGAAGCTCTCAATAGTGATAAGGCAAATGAATGGTTGATTGCCATGAGAGATGAGATGCAGTCTATGTCAGACAATGATGTTTGGGAACTTATTGATCTTCCCAAAGGATATAAACCCATTGGATACAAATGAGTATTCAAGACCAAAAGAGACAACAAAGGAAATGTTGAAAGATACAAGGCTCGGTTGGTTGCTAAAGGGTATACACAGCGAGAGGGCATTGATTTCACAGAGACTTTCTCACTAGTCTCTACCAAAGATTCCTTTAGGCAAATTATGGTGTTGGTAGCTCATTTTGACTTAAAACTTCATCAGATGGATGGCAAGACTGTTTTTCTCAATGGTGATTTGAGTGAGGAGGTCTACATGTCATAACCTGAAGGATTTGAGGCAAAAGGGAAAAAAAACATGGTATGCAGATTGAAAAGGTCAATTTATGGTCTCAGGCAAGCTTCTCGTCAATGATACTTGAAAGTTGAAAAAATTGTGACGTCTTTTGGTTTTATAGAGAACAAGTTTGATCAGTGCGTTTACATGAAAGTCAATAGGAGCAAGTACATTTTCATGGTTCTCTATATTGATGACATTCTACTTGCTAGTAGTGATGTGAATCTCTTGAATGATACCGAACGTATTTTGTCTACTAATTTTAACATGAAGGATCTCGGAAAAGCATCTTTTGTGCTTGGTATTGAGATTTATCGTGATAGATCTCGAAACCGTCTTGGGCTATCTCAGAGAGCCTATATCCATCGTGTGCTTAAAAGATTCAGTATGCAGACGTGCAAAGTTGGTGATGTACCTGTTGTGAAAGGAGATAAACTCAGTAATGAACAGTGTCCAAAGAATGATTTGGAAAAGGATGCCATGAAGACTATTCCTTATGCTAGTGCCATTGGTATAGGTTATCTCAAAGAGCCTATATCAATCGTGTGCTTAAAAGATTCAATATGCAGACATGCAAAGCTGGTGATTACCTGTTGTGAAAGGAGTTAAACTCAGTAATGAACAGTGTCCAAAGAATGATTTGGAAAATGATGCCATGAAGAATATTCCTTATGCTAGTGTCGTTGGTAGCCTGATGTATGCACAAGTATGTACGAGACCTAATATCGCCTTCATTGTTAATGTTCTTAGTAGATATTTATCGAACCCTAGACATGATCATTGGGTTGCTGCAAAGAAAGTCATGAGATATCAACAAAGAATGAAGGATTTTATGCTTGTGTATAGGAGGGTGGATAATCTTGAGGTAGTTGGATACTCAGATTCTGATTTTGGCGGTTGTTCTGACGATCGTAAATCTACTTCAGGATACATTTTTATGTTAGCTGGTGGAGCCATTTCATGGAAAAGTGTCAAACAGAGCCTGATTGCATCCTCGACCATGTATGCTGAGTTTGTAGCTTGTTATGGTGCATCATCTCAAGCTATTTGACTAAGAAATCTGATTTCAGAGTTGCAAGTTGTTGATTCCATCTTTCGACCCATTATGATTTATTGCGACAATAATGTAGCTGTGTTCTATTCCAAGAACAATAAGATCAGTATGGTTTCTAAGCATATGGAAATCAAGTACCTTACAATCAAGGACTTAGTGAAGAAATGAGATATTGTAATTGAGCACATAAGAACTGGGTCCATGCTAGCTAATCCTCTAACCAAAGGTTTAAAGCCCATAACGTTCAAGGAACATGTTGTGAATATGGGTGTCATTAAGTATTTTGATTCTTTGGTTTAATGGGAGCTTTTGTGATTTCCCTTATTTCAATTATTGTTATGTGACTTGCAAAATTAAAATCTTTTTATTATGATCATCATTATTAAGTATTAGATTATAGCATGTTGTAATTGAATTACATACAACATGGTATCTTAAGATATTGAACCTTAAGAATTACAGTTGTATACTATTGAATGTCACAAATACCACTATTTTGAGATCTTGTGGTGCACTGTTAGTGACATATAACTTGTTAAAGTCAAGCCATTTCATATTGTTTAGAAATTGCAGCAATTTCTTTTTGTTGAGAAATTGCAATTACAATTTCATTTTGCTGGTAAATTGTAATGAGGACTGATAAGAAACAATGCATATAGATGATGATCACATGTTGACATTGATTTCTTACTACACTACTGGGTTTACGATACATGCCGATATGGTTATAAATATTCATGACTATAAGGGGCATTATGTTTGTTGAGATTAACATATAGACCATCATAGTCCAATATTAAGATCAGGTTGAACCGGATAAATTTATCAAGATGCTACTTATAGACTATCATTTCTTTAAAAAAAGTGTGGCCACACAAAATAAACTTTTCTATACTTAACCCGAGAGTCTTATTTTCAAAATGAATTTAATGAATCCTCAAAAAAAAAAAAAAAAAAAAACAATTAATGTAGCCTAAGTGGGAGAAAGTTAGAAAATTTTTATATGGGCTAACATTAATTGAATAATTTGTATTTGCAAAAAAAAAAAAAAAGGGTTAATGAATATTCTATTATATAATGAGCCCAATTAACTACTAATCATATTTGGATTGGGTTTTGCATTTTTTTAGCAGAAACTCAATTGAGTGGAAAGTGTAGGCTATGGGTCTCATTGAAGCCCATTATGGGAGGGCCCAATGAGAACCCAATATTGAGTTATGTTAAGTCCACTCTCCAATCTAGATAAAGGGTCTTTCTATTTTCCCATAAAGCCACCATAGCTGTTATCAAGATCATAGAGAGGAAGACTTAGTTGCATTTGCCCAAAAAAAAAGGGTTAATGGATAGTCTATTATATAATGAGCTCAATTAACTACTGATCATATTTGGATTGAGTTTTGCATTTTTTGAGTAGAAGCTCAGTTGAGTTGCAAGTGTAGGCTACGGGTCTCAATTAAGCCCATTATGGGAGGGCCTAATGAAAACCCAATATTGAGTTATGCTAAGTCTCCTCTCTAATCTAGATAAAGGGTCTTTCTGTTTTCCCATAGAGCCACCATAGCTGTTATCAAGATCATAGAGAGGAAGACTTGGTTGCAACAATCAATCACTTGTTTTTTTTTTTTGTGATGGCTCAAACAGGTATGTTCTTTATAGTGATTTTCTATTGTTAGTATCCTTTAATCATGTATGATTAATTTATGTGATTATGTAAATATTCTACATGTGAAACTCTAAAAGTACAATGACATTATCTACATAAAATTAATAATGCATGCATTGAATGCCAGGCTTAAACCACCATATGAAAAACTATGCTGGAGTGTTTAGTTTATCTACTTTAACCTTTTTTTAGACTGCCTGTTCTATACCATGTTTTAATGTATTTCCTTTTTATTAGATAGTGTAAGTTAAGCTTAATATTGGTGTTTATGGAGCAGAGAGAGAAAAAAAAAAGAGTAGTTCCTTTTATTAGATAATGTGTAAAATAAGCTTCATATTGGTGTTTGTGGAGAGAGAGAGAGAGAGATGTATAGATATATGCATCATAAATGCAGTACAAATGTATAGATATATGTATTAAAGAGGGAGGGAGGGAGGGAGATATAGATATATACATCATAAATGCAGTATAAATGTATAGATATATGCATTAAAAATGCATCTATGCTCCTTACGTTAGCTATAAAAAATTACAATCATACTTCTAAATCACTTTTAAAAGTGATATCACCTAAAACATAATATAATGTGTATACAGCCTCTCAATCTGGTCTTCATCTCTGCCAGTTTCGTCAACAAGCTTCTCTCTCATGTATTGAGTTGCACCAACAATCTAATAAAGGTGAGAACTCCACATCTTCTATGAGTTCACATGAGCTTTATATTACAAGTTCTAGCTTCCTCACTTGTGGGTGTATTTTATTTTTTAAACTAAGTGAAAACAAAACTAAGAAGACACACTTCGCTAATCCTTTTTTGTTTGATTGTAAAAAGAAAATGTATTGAAAACCATAGTTTTTGGATTACCTAGATGGCATACATTGTTTTCTTGAATGAAATATTGGTTGGTTGGATCTGTTTTGGTGGTATATGTATATATGCAACTGTCACTCTGACTTGCACACGTGTTGTTTGTTGGAATGCCTAGATTTTGTTTGTTTACTCTTGTTTTTCTTTTTCATAAGCTTGTTGAATTACACTCCTCTACAAAACACGAGTTAATAGATGATATAGAGAATAGAGAGAGTTCAGCATTAATTGAAATAGAAACTTAGAAGCAACAATGATTCTAGAAACAAAAATTCAAAAAGAAAAGCTTAGTGTAATAAAATCAAAACTCGTGGATTTTTCTCCACAATCTTTGTTTGTTGTTTTAATAATATATTCTTCAGTTTTTTAAGGGTCCCGCTAATTCATTTCTTTTATCTAGATAACTACCAAGATGCTATGCTCCAATTAATGGATGGCTTGGTTCTTGTCCTCAGTCTTGGATTAGGTAAATTGGTAAAACCAACAACTCAAAAATAAACCTGTTTAGGACCCACTAGGAGAAGAGGATGATCATGATGTTGGAGAATGGTAGTGAATGATGCAAGGATAAGGCTCTTTCAGCAAAATCTACTAGCATAATAGTAATGCATGTATATTTACCGTTAAGAACCCATTAACTTATCTTTGGGTGAAACTTATGTCTATGGCTTTCTTTCTCTTGTTTTTTTTCTTTGTTTTACCTTTTTTGATGTTATGTAACCCGATACACAAACAACCAATCTTTCCTTGGCCCAAAATTTGTTCCTACAAACCTACTATTCCATTGTAAACACCCTCACTTTTAACTCAGCACCTCAATTCCACAATTTCCCTCTTGTCCAGAAATTTCAGCAAGCATTTTTCTCTTTGTTTTAGCTCATGAGGTATCTTAAAGCATAGCCAATCTAATCCTTATTCCATCCATGAAATCAACTTCTACTTTCCCTTAATAAATCATCAAAACCGTAGCTCTAGTCCGCTGCTATTTGATTTTAGGCAACTACTATAAGGTCCCCCTGCATCAGTACTTGGCATTGAAACAAAAGCTTCTGGTTGAAAGTTGAAAATACACACAACTAAGAGCAGGGTTTTCCCTGTTCTTTGCAAAAATAACTGTGAATGACCAAGATGTTTATTGAGCTTGGTTGGGGTAGATTTTATCCACGTAAATATAGAAAGAAGAAAAGAAGAAATATTAACTGAAAATTTAAACACATGACGGAGCCACACGAAGAACAGGGTAGAGTCCATTTGGCATCAACAAAAGACATAGTACAATAAGTTTACCCATAACAAAATAGTTTTTGCTTGTTATTATAGAAATACTTGAAAATTTAAACAAGTCAATTATGTGAGGAGAAAAATATGCTCTATAGTAAATGACTTTTGGGGAAACTTGAAGCTTGTGGTTTTTGAAAATTAGAAGGTTCACTTATGGAGGCTGAATTGAAGTGTGAAGCTTATGGTGTTTGACCCACTCTATTGAATCAATCAAAGCTCATATCTGCCTATGGAATGAAATCGAATTATAAATGAACACTGCTTCTTCCTATCAATTATGAGCAACCTTCATATAGTGGGAAAGTTTTTTCTTAAACAAGGAAAAGAGTCAATTGCATCAATCAGTCGACGGGTGTGAGAAAATGAAGCCCAACTTGCTGCCTCTTACAAACTGGGGCTACAAATGGAGATTTCGCTAGAAATCATAGACACTCACAGACAGACTAATATGTATAAGCTTGCACTCCAAGCTGAAGTATCAATCAAACCTCATTCCTCTATGTTGTTTTGGATTTCAAGACAATGGGTCGAAGAAATCTCCATTGGAAGAGAATTTTTGCAGAACAAGCTACTCATTTGTTGCATCTTTATTGAAATTTAAAATCCTAGCTTATTATAGTGCTACTGAACTTGTCACATGTTAATTGTATTTCTCAGCTACATATTACATTAGTGTCATTTGAATGTTGATAGAGATTCTATGATGAAACTCAACTAAGAATTTTTGTGATGATTTAAGGCAACAAATGCATTTAGATGATTTGAAGGAATAGAGACAGAAAATGTATCATCTTTGCATATTAAATTCATTTTGAATTTAAAAATCTTATGAACTAAAAGTTGAAAGCCCAATTCTTACTTGATATCAAAGTTTTTAAAGGCATTTCTCGGGCGCGCCTTGAAGCGCGCCTTAGGGTGGGGCGAGGCCAAAATGTCTTGAGGCGTAAGAAATAAAACACAACTCCTGAAAGGCGTACGCTTTTTCTAGTGAGGTGTGACTGAGGCGCGCTTTGATTGCTCTTTTTACGCTCCAAGAAGAAGGCATACACTTTGTAGGAGTTGATGTGGCCATGAACGAAAATTAAAAAAAAAAACCCTAAGTAATCCCTAAAACAAAACCCGAGTCCCGATTGAAGGCAAACACAAATTGAGAGAAAAACTTAAAACGAAACTCTACCTCAAGCAGCGACGGAGTGCTCAACCTCAGGCGGCGACCAATCGCAATGCATCTTCTCCGGCGGTGATCCTTCTTGTTCATCTCTAGGTATGTCGCGAACTTGCGATCTCCCTTTCTTCGTCTCCCATGCTTCCCCCTCTCGGCTTCATCTCTTCATCTTTTTCTCCATCTTCCATGTCAGTCCACACAGAGGCTGGTCTCTCTCTTGGCAGTCGGCTGGTCTCCCTCTTCATCATTTTTTTTCTTTATCAAATTAACCCTGTCTCTTCATCCAATATATATATGCATATATATTTAAATCTTTTGACTAATTAAATAATTTTGACCAAGCTCTCAGCCACTAAGTCGTCTCTCTCTTGGCAGTCGGCTGGTCTCCCTCTTCATCAATTTTTTTATTTTATCAAATTAACCTTGCCTCTTCATCCAATATATGTGTATATATATATTTAAATCTTTTGACCAATTAAATAATTTTGACCAAGCTCTCAGCCACTAAGCTGTTTCTCCTTTCATCCATTTTTATTTTTTAAATATTCTGGTAAATTGGCTGCTTAAAATTATTATTTTTATTTATGGTTTAATTTTAATTTTCACCTTAATTTTCTTTATTTCATTATTAAATTCCAATTAAAATTTATGTGTATAATTTTTAAATTCCTCTAAAAAAATATTGGTTTTTTAAAATTTAAACCAATTAAATTTTGTATTTCATTTTTAAAATCCTTTCAATTATGTCTTATTATTTTTTAGTCAATTATATTGTTATATAGAAATTTGAATATTATTATTGGTATTTTTTTTTTAGAATGAGTTTCTTCGATTCGAAAAATTCAAGAAAAGATTTTATGTAGAAGTATGTTATTGAAGTTCTCGGGGAGCAATATTTAAGATGTAAATTTTGCAATCAAAGATGCACGGGAGGGTTGAATAGACTCAAGCATCACTTAGTCGAAACTCATCATGGTATGAAACCATACAACAAAGTTAGTGAAGATGCAAGATTGGAATGCAAAGAGGCATTGGCTAAATTGGTATGGGTCCAACTTCAATGCATGAGAGTGTCTTATCTAAAACAATAGGGACATTAGGGAATGGGAGTGGGAGTGGGAGTGTAAGTGGGAGTGGGGAACCTATTCCTAGGGGACCCATGGATAAATTTACCACTTCACAACCTAGACAGAGTACTTTGAATTCAAAGTGGAAGCAAGAAGAAAGAAAGGAAATGTGTAGAAAAATTGGTAGGTTTATGTATTCAAAAGGTCTCCCATTCAACACTATGAATGATCCTTATTGGTTTCCTATGATAGATGTTGTTGCAAATTTTGGGCCCGAGTTTAAGCCTTCATCTATGCACGAATTGAGGATGTGGGTTCTTAAAGAAGAGGTGAATGACCTAAGTATCATTATGGAAAATCACAAAAAAGCTTGAAAACAATATGGATGTTCAATTATGTCAGATGGTTGGACAGATGGAAAGAGTAGGTGTCTTATCAATTTTTTAGTGAATAGTCTTGTTGGCACTTGGTTTATGAAATCAATTGATGCTTCTGATACAATAAAAAATGGGGAATTGATGTTCAAATATCTTGATGAGGTGCTTGAAGAAATTGGAGAGGAGAATGTTGTGCAAGTCATCACTGATAATGCCTCTAATTATGTGAATGTTGGAATGAGGCTTATAGAAAAAAAGAGAAAATTGTGGTGGACTCCTTGTGCTGCTCATTGTATTGATTTGATGTTGGAGGATATTGGAGAGCTAAATGTTCATGCTACTACACTTTCTCGAGCTAGGCAAGTAGTGAAGTTCATATATGGGCATACTTGGGTTCTTAGCTTGATGAGAACATTTACAAAAAATCATGAACTTCTTCGTCCAGCAATTACACGATTTGCTACTGCATTTCTTACTCTCCAAAGTCTTTATAAGCAAAAGCAAGCTCTTATAGCAATGTTCTCCTCAGAAAAATGGTGTTCAAGCACATGGGCTAAAAAGGTAGAAGGTGTGAAAACTCGAAGTACAGTGTTGTTTGATCCAAATTTTTGGCCTCATGTTGCTTTTTGCATAAAGACCACTGTTCCATTAGTTAGTGTCTTGAGAGAGGTTGATTCAGAGGAAAGACCAGTCATGGGTTATATTTATGAGTTGATGGATTCAGCTAAGGAGAAGATTGCATTTAATTGTCGGGGTGTGGAGAGAAAATATGGCCCAATTTGGAGAAAAGTTGATGCAAGATGGACTACGCAACTTCATCGACCTTTACATGCAGTAGGTTATTATCTCAATCCTCAATTTCCGTATGGAGATAAGTTCTCTAATGTTGATGAGGTGCGGAAGGGATTATTTGAATGCATGGATAGGATGTTGGACTATCAAGAACGTTAAAAGTTGACATTCAGTTGGACTCATATGACCAAGCAATGAGTGAATTTGAGGGTTGTATTGCAATTGATTCTCGAACATTAAGAAGTCCTACAAGTTAGTGGATGCATTTTGGGGGTTCAACACTAGAGTTGCAAAAGTTTGCTATTCGAATCCTTAGCCTTACTTGTAGTGCTTCGGGATGTGAAAGAAATTGGAGCACATTTGAATCAGTAATACTTCTATTGTTGTAAATTTTTATACATATATTTCTATTTCAATGTTAGAGAACTTTATTTCATTTTAACTCATAAATTTGTTTCTTTTATTATTTGTAGATCCATACAAAAAAAAAAAAAAAAAATAGACTTGAACATCAAAGGTTGAATGCTCTAGTGTATGTAAGGTACAACACTAGATTGAGAGAGCGAAGTCTACAAAGAAAACAAAATGTTGATCCGATTTTGGTAGAGGAGATTGATTCGGATGATGAATGGATTGCGCAGAAAGAAGATCCCCTCCTCCCCCTTGATCTTTGTTGGCTTCAAGATAATGAGTTATTCAGTGTTGATGCTATTAGAGCTGTATCATCCAACTCCTAAGAGACTCAAGCATCATCGGATCACATGGTTTCTTCACATTCCTACAAAAGGAAACATAATGAAGTACCAAGTAAGCACTCAAAAATTGAAGTCATAAATTTGATTAAATTTAATAAAAAAACTTATAATATTTACACTTAATTAATACTTTATGCTAGGTACAAGTGGAGGCAAAGGCAATGAGAAGGAGTTGAATTTGACACCAATTGATGAAGATGAAGATTTGCATGAAATGGGGATACATGATAGTGGACATTTTCCTACTATTGATACATTGGATGAGGATGATGATGACCTTGGAGATGAGAATTTAAGTTGAAACAATTTACTCTAGTTGTTATTTCATGACTTCGTTATGGATTTTTTGTAAAAGTTTAGAACTATTATTATGGTTGACTCTATTTTCTATTTCGTGACTTAGTTATGACTTTTTGTTAAAGTTTGAAACTGTTAGTATAGTTGAATCTAGAATCTATTTTATGACTTTGCAGCATCAATATTTATGCCTGGGAGTTGATGTTAGCCCTTGGCTTCCTAGGTGCAGCATGGTATGGCTTCTATTAACAGAATGACTCGCCTTCTTTCTCTCTAGCGGTGGAATCACTTGTCTTCCTTTAAGATAAATTTCTATGTTTGTATTTGTGTAGTGTAAGGGTATCAAATGAGATGGGGAGAGGAAATGCTACAGCTGTAAAATTTTCTGTTAATGTGATCCTAAGTACTTCAACTCTTATTGGAGCATTCTTCTGGATTCTATGTTTGGTCTTTGGTCATGATATTGCCTACTTGTTCACGAGCAATGATGAAGTAACAGAAACTGTTTCAAGTCTCTCCATTCTCCTTGCTTTCTCAATCTTGCTTATTAGCATTCAGCCGGTACTCATAGGCAAGTGTTTCCTTCTCTAGTATAACAATACTAGCTATTGTTTCCACATTGCTTACACACTATATTGGCCAAAGAACTTCATCTCCATTCTATAACCAGAAAACATGCTCTTTTCTTACAAATATAAGGACATTCCCCAAGTTCATTTTGATCTTTAATTTCTTCTCAGCAGGGGTAGCTGTAGGTGCTGGTTGGCAAAGCTTGGTTGCATTTGTCAATCTCGGCTGCTATTACGTTATTGGGGTTCCATTTGGAGCCTTGCTTGTGTATGTGGCCGATCTTTCAGTTAGGCTAAGTAGATTCATGTCTAAATATCTGCCTTTGAAATTTTGCATGTCAAGTTATAGAGCAGTAATGACAGTCTACCAATGAGTAGATTCTTGGACTTCATCCAAAAGAATCAACTTGATTTTATTTCTATGTGGCATACCTACATTGAATATGTCGACAAAAACTTTATAATGCCATAGCACAAAGTAGGGTTGTATGCTTCTACATTTTTACATATTTAGGTATTTAAGCAGAATTTCTTCTTTGTTTTTAAAGGGTATGGGGATTGGAATGCTGTGTGGAGTGGGCATGCAAACTCTTGCACTTACCTACATCACATGGAGAACTAACTGGGATGCTCAGTTAAAGATTTTTATTATAGAACTAGTGCATCAATACTGTGATTTTGCCTCAATGGCTTGAGGGCCATGTACTATTCAATAACAAGTACTGGTTCTTCTTGTAGGTTGACAAGGCATCAGAACGTCTAAGTAGGTGGTTCTTGCAGTCTTCAGGAGAATCTCATGGGAGCTCCCATCAATTCTGAAAAATCGATGAAGGATATGGGAGAAGAGATTAAAGGAGAAGTTGCAGGGAAAGTTATGTGGAATATGAGATTAAATAATTTAGGTATAATTAGATTTTATATTATTTTCTTATAATTATTATTATTATTTATTCTTTTTACCATTTGCTCAGGATTTTGATTATTGGAAGGATAACTTGTTTGTAGAGAGTTGATTAATATAGATTGGAAGCAGTAGTGTCATTTTGGATACACTTTGGCTATGATTGGTTCCAGGAAATTTGACGAAAAATGTGAGGAAAAGAAAATAGAAAGTAAAAGTGAAAAAAAAAAAAAAAAAAAACGAAGAAATATAAAATATATATTAAAAAATAATAAATTATTTTTATATGTTTCTTTAAATTTATTTAACTTTTTTTTTTCATGATATTAAGATTAAATAATTTCAAATTGCATAAATTTTTAATTAATTTTAATTATATTTAATTTTTTTTTTTTTGTATTTTTTAATGGTGAAACCAAACATAAAAAAACTTCTTGTTGAGTTTAGCTTTGTACAAATGGGCTGTAGATGCATACACATTTGATAAGGAAGGACCTTGCATAGAGCTGGTCACCATGCCCAACAATCCAGATGGTGAGTTCAAGACCCCGTGGTGAACAGAAATGACGGGAAGCTCATTCGTGACCTTGCCTACTATTGGCCCCATTATACACCTATTACTGCTCAAGCTGACTATGATATTATGTTGTTTACATTTTCCGAAAGTATGGGACATGCAGGATCTCAAATTGGGTAAGCATTTCTGATTGAAGAAATTTGGGGTATGCTTGGTTGTTGTTTTTGAAAATTGTTTTAGAAAAAAGTTTTTAAGAACAGTATTTTGTGTTTTCAAAATAAATAAATAAATAAATAAAATTGTGTTTGGGTACTAAATTCTGAAAAACAATTTTTATTCTAAAAAAAAAAAATATTTGGTTGAATTAATAAAAAAGTGTTTTAGAATAAATAAAATAAAAAACATGTTTAAAAGTTTTTTTTTAATTAATAAAGTGTTTTCTTCCATTAACACATTTGTAGAAATACAAAAAAAAATTAAGAAAATACAAAAAAAAGGAAAAAAAAATAGAGAAACAATTTATTCTTTGAACAATGAAAAAATAATGAAAATATCTTTTTATTATTCTAAAAAAAGTGATTTTTGATAACACAACAAACACAAAAAATAAAAACACATTCCCTTCCCCAAACAAGTTTTTTGTTTTTTTTTATTTTCAATAGCATAAACTAGTTCTTAAAAACATGCCCTTGTTTTGTTTTTTTGAAATTCCTTAATATGACCATAACCTGCGGGTAACTGGGTAAGTATTTCTAATTGAAGAAATTTGTTTTTTTTTTTTTGTTTTTTCTTTTATGCTTTTTATTTTTATTTTTATTTTTTATTTTTTAATTCCTTAATATGATCATGACCTGCTTGAATTTATTAGCTTAACGTCATCTCCCGCTTCGGCGCAGTATCTGATAGCAGCCAATGCACTGGGCTGACTTCTTCCGATCTGGCAAAAGCCTCATGGGCGAAAGATGGACAAAGCTTAGAGAGGTTATCAGCAGCAGCGGAATGCTAAGTTCGTATTTGACAACAGTTTTCAATAACAATTTTTTATTTTTAGAACAAAAAACTAAAAAATATAATTTAACGATCAAAAATTATTTTCTATTTTTTATTCTCAAAAATATATATATATTTTCAGATAACTTTTTTTAATTATTTTCAATTAGTTTACAACCTCTTTTACTTATTTTCAATTATTTTAAAGAATAATTATACAAACATATATATAACGATTAAAAATAAAGCTATGAACATAATATTTTTTTAAACATATTTAAAAATTATTTTAGATTCCCAAATTTTTATTATACAAAACATTAAAAAATAATTTTTAAAAACTATTCTTAAAAACTATTTTTTTTTCATAACTATCTTAAAACATAGTGACCGAATAAAGCCTAATATTCCGTTTTTCAACCCTTCACTATGCATTCAAAAACTATTGAAAGAAATGTATCATAAATTCATTTATTGAAATATGAATTTATTATTAATTTATTAATATATTATAGTTACTTGTTTAATGTAAAATATTATATTCGGATTTTTTTTATAAAATATAAAAATTATATTTTAAATATAAATTTATTATAAATTATTGAATTGATAATTAATGTATTAATCTCAATTATATTACATAGATATTAATTAATTTTATAAATATATGAGTCATCAATTTAAAATAAAACCCATATTTTAAAATTAATTTTAAATAAATTAAGCATTAACATTACATAAAAAGAATTTAATTTTTTTTCATTATATTTTTTTTGTACAATATATAAATATGTTAAATGAATTTAAATAGTTATTAGTATTCAAGCGACCATTGAAAATTATGTGGTGATTTTTCTGACCTGGCGATTTTTCAGAATTATCGGTTTTTTTTCCTGACTTTTCACCGATTTTTTCAATTATTTTGATGTGGTCAAAGTGGATTTGAAGCTGAGAGAAAAGAGTCAAATCTCAAATATTACAAGATTTCTCATTCCGGATCAGTAACACGGCTGCTGGCTTTCATCTCTTTCTCCCATTCCTTAAGCACAGTCATAACATGCATAAATGACACTTCCATTTTCCTCTCCTTCCCACAAGATGGAATTGGGAACTAGCTTCAAAACTCTTGGCCCTGGAAGATCAGTTAATGAACCACCTAAGTAGTTCAAAGCTTGGATTAGAACTGAGCCAAGAACTCTTCCATGAATTAGCATCAGCCAATAAATAGATGCATTGGGGCCCAAAATTCTTTACACTCACACTGAAAAGAATCGTTCTTCTGGACTCAACCCATCTGATACTACTCCATTCTGTTTTCTTCATGTGAACTGCTTTCAACTGGTGCACCTCCCCTGTCGCCATTCATATCTGTTTTTTCCTTCAAGTTGTTCTCAGGTGATGAATCCCCATCCTGACTGTTTTCAAGGACTTCCATTTCAGTAGCTTCGCCTGATTTGCTTTCAGGAGGCAAGTCCCCATTTGCATCGTGTGAATCGGCAGGCCTATCAGTGTCCATGGGCTGGTGTTGGGATGTTGAATTCAGCTGACTGTTTTGCTCCTCCCATCCACCCAGGGATGGTGCTACTTGTTCTGAATGAGCCGAAAACTGATCAAATTGATGGCCCATTACCCGCGCCTGGGGATCAAGGAAAGACCAGTTGTATTAACTTCAGAATTCAGAGAATAATATAGATAACAAAAAATATTACCAGGTATGAGGCCATCCATTAGGCATCTAAACTGACCACAAATTCAATAAAATTCTCAACAACCTTGGCCTGTAGCCTGATCAAAAACAAATGAAAGACAAGGCTTGGATAGGCTTCCTCTAAAGAATGGGATTAGCCTCACTCCCACATTTGTATCGTTTATTACTAGAGGATAATAAGAATATAGAGAAGTTCTAGTTACATCATTCACAAATAGACAAGGTTTTGACGATGTTGTATTCATAACCAATTGGTGGATGTCATTAACACATGAAAAACCATGGTCAATCCCAACAAACCAAAATCCTCCAAAACATTTATTTTGAAGTTTTCATGCAAAATATGGTTAAAACAATTGTTTTAAATCTTCAGCTAAACCAAAATAAAAATAATGGATTCACTTGAAAAAGGTGAAAAATGAAAACAAAAAAAGAAGACCAACAAAACAAACAGAATGGAAAGTAAACAACAGGCATGGAAGATTATAAGATTATACTTATTGACATGTGTTCCCATCAACAACAGATACATTGTACAAAAACAGGCACTGCCTTGTGCTTTCAGAGTGATGAAGAATAGAAAGCATTTGAAACTGGACAAATGAGAATTCAAAGCCTCCTGGTAAAAGGACAGTTCAGGCTAAAGAAGGATACAAGACAACAAGAGCAAAATCATATTTCACTTAAGGAGCTTTACTTATCAAAAAAAAGAAAAAAAAATATTTCACTTAAGGAGCTGAGAAACCCTTTTCTCCTAGGGTGGCTCAACTCCAGGATGCAGGAACGGATTATATTTGAAGGGTAAGATATTTTAGTTCACCCATAAGAGCCAGAGATCTTCATAGTATAAAATGAAGGAACCAGGAGACTAAAACTCAAACCCGCCTCTGAGACCTACTTAATACATGAGGTAAGGCCTGCATCATATTTGGGGCACAGGAACCTCATAAGCAACACATTTTTTAAGAACAATCCTCTGTTGTTGAAGCACATAACTAGAGGCCTTGCTTCAACTCATAATTTTTCAAGACAAGTGAGAAAGCTTTTTATCATGCGAGGCAAGGCATTAAACAATAAAACATATCAGTATCATAATTTATCCAATTTATTTAAGCATAAAATCAGAAATATAGAAATAAAAGGGTACCAAGAGGAAAATATAAATTAGGATCTATGTACTGAGTGTACTGAGTGCATTTTCTACCACATTGTGCTTCCTCAACCTCAATGTTTCAATCTAAGCTCCATAAACAAATTATCCATTTGAATCTCCAAGAACTTTCTGAAGGCCAGAAAGTCAACATGAAACTCATTCAAATGTCAATTCATCATAGACTTTTAGTAGTCCGCACATACATTCACTCACAAGGCATGTTCCAAGGTTTGAGGCACATAGCTAATGAGAATCATACACCTAGGGGTAGCCTCAAATTTAGGCCTCAAAATTGAGCCTCCTTCCATTCATCTTGGACAATGATCCCTCAGAAGCCTTTTAAATTTCTGCCCCAAAATGGAATGTGATTTTCAACATACTGCAACCCACCAAAAAAGCTAAGCTACGCTTAGTCCTACTAGCAGGTGGAACTTTCAAACAAAGTTTGCTCCCAATATGCGCAAATTCCAAAATTATGCAATAACCAAGAAGTCAAGAAAGGCATACCTGATACACCTGATGCATTTTGAAATTAACAATGCCACTCATCTCTTCAACACCACTGACAAGCTGGACTAATCCAGGATCTGCAACATGACGATCTGTAAATGATGTAGTTTCATTCAAATTTAGGGCAAGATGATCTGGTCTTTGAAGCAGAAGTTGAAATGTAGGCTGCAGTTCATAGCATTGTTCAAACAGAGAACGGCGGCAAAACACATAGAGACCAAGTCGAGCACGAGACATGGCAACAACCAGTCTTCTAACATCACGAAGGTGACCCACGAAGCGAGTACGAACAAGAGACAGTAAGATAAAATCATTTTGCTGACCTTGAAACTTATCAACTGTAGTAACCTGTAAAGAAAAAATCAATCAACTAAGTGATGTGATTATAGCCATGACACATGCCTTTATTGAAAATAAAGGAATGCACAGGAAATGGTTCCTGAAGATTCTACTGCCCTAGTACTGTACACAAGCTAAATAAAAGTCAGAACACCATCAGTGGAACCCAACAGAGCTCATGTTGGCCTTTCTTCAAACTGAGCAGAAGAACCCAACATAAGGTAGTCAAACATTTAATGATGGGCAGAAAGTAATTCAACATGGATGGGTGGGCTAATTCAATCAGGTTTGCAGTTGTGCAAACAAGGAGATCTCATAAATGGGATTTTCAATTGACAATTCCAACTAGAATTCTGCTGTTCATTAAAAAGGTGTATGTTGCAAAACCTGAATGAGTGAATAGCCTTAGCCTGAGCCGTGAAATTGATTATTACTGCAAATTTAAATGTAGAAAGTGTACAACCATCTCAATAATTTACCTTGCTGGGAGGACCTATGAAATCATATGGAATGCATCGTCTGTTGATAACATCACGTATCAGCAGTTTCTGGCCATTGTAAGTTGTCAGGATGGATATCTTACTTGCAGGGTACCCTAGTAACCGCATATACATATAGACACTGACAACATATTCAGCCTCTCCCTCATTTTGATAAAACCAAGGAGAAGGGGCAGTTTCACCTTTCCCAAGGTAATCAGGGACATCAACTAACTGATAATCATAGGAGAATCCAGCATTTGCTTTATGGAAAATACCCGCCTCCTTTACATATGGAAGGTCCCCCAGTTCTCTGTACCTCCAATTGTAAAGTTGAGCAATACTTGGCCTGGCTCTACCCTGGGCATTAAGCTCAATATATGGAATACCTAGACGGACAAACCTGGTAAACAAACTTTGATCCATGTGACTATACTTTTGGAAAGCCATATTCTTGACAACAGGAGGCAACTGGTGATGATCACCAATCAATATGCAGCGTTTAAGCCGCGCATACCCATCTTCCTGTCTTTGAAGCAACATTGGAATGAAAGTTTCAATCTCTAATATTTGGGCACTTTCTTCCATCAACAAGTTATCATACTTGAATCCTAACTGAAGAAAATCTTTCCTCTTCAAAGCAGCATGGGTGCAAGTCATTGCCACAATTTTTGCCTGCTTCGTCATTAGATAATTCGCTCGATCAGCTGTCGACTTGAGCAATTCAAATGCCCTACACTCTTCAAGCTCTTGGAACATGGTTTTAAGATGGCGGAAGCAACCCTTTGCTGCACGCATGTCTTTCTCAAAGGACTCACCCATGAAAACTGGCTGAGGAGTGTTGGAAAAGAACTCCTTGAAGGGAAAACGATCTTGGACAAATGTTGGTTTGTCCTCGTTACCAGAACAAGCAGCAAGGAACTGTTCCCAGTGTGAATAGACATGAAGCAACCAAAAATATCCTGCAGTTTCACAAGTATAACCTACATCCTCAGGAAGCTGGAGAGATCTTGCAAGCCTTTCTACTTCACTAAGTAGTTCCAACCGTCGAACAAGCATAGCATTAACGCGTCCTTGACGGCTAAAGTCAAGATCAGTCGCAAGTTCTTGTTCTCCTTGACCCAGTCGAAGAAGATAGCGAGCAGGCACATCCCTCTGACATAGTAAACATATAAATGCTTTAGGAACTTGATTCTAACTGGAGAAGCATTAAAAGTTTCTTCTTCAATTGTAAAAATAAAAATAATAATAATAATAATAACAATATCATCTTCAAGTAATTAAACTTAATGCCTCATACCTGCATTATCTTCTCAAAAAGATCATTCAAAGCCTGATTTGAATGAGTGATTATTAATGTTCTCTGAGAAGGGCAATTGTGATAAAGAACATTCAAGATCTGCACAGCAGTGTCAGTCTTTCCTGTACCAGGTGGACCCACAACCATTGTTAAGCCTGGCTGAATACCTGAATTGATTGCTACAATCTGCATAGCAGACACATTAAGGTAAATAGTCAAAAAGACAAAGTCAATAGCAATGAACATTTTCCCTCCCATTCAAAAATGTAACTTTCACAATCCATAAACTGCCGTCCACAAGACATACTAGCTAGCTAGCTATATTCACACAAACACCAACAGCTATGTTGAATAGAAATCAGAAATATAATTAAAATAGTTTTAACTAAAACATCCCTTTGTTTCCAATGTTTACAAAGATATTTGTCACAAGACATTTAACACTGTGGTACTTTCTATGGAATAATCACACAAACTTCCAATTCCATGACACTTTCTTTTAGGCTGAAGTGCTGCTGACTTCCAAGTGAGGATATCGAGATCATATAAAAGTAGAAAATTACCACTAATATAAGAATAATCTCATCAATATTTATGCAATACATTTATGATCACATCAACTAGAGGTTCTTGCTATCAATTCTTAACAAGATGAAATTTGATTAAAAAAAAAAGGATAGTGTTAACCCAAGGGTTCTCCTAATCTTGTTTTGATGATAACAAACCATGGTTAAATTGTGAATTATAAAGAATTTCATGCGTTACTTTGAAAATTCATCAAAGGAACCAATATATGCAAGATCAAGACATTTGGAAGACCCTTTAATCATAGGAAACATATGTAAGTTGAACGCATGGGTGCACTTAGGATTTTCATATCTTTTCATGCATCTTTAAAAACTCAGTTTATACATTAAAGTTATATTTCCATTAAAACCCAAGTTTTATCAAATGAACCTGTGGAAATCCGATATAATTTGAATGGTGTTTTGTAGGATATTGAGGGAAAGATTGAGGCCCCAATTGTGGGAAATTCGTGTGTTTTTAATTTTTTCCATATTTGTATTTTTTTCATTTTTTGCTCTCTATGTATATGTTAAATAGGGATCCGATTATGTAAACAAAGACAATTTTTTGAATGAATATTAGAGGAATTCTCAGTTTCTACATGGTATCAGAGCCATGTTTGCTCTAAAACCCTAATCAATCCATGGTTGCCCAAAGAGGAGACAACCATGAGTCCAGTCAATCGGCAACCCATGAAAGAGTGTCGGAGATACACTCCTCAATGGGCCCTGTCGGTGCCTTCGACAACTCCCCACTCCATCTTACCATTGAAAAATTGAACAGTAAGAATTAAAGAGAGTGGGCGCAAGCAATCAAGCTTGTTATTGACGAAAAGGAAAGTTAGAGCTTCTTACCGGCAAGACTCGACGACCACCTCCGACCCATGTAGCAGCATCCCAGAAATGGCAATCCAAAAACTCCATCATCACCTCATGCTTAATTAACTCCATGAAGCCAGCCATTGGCAAAACTTATATGTTCCTCCCGATAGCAAAGGATGTGTGGGATGCGATGCGGGAAACATATTTCGATGCCGAAAATGCTTCCCAAATCTTTGAACTCAAGATGCGGCTCTGGCAGATGAAGCAAGGAGATCGGGAAGTCACGGAATACTACACCGAGATGCTGGATTTGTGGCAAGATCTCGATCTCAACTGTGAAGAGAAGTGGGAGTGCACGGATGACAGTGTGCGCTTCAAGAAGAAGATGGAGAACGAGAGGGTCTTCGAGTTCCTAGCGAGGCTGAACCGCGAGCTTGATGAAGTCCAGAGTAGGGTTCTCAGTCGCCGGCCGTTGCCCTCCATCCGAGAGGTCTTCTCTGAGGTGCGGCGAGAGGAAAGCAGAAGGAGAGTGATGTTGGATCTCTCATTTGGGCCCGAGGTTTTAGCCCTTTTAACTAGTGGGCCTCATGCTATTGGATCTAGTGGGCCTCATTCTGGATCAGGCCCAAGATAGTCCAAGAGGACTTATTGTGAGCACTGTAAGAAATTGGGCCACACTCAAGACACTTGCTGGACTTTACATGGCAAGCCCGCTGATTGGAAGCCTAGACAATCCAATAAAGCCCATAGTCAATCAAATTCTAGTGTGGGGTTTAATTCCGACCAGCTTGCGAAATTATATGAGCTTTTTTCTAATTTCCAAGCCTCTAGTCAGTCTTCTACTACTTTGTCCTCTAGTTCTTTGACCCAAAAAGGTACCTTTTTTACAGCACTTAGCACCATGTCTCATATTACTCCCTGGATTATTGACTCTAGTGCATCTGATCATATGACTGATGCTCATCATTTATTTTCTACATACTCTCCATGTGTCGGTAATTTAAAAGTAAAAATTGCAGATGGTACTTTATCCCTAGTTGCTGGCAAAGGGAGTATTCGTATTTCTGAGTCTATTGCTCTCAAACCTGTCCTATATGTACCTAATTTATCTTGCAATTTGTTGTCTATTAGCCAGTTAACCCAAAAGTCTAATTGTTCAGCTAAATTCCTACCATCTCATTATGTTTTTCAGGACCTATCATCGGGGAAGACAATTGGCAGTGCTAAGGAACATGAGGGTCTATATTACTTCGACAAAACTGATGTGCATGGACAGTGTCCTCCTACTGTTTGTAATTCTACATCTCGTTCTAAGGATAGTGAACTTTTGTTATGGCACAAAAGGATGGGGTCATCCTAATTTTCAATACTTAAAACATTTATTTCCTTCACTATGTTCAAATAAAGCTTCATGGGATTTTCAGTGTGAAGTGTGTGAACTTGCCAAACATCATCGGGCGTCTTTTCTTAAATCTAAGTATAAACCATCCATACCATTTACTCTAATTCATAGTGATCTATGGGGACCCTCACGTACCCCTAATAGGAACCATAAAAAATGGTTTATTACTTTTATTGATGATCACACTCGCCTGTGTTGAGTATATTTGTTGACTAATAAAACTAAAGTTCGATCAGTCTTCATGAACTTTCACTCTATGATACAAACTCAGTTTCACACCAAAATTCAAATTCTTCGTACTGATAATGGTACTGAGCATTTCAATCACTTCTTTAGCACTTATCTACAAGAAAATGGTATTATGCATCAAAGTTCTTGTGTTGACACCCCTCAGCAAAACGAGGTTGCAGAACGGAAAATTAGACATATTCTTGAAGTTGCATGTGCTTTGCTGTTTACTCCTCACATACCCTCACAATTTTGGGGTGACTCCATTTTGATAGTCACATACCTTATTAACCGAATGTCTAGTTGGGTCCTATCTTTTCTTACACTCCTCCAGAAATTCCAAGAGTTTTTTCTTCATTCGAGACTCGATGCACATCTTCCACTTCGTGTCTTTGGGTCCACTGTGTTTGTCCGCACTCACGGACCTAAGCGGAACAAATTTGATCCCAAAGCACTTAAATGTGTATTTCTTGTCTACTCTTCCACACAAAAGGGCTACAAATGCTATGACCCAATTTCACAGAAGCTATATGTTAGCCTAGATGTCACATTTTTTGAGCATACTCCCTACTACTCGCTTCAGGGAGAGTTCGTGAGTGAAACTAGACCACCCTTAACCTTTGACTACCTCGATGTTGCTGTGTTCGAATTCACTCCGTGCCTTATATCTACCCCTTCACCTAATACAAAAGGACACTTAAATTCAGGGGAAGATACGGAATTACAGACTGTGAAAAGAGAGAAAAGGGAGAATCCTTAATTTTTGTTATTGAAAAACTATTCAATAATACACATTGGGTTGTATATATATACATGCTAGTGGGACCCACAATACAATAAGAAAGAAAAGGAAAAGTAAATAACTAAAAATAACTGTACACTATCTAACACTCCCCCTCAAGCTGGAGCATATATGTTATATGCACCAAACTTGTTACAAATGTATTTAATTCTAGAACCTCTGAGAGATTTAGTAAAAATATCTGCTAGTTGATTATTTGAATTAACAAAACTAGTCGCCACACATCCTGATGCGATCTTCTCTCTAATGAAGTGACAGTCAACTTCAATGTGTTTGGTCCTTTCATGGAAGACTGGATTGGATGCAATATGCAAAGCAGCTTGGTTGTCACAAATGAGCTTCATCTGTTCATCCTTTCCAAATCTCACCTCCCAAAGAAGATGTTTCAGCCATATGAGTTCACATGTTGCCAGAGCCATGGCTCGATACTCGACTTCAGCACTAGATCTGGCCACTACATCTTGTTTCTTACTCTTCCAGGATATTAGGTTACCTCCAATAAAAACACAATACCCGGAAGTGGAACGTCTATCTGTGGGTGAGCCAGCCCAATCTGCATCTCTGTAACCAACAACCTGGGTATGGCCTCTGTTCTCGTACAACACACCTTGGCCTGGTGTGCTTTTGATATATCGAAGAATGCGGATTATAGCATCCTAATGGCTATCACATGGTGACTGTAGGAATTGACTAACAACACTTACAGGAAAAGAAATGTCTGGATGAGTAATGGTGAGGTAGTTCAGTTTACCTACAAGTCGCCGATATCTCCCAGGATCTCCTAAAGGCTCCCCCTGTCCTGGTATAAGTTTGACATTTGGATTCATAGAAGTGTCTACCGGTTTACAGTCTAACATACTGGTTTCTTCCAAGATGTCTAAAGCATACTTCCTTTGGGAAAGAACCACACCAGAACTGGATTGAGCTATCTCAATCCCTAAGAAAAACTTGAGTTTCCCCAAGTCTTTAGTCTGAAAGTGGGTGAAAAAGTGTTGCTTTAGTTTCTGAATACCATTCTGATCACCGCCTGTAATGACGATGTCATCCACATAAACTACCAGATAAATACACTGCCCCGAAGAGTTATGATGATAGAAAACAAAATGGTCTGCTATACTGTGAAACATGCCAAACTCCTGAACAACATAACTAAAACAGCTAAACCATGCTCAAGGAGATTGTTTCAAGCCATATAGAGAACGGCGTAACTTGCACACTAAACCAGACTCCCCCTAAGCAACAAAACCAGGTGGTTGCTTCATATAAACTTCTTCAGCAAGCTCCCCATGAAGGAAAGCATTTTTAATATCTAACTGATAAAGAGGCCAAGAACGCATAGCAGCCATGGAGAGCAATAGACGAACAGAAGCAATCTTGGCAACAGAAGAGAGTGTCACCATAATCAGAACCATAAACCTGAGTATAGCCTTTAGCAACTAAGCGGGCCTTAAGGCGATCAACCTGACCATCAAGGCCAACCTTAACTGTGTAAACCCAACAACAGCCAACTGTAGATTTACCAGAGGGTAAAACAACAAGATCCCAAGTGTCATTGGAGTGTAAAGCAGTCATTTCATCTACCATTGCCTGTCGCCAGCCTGGATGGGAAAGAGCCTTAGGGGTGCTCCTGAGAAAAGAAACAGAAGATATAGCAGAAACAAATGCAGAATAGGGTGAAGATAATTGATGGTAACTCAAAAAATTGTAAATGGGATGAAGATTACGAGTAGATCGATTTCCTTTCCGAAGAGCAATGGGTAAATCAGCAGAAGGAGGCAGAACCGAGGCAGGAGAAGCCGAAGGGATAGGAAGTGAGTCAACAGGTACCTCGGCCAAAGAAGGAGGAACAGCGACACGATGACGACGATGATAAACCTGAAGTGGGCGAGAAGGCACTGCATCAGGTGGGGAGATAATGGGAAGGGGTAAGACTTAAGAAACAGGAAGAGACTCAGAGGTGGAGAAGAATGGTGCGTCCTCAAAGAAGATGACATCAGCGGAGAGAAAGTAGCGATGAGTCTCAGATGAATAACAACGACAACCCTTTTGAAGTCTGGAGTATCCCAAGAAGATGCATTTTGTGGCTTTAGCAGAAAGTTTATCCTGTCCAGGAGTGAGAATATGAACAAAGCAAGTACAACCAAAAACACGAGGAGGAAGGAAATAAAGTGGTTGATCAAGGAAAAGAAGGGAATGAGGAATCTGATCGTGTAATACAGATGAGAGCATACGATTACTCTAATAACATGCTGTAAGAACAGCGCCCCCCCAAAAACGAAAAGGAACATTACTATGGAGAAGGAGAGTACGAGCTGTCTCAACAAGATGGCGATTCTTACGTTCAGCTACCCCATTTTGTTGAGAAGTATGAGCACAAGAAGACTGATGAACGATCCCATGTTGGGACATAAATGAAGTAAATGGTGCAGAAAAATATTCCCTGGCATTGTCACTGCGTAACACATGAATAGAAATATTGAACTGGGTTTGGATTTTAGCATAAAATTTCTGGAAAATAGAGAACAACTCAGCTCGATTTTTCATTAAAAATAACCAAGTACATCAAGAATAGTCATCAATGAAAGTGACAAAATACTGAAATCCTAAAGTAGACGCGGTCTGACAAGGACCCCAAACATCAATGTGGACAAGTTCAAAAGGAGACTTTGCCCGATTATTCAAACGCTTTGCGAACGAGACACGAGTATGTTTCCCAAGCTGACAGGACTCACACGCAAGTGACTACAAAGATGAAAAACGAGGGACCATCTTCTGGAACTTGGATAAACTAGGGTGGCCCAGGCGACTGTGGATGAGGAGGGGAGCATCAATGGAAATGCAAACTGCAGGAGTTGAAGGAGAGGTGAGGTGATAGAGGCCTTGAGACTCACGTCCTATGCCAATCGTCTTCCCCGTACACCAGTCCTGCAAGGTCACAAATTTATTAGAAAAAGTAATAGAGCAGTTAAGAGTACAAGTGATTTTGCTGATGGAGATAAGATTAAAGGAACACTCAGGAGTATAAAGGACAGAAATGAGAGGTAGAGAAGGGAGAGGATGTGCCAAACCAATGCCTTTAGCCATAGTTTGAGAACCATTAGCTAAGGTAATAGTAGGTAAGGCAAAGGTAGTAATAATAGAAGAGAAAAGATCCTTATTACCAGATATGTGATCAGAAGCGCCAGAATCTAGAATCCAAGGTCCAAGAGAAGATGTGTGGGTAAGACAAGCAGAGGAATTACCAGTCTGGGCAATAGAAGCTGACTTGGTGGCCTGATCATACCCACTGTCAGTGAGGGAAATATCCTGAGATGTGGAGGAGCTCGAAGGCTGAGGCGGCTAAGGATCAAATGACTAGGCCACATGGGCAATGCGGGGAGGCCACCCATGTAACTGATAACACCTATCACGAGTGTGGCCAAGCTTATTGCAATAGGTGCAATGAGGACGTTGGCCTCTACCTCGGTTACCACTGCATCCTCCTCGAGAGTTAGTTTAAGAAACTAACACAGAAGAATCTGAAGTGTGATTAGATGGCAAAGTCTGAGTGGAGGGGATAGGGAGAAGGCGAGCAAACACATCATCCAAGGATGGAACGGAGAAACTGCCAAGAATCTGATCGCGGACGGTCTCAAGATCTGGACGGAGGCCAATAAGTGTAAGAACCATGAAGAACTTGTCAATTTGTATTCGTTGATCCCCAACATCAGTAGTAAGAGGCATCACGGTCAAGAATTCCTCCTTAAGAGAGGCGATCTGGCCAATATAAGCAGATAAATCCATGTCTTGTTGTCTGACATTGACAATAGAAGAAGCCACCTTATAAAGACGTTGGATATCATTCGTGTATAGCCCTTTCGCCTGAGTCCAAAATTTAAAACATGTTTTGTAGGCCCGAAGATGAAGCAGAATCTTAGGATCAACTGATTGCCATAACACACTACATAACTGTGCATCTATCTTTCTCCATTATACTCTGTCAACCTCAAGGATGCCTCCTGCGTAACAAGGTGATCCTCACAACCTTGACCCATAAACCAAAGCTCCACAAAGGCAGACCAAGACAAATAATTTTCACTGCCAACCAATTTCTCCGAAGTAATCATAGAAGATCCAGATATAACAGAGGAAAAAATGGAATTTTTAGTAGCCATATCTACTTATCTGGAGAACGAAATATGTTTGGATCGAAGAGAGCCCTAAAGGGAAGACGGATCACAGCCCAAACAAAGGAGAGAAAAGTGACTGGAGATGAAGAAGAGGCCTTCCCAAGGCACACACAGGTCTCAGCCAAGGAAGGGAGCTGCCGTCAAAGGCCGGAGAGCTGCCATCGGAGGCCGGAGAAGGCTGAAATGCCAAAAAAATGGAGAAGCAGGGTTCGGAGAGAACTGAAGGAGGCTTAGAAGTGCAAGATGGCGCGGGACGAGCCTGCTGGTGGAAGCTTGGCACCAGAAAGTGGGCCACGGGCCCTCACGCGCCAGCGCGTGGGATTCAAGCCGCCGAAGAGAAATGGCGCATGGGAGGCGCGTGGATCAGTGTTTGGCTCCGGTGCTTTGAGGAAAGATGTAGATCTCCTCTTGCGCTCCTAATGATGTGGACGATGTCGGAAAATATCGCCGGAAAATGTCGCCGGAAAAAATTAACTACGATGTAGGTTTTCTAACAGTGATGAGGGTCGAGAGATGGGAAAGGTAACCGGAATGATACACGGTCACTGAAAGGTTCTCTAGAATTGATTCACGGATAAACCGGAAATAATTAGGTTTTTCTCCCTAGTGTCACAAGCTGATTCAAATGAGCCTCCCCATGGGCTTATATAAAGCCAGGAAGCTTCTGGAGACTCCTAGAGTGGGAAGAGTGTAGAAGGTTCTAGAAAGGCCTAGAAGAATCCACACAATTCTACACTATGGTGGAAGGCACGAGAAGAGTCCGGGGCTTTCTAGAGAATTCTAGAGGTCTCTTGTACATACACTTGTACATAGAATAGTGTAGAGTATTCTAGAATGTTCTTGATTTGTAAGGAACCCTCCAAGGTTCTAGAGAGTTCCATTGGTGCCTATAAATAGGTGAGAGCCTCATTTGGCCAAGGCACCACCCAAATCACTTCCTAACCAAGCAAGTGAGCTTCCAAGCACTTGTAAAGGTTTCCTTGAGTTAGTGAAAGCTTCCATTCTTTAAAGAGTTGCCTACTAAGCTTCTTAAGCTTGTGAGTCGCGAGTGTCTTAGCCAAGCAAGCTAAGCATTGGGGAGCAAGGCTGACTTAGTAAGATCAAGCGTCTTGACTTGTCTAAGTGCCGCACGAGCTTAGTGAACGACTAAGTCCATGACACTAGGCTCTAATACCATGTGAAAAGAGAAAAAAGGGAGAATCCCTAATTTTTGTTATTGAAAAACTATTCAATAATACACATTGGGTTGTATATATATACATGCTAGTGGGACCCACAATACAATAAGAAAGAAAAGGAAAAGTAAATAACTAAAAATAACTGTACACTATCTAACACAGACAAATAGGGAAACACTCGTCTACTCAAGGAGCCCAAAATCGAAGTTCAATGAGACACTCATCTCCGTAGCACTAAAAGAGTCAGAACCGGTAATAGTTCCAACCCCTCGGGAGTTTGGTTCCAATCCTAATTAGGTAACAGATGACTTACCCATTGCTCTTAGGAAACAACCTCGTTCATGTACTCTCCATCCTACCTCGAAATTTGTGTCTTATAATGCTCTTTCTACAAAGTGTCGTGCTTTTACAACTAACCTTGATAGAATCCAAATTCCTAAAAACATTCAAGAAGCCTTGGAGATTCCAGAATGGAAAGAGGCAGTGATGAAAGAAATAAGGGCATTGGAAAAAAATGGGACTTGGGAAGTGATGAATTTGCCAAGAGGGAAGAAACCAGTGGGCTATAAATGGGTATTCACAGTGAAATATAAGGCGGATGGCACAGTAGAACGATACAAAGCCCGCCTGGTTGCAAAGGGGTTCACTCAGACCTACGGTATCAACTATACCGAGACATTTGCACCAGTGGCAAAGCTAAACACCATACAAGTTCTTTTATCCTTGGCAACAAACCTCGACTGGCCACTCCATCAGTTTGATATCAAGAATGCCTTTCTGAATGGTGAGCTGGAAGAAGAAATGTTCATGATGCTACCACTAGGGTTCTATAAGGAAGAAGAAGAAACTAGGGTATGCAAATTGAAGAAATCTCCCTATGGTCTCAAGCAATCACCGAGAGCATGGTTTGATAGATTTGCAAAGGTGATTAAGAACCAAGGATACCAACAGGGACAATCGGTTCATACTATGTTCTTCAAAAAATCCAACGATGGAAGGGTAACCATCCTAATCGTGTATGTTGATGACATCATTCTCACAAGTGATAACACAGGAGAAGTGGAAAGGTTGAAGAAGGTCTTAGCCACAAAATTTGAGGTACAAGATCTGGGTCAAATGCGGTATTTCCTAGGAATGGAGGTCGCCAGATCAAGGAAGGAAATTATTATTTCCCAAAGAAAGTATGTACTTGACTTGTTGACTGAGACTGGCATGCTAGGATGCAAGCCAAGCGATACCCCTATCAAGGCAAGAAAAAGGACGGAAAGCGACGGAAAACCCGTAAATAGAGAGAGATATCAGCAACTAGTAGGTAAACTGATCTACCTTTCTCACACTAGACCAGACATTGCTTTCGTCGTAAGCATGGTTAGCCAGTACATCCATTCACCAAAGGAAAGTCATCTAGAAGTAGTGTATAAGATCCTCAGATACCTAAAGGGTTCTTCAGGGAGAGGACTATTCTTTAAGAAGAGTGACAATAAGAAGGTAGAGATCTATACAGATGTAGATTGGGCGGGATCAGCAGATAGCAGAAGGTCTACTACAGGCTACTATACCTATGTCTGGGGGAATTTAGTAACATGGAGAAGTAAGAAGCAGAGTGTAGTAGCCAGAAGCAATGCCGAGGCTAAATTCAGGGCAGTTGCACAAGGTATGTTTGAAGGACCATGGTTGCAAAAACTATTGGAAGAACTACACATTACAATAGAGCTCCCCATTAGTATTTCTTATAATCCTGTTCAGCATGACAAGACCAAACAAATAGAAGTGGACAGACACTTTATAAAGGGGAAAATTGAGAAAGGGATTATTTGCATGACTTATATCCCTACAAGGGAACAATTGGCAAATATTTTCACCAAGGGGTTACAGAAATCAAGCTTTGAAGATTTTATTTGTAAGTTGGACATGATTAATAACTAAAATCCAACTTGAGGGGGAGTGTGAAAATCCGGTATAATTTGAATGGTGATTTGTAAGATATTAAGGGAAAGATTGAGGCCCCAATTGTGGGTAATTTGTGTGTTTTTAGTTTTTTCCATATTTGTATTTTTTCCATTTTTTGCTCTCTGTATATATGTTAAATAGGGACCCGATTATATAAACAAATACAATTTTTTGAATGAATATTAGAGGAATTCTCAGTTTTTACAAAACCTTAGGCAAATCGTTTCAAAATTGGTATACTCATTGACCTAAAGACCTTGCCTGAGTGTTAGAACTAAAAAGAACATAAAAATATAGGTTTTTAGGCCAAAAATGGTGAACCGATCGAGGCATTGGTCAACCGGCTCAATCGGTTATACCTTCCCGATCAAGGTCAGATCAAGAGATGCAAAAATCTTCTCTCTTCCAGTATCCTTTCATTCCCGGTCGATGGCTATGCCTTCCTGGTCGAGGTCTAGGCGAGTCCTGATTGAGGCCTAACGGTTACCTACCATGCATTTATTGCCCAACGGCTAGTCAATCGATCGAGGCTGCTTTTTAGCATTTTGGCTCTTGAGGCTCAATCGCTTATACCTTCCCAGTCGAGGTCCGATCAAGAGATGCAAAAATCTTCTCTCTTCCAATAGCCTTTCATTCCCGGTCGATGGCTATGCCTTCCTGGTCGAGGTTTAGTCGAGTCCCAATCAAGGCCTAACGATTACCTGCCATGCATTTATTACCCAACGGCTAGTCAACCGATCGAGGCTGCTTTTTAGCATTTTGGCTCCTGAGGCTAGAAACCTATAAATTGAGATATGCACTTCAGTTATGAATATAAGAACACTTGCATTTATTTGTTTACCTACTTGTTCTTGACTCAAAAGCTCTCATTCTTTTCTTGGTGCATTAAATCCCCACTTGCATATTCCTTAGTTCACCCTTGTTATTCATCCTAGCATTTGAGTTGTATTTGAGCCCTTATTGAGCTAGGTTGAGATATTTAAATTTATTATTTGAGTGCTAGAAGCTTCAAGTGAGTAGAAATTTCAAGAGATTGTGTAAGAGTCCATTGGAGCCGAAATCCAAGTGTAAAAGTGTTAGAAGCTTGGTTGAAACTTCAAGTATAGTAAAACCCTCATTTGATTAAGAGCTTGAGAAGAGTGGATGTAGGCAAGGGGTATTGAACCACTATAAAATGTGAGTTTGTTCTCTCTAACCTTATCTCTTTATATTTGTCCTTCTTTTGCTTAAATTTATTTTGTTTGAAAAAAAAAAATTTAAAAACCCAATCCACCCCTCCTCTTGATTGTTTTCCCCATTAAGATCAGTCTTTATTTTCTCATATAGGATTGATTAAATGGTGCACTTCTTCTGCAAAGTTTATGTGATTGTTAATTACAACATTTCTGGTTTGTTCCAAAACTCCAAGGTTTGAGGCAAGGGGACTTTCTATTTCCCTATTTATTTGTAGTAGCAATGGAGGCCCTTAATTGTCTCCTTAAGAGGGCTAGAAAGGGAAATTACCTCTCGAGAGCAAGGATGAGTAGGAGAAGTGGTGAAAGGGAAGAGGTGTCCCATTTGTTGTTTGCGAATTATACTCTCATTTGATGAGGCTTCCCAAGATCAAATGGTCCATTTACGTTAGTGGCTAATGTTGTTTGAAGTTATATAAAGGCTAAAAATTAACTTAGAAAAGAGTGAATTGATTCCAATTGAAAAAGTGAAGAATGTGGTGGAGTTGGCCTTTGAACTAGGGTGTAGAGTAGGAGAGCTTCCATCTACCTACATGGGTCTTTCCTTGAGTGCACCTTTTAGATCAATAGCAACCTAGGATGCGATGGAAGAGTGGTTTCGCAAAAGTTTGTCAATGTGAAAAAGACAATGTATCTATAAAGGGGGAAAGCTTACATAATCAGAAGCACATCGTTCAGTCAACCCATATAGTTTGTCTTTGTTTAGTATTCCAAGGAAAGTCGGATTGAGGCTTGAAAAGATTCAAAGAGATTTCCTTTGAGGAAAAGAGGTTTTAGAGAAAAAATTGCACCTAGAAAAGTAGTTAATTCTTTGCATAGAGAATGGTACAGGAGGATTAGGCATAAAATGTCTTTCTTTGCTTAATAAGGCTCTTTTGTGCAAGTAGAGTTCGCAATATGCAAGTAAAAGGGGAGCTTTTGGAAACAACCCATAACTAGTGAGCGATTCTTTCTAGTGGGAAGCAAGGGAGAAAGATGGAGGGTGGCAGTCTTGTGAAGTGAGAGATGGGTATGGGATCGTGCTATGGAAAGTTATTAGGAAGGATTGAGACACCTTTTATGGTAGAACTTCCTTTTTGAGAGTAATGGAAGGAGGGTGAAGTTTTGGAAAGATAAATGTTGTGGAGATGAGCCCTTGTGAATATCTTTCTCATCTTTACATGCCTTAACCACATCAAAAGGGCTAGGGTGGCAGTTTTATGGGACCACACAAGTGAGAGAGTCATTGAAACTCTTGTTTTTCTAAACATTTGAATGATTAGGAGTTGGACATTGTAGAAGAATTATTTTCCAAGTTACAAGGAATGTCAATGAATAGTGAGGGGGAGGAAAAGGTGGCATGAATAGACTCGAGGAATGATAATTTTTCAGTAAGGGGCTTTGAATAAAATGAGGGGCTTCCATTCCCTTTTTGATGGGTGTAATTTGGCATCCATGGGTGCCATTTAAAGCAAGTTTCTTCACCTTGGAAGCTAGTTGAGGAAAGGTGTTGACCCTAGATCAACTTCAAAGGAGAAGGTAGTTGTTAGTTAATATATGTTTTCTTTGTAAAATTGAAGAACAATCCATTAATCATATCCTTCTTTGTTTGATCATGAGGAGCACTCAGATAAGGGAAAAGTTCTTTTTATTAGTAATCTTTTTTTTTTATAGGTAAATCGGCAAGATATAATAAAAGTGTTTGTCGAAAGGAGCAACAAAGCACACACAGAGTATATAGAAAAGGCCAAAAGGCAAATAGGGGAAAAGAAAAGAAGAACAAATACCCACCACCCTAACATAAAAAATAAAAATAAAAATAAAAATTGCTCAATCAACCCCCACAGAAAAAACCCTACCGAGGACCAAAAATGAAGGTGTCTGACTATGCCCCCGAACCGTTAAACCCCAGCACCCCTCCTTTTCCTCCTTCCAGTGGACAGTGAGCAATTATAGTTGACCGAGCACTCTAGATTGATGAAGCCAAGGGTTTACTCTTTCCCCCTAACACCTTAACTCCACACCCTTTCCTCAATTCCAATTTCCTAAGAAGAGAACAAAGCCCCTTCTCATAGCCCTCGACCGGCACCCCCAAATAGTTATTGAGCATGACAAAGCTATCGAGGAGGCTAAACAATCCCCCTCCTCCCTAAACACATCCCAAGGAGAAACTGCCTCCTCATCCTTAGCCTTCAAACCCTTGCATGAAGGCTCCGACCCTACCTTCCTTGAAAGCTCCCGAAAAGTACCAGCTTGAAGCATCATCATTAAGGGTTGGCATCCAGGGGTTGAAGCAACGCCAAAAAGCTCCGACCCTGACACTAGGGACTAAACTCGTCTCTCACACCTCTCCACCACCCTTTCATCACCATCGTGCAACTCCAATGAGCGAACCTCATTATAATAGAGAAGCCCTAATGAGCACCCAACATCTTCATCCCTGCCCCGTAAAGCCACACCTTTTTTAAAGCTTAAAAACTCCTAGGCCTGGCCCAAACTTCTTAAACCTCCCACTTCAATTCCTAACTCCAAACGGGCCTCAGACACACCCAACAAGAGTTGGGCCTCAAAGAGGGATAGGGCTTTTGAGCCTTGGGCCTCCCCCAACCCCTTACAACCCAAAGTCTGAAACCCACCCGCCAACCCACCAAATACAAAAAAAGAACTCAAATCCCCCAAACAACCCCTTTTTTAAGTAATCTTTTCGTGTGGATGAAGTTGTACATAGAAGTAGGTTTTATGTCTTTAATCAATTTTGTTGATTAGTTGCATTCTCCCTAAGGGAGGGAGTTTTTTTTGTGTTCTCTCTTTTTTGATTGTCCTTTGGCGTACATTGTGTATGTCCTATGTACTTTGGCACATTGTTCTTTTAGCAATTGTTTATACAATCTTATTATTTGCTTATAAAAAAAATATATATTTATGTAATATATCATCTCCCATTTTTAACTGTCTCTACATATTATAGACATAATAAAGTACAATCTAATTAAAATGTTTAAACCACAATATCATCCAGCAACCTCAATCAGTAGTATTGAAAACCAAAAAAAAAAGGTTCCCTCTGGTAACACACTGAAAAGTTCTTTCTTTAGTTCCTTACATTGTAAAAGACCAGTAACACACAAGAGGACTAATGATTTGGGTCTTATTCTTCAAAGAAATCGCAATACAGTACCTGTGGGTTCAATCATACAGAGGGCAAACCTGAAGAAAGTGACCAGAGTCCAGAACAACAACTGTTAAACCTTATAAGTAAATTACAATCAGACATTAGATAAGGAATAATTAGCAGATTGTCTTAACAGAAACTATAAGGCACTTATCTTCAAATATAATTTTTTTCTCATGTTTGATGGGTTTTTATGTTTAATCTTTTTGAGGAGTTAGTAGGAGATTATCATGATTGAGAAGATAGCACTTTTTGGTCAGTTTAGCTGTCTCTCATAAGGAGCTGGTTTGTATTTCTAGGCCCTAATTTGACTGTCATGGTGGTTTCCAGTTTACTATCTGAGTTGTTCTGGTGTAGCAGTCATGGAAGCGCTTCACACCCTCTTTCCCTCTCCAACTTCAATAAAATCTACCATTTAGTAGAAGCAAAGCCAAAACAAGAACAGTCAGATACCTACAATAAAATAAAATTAAAGTTTGATTTTAATTCATTTAAAGAAACCATAGCATAGTATTTTTTTTCTTCTCTCTCTTTTGGTAAGAACAAAAAATTTCATGAATTCTAATCATACAGAGGTACAAAAATACAATGTGCAGAATACTTACTTTAGAAAACAAGCAGACCAATTGGGAATTATGGTATCATAGAGAATAGGAAATTCTTAATAAATGACTAAATTTTAACAATTTAACTAACGAAGAATTCAAAATAGAAACTGCAGATGCTAACCCCAAATAGTTGAAGGCATCACTCATTTGAATAGATTAAAATTTAAAGCTAATTCCAACCAACTACAAGAAATGTGCAAGGAAAGACACCAAAAATAATAATACACAGATATACACAGAATAAAATTCCTCCAAAATATATGAAGTAAATATTATGGATAAAAGAGTTGTCTTGCACCTGTGTGGGCGTAAATCTGACAGAGTTCTGTTTGGGCTGATCTTGAGGATAAGGACCTGGGTCAGGAGGAATATATGCCTCAACAATAAGCTTTTCCTGCTCAGAACCAGCATCCACCATACTGACATCATTCATTGAAGCTGTAGAGGACTTTTTATTCCCTGGAAGAGCGTGGATGTTTCCTTTCAGCGTTCTGGGAAGCCTAATTCGAAAAGGGGGCCTCGGATGCAAATTTTCAGTACCATCTGGATTTATAAATTGAATCTAAAGAAATACAGCAAAAAGGTATAAGATTACCATTTTTACAGTTCATGAAATTGTGGAAGATACAAGCAAACACAAGTAACTTCACAAAATCAAAAACGTTAAAATAAGATCAACCTGATAATCCGAAAAACTCTCTCTCAAATGGTCTGCATCAAGGAAAGTATCTTTGAAATCCACTGTCTCCAGAAGATCAGGCATATTTGTCCACTGAGCTGCAGAAGGATTCCCATAACCGAGAAATATGTTGTGCAACCAGTCAGGAACAATACAAGTTTCATTCATAAGATCTCTTATGGATTCCAAAATGGCTTTGAAATTGTTTTCCTTGGGCTTCCTCCTCATCAATATATTGAATGTCCCATATACATCTTCTGCATCTTTCTCTGCAATATCACTGACATCCATGTGATATTGTGCCGTATCTAGAGCAACAGTCACAGTTCTCAGTTCACCTTTTGGAGGCTTCCATTCATCTCGTTTAATTCTCCCAGTGAAATCATTCATAAGAGTTCCTTCCTCATCACGGATCTCAATAACTTCACATCCACGTACAAATTGAAGACCAAGCCTTTGGGGCACACTAGCCTTTGCAGCTTCTTCTGCACTTAATGGCTCAAAGGAAGGACGAATAGAGAGTAGAAACAAAACATCATGCTCTTTAAGGGCATTCCATTCTGATCTCATTCGTGCTTTATAACTGGAAATACTGAAAGTAACTTCTGCAGTCACAGATGATGGCTTGACTTCTCCAATGTTTGGTTGCTTAACTTCAGTAATTTTAAATTCTCTAATTGGCACAGCCATCCTTGACCAACCACGAAAAGCAGTTTCTCCTTCACGATTGATGTAGGCAAGGAGATGGGGTACAGCCTCCTGAATATCTTCACGAATCTCATATGTTGATTCAAGACGGAAGAGATTGAAATTTCTCAGAAGATAATCGTGAAGCGTTAGAAATTGTAGATTAAGTTTTGGGAGAGCCAGACACCCTTCCCCAGAGTAGTTGATACTTGGTACAAGGCTTTCATCCCACATGATCTGCTCATTCGGATAAAGTGGAAGAGCATTTATAGCTTCTTTTTGAGACTGTTGCTTCTCAAAAAAGGATACCATGACCTCAATAAGAAAATCAACCCTTTCTGACCAGGGATCTTCCATTGACACCAATTTTAGCTGAAAGAAGGGGAAAATATCAACGAAGAGAATTTAAAATATGCTGAGTTTACATGTTACAACAATAAATTCACATACATGAACTTATGGGCAAAGGGACAAAGAGAGGCAGGGATGAGAAGTAGGGGGATGAAGAAAGCAAAGGAAAAATCAAAATAGAAATCATGATAGCCAGCAATTTCGCAGAAGATTTTGTGACACAATTCATAAGTAGACCTTTTATAAGCAAATAATGCAAATATATTAAAAAATGTCAAAAGATAACACACCAAAGTACATAGGATGCATACAAATAGCACCTAAAAGCACATCAAACAAGAGAGAACACAAAAAACAACTACCTCCCCTAACAAGAACTCAACCAATCTATAAAATCTAATAAAGACATAGAACCTATATCTATGTACATCTTCACCCATGAAAACAAATTTCTAAGAAAAGAGTTGTTCAAATCTTAATCTAAATGCTCCCCATTAGAAAATGATCTTTGATTCCTTTCTATCCAAACAGTCCAAAAGATACACAAAAGGAGCAATTGTCTAAATCTTCTTGTGTCTTTTACCCACAAAGAGACCATACCACCCTAAGAGAGTCTCTTTAATAGTAGTAGCTTACACGTAATGACTACCAAAAAGAGCAAACAACAACTGCCAAAGGACCCTGACCTTGGCATAATGGAGGATGTGATTTTTGGATTCTTCCACGTCTTTAAAACATCTATTGACCAACGACCACCCTCTTTTCTAAAGCTGATCTGTTATCAAAACCTTTCCCAAACTAGCCTCCCATGCAAAAAAACTTACTTTAGAAGGCACCCAAGAGTTCCAAATTACACTCGTTGGAAAGGAAATCGATCCCCTAGTACCAATATGGCATATAAATACTTAACTAAGAACTTGTTGTTTTTGAAGTTCATCCACACCACTTGTCTTTCCCTCCACTATCAACCACATCTCCTTGTAACCTTGAAAATAAATAATCTACAGTGTCCAATTCCCAATTATTTAAAGGTCTAGAGAAATAAAGGTTCCAATGACCTCCCTCCCCTGTTTGAACCCATAGATCCACAACCCACACCTCTTTGAAACAACTAAGGCATATAAAGAAGGGAATGAAATACACAACGATTCATCCTAGCACCATTTATCCTTTCAAAACTTTACCCTCCACTCATCACCCACCACAAATGAAGAACTATAGCAGAAGTTATTCCACTCCTTCCTGATAAATTTCCAAAGCTCAACCCCATACCCAACTCTCACTTAATGAGACCATCATCCTCCCTCTTCCTCATATTTTCCAATAATGATCTGATTCCAAAAGGCTCCTCTTTTAGTTTCATACCGCCAATTCCATTTGCACAAAAGTGCCTTGAAGCCTATTACCTAACCACCTCCCCCCCTCCTTTTTTCTCCCTCTCTTTACTCTTCTCCATGGACATTGTCAACCACTTCATAAGATGCATCTTTATCTCCAACGCACCACCTCACTAAAGGAAACCTCTTTAAATTTTCTCTAGCCTCAATATGACTTTCCTCAAAACACTAATAAAGACAAAAAAATATATAATAAGCACTTTTGATCAACGTAAGCCTCCCCCAATTAGAGATGTATTGCCTTTTCCACATCGAGTCTTTTGCAAAACCTTTCTTCCACCCCAGACTGTCACTGATCTAAAGGGAGCACCTAGAGATAGACCTAGGTAAGTAGATGGAAGTTTGCCTTCTTTGCACCCTAACTCTGAAACCAACTCTAAAACATGATCCACTCTACCAATTGGAATCAGCTCACACTTATCCAAGTTAATTTTCAACCCTAATAAAGTTTCAAACCACATGAGCAACTAGCTTAAATGAACCATTTAATCTTAAGAAGCCTCACAAAAAACAAGTGTCATCTGCAAACAACAAATAAGACACCTCCTCCCCTTTACCACCTCTCCCCCCACCCTAACTCGCGTAAGATAACCACCCTCCTTAGCTCTCTTGAGCTAAGGGCCTCCATTACAACAACAAATAAATAGGGAGACAAAGGGTCCCCTTGCCTCAAACCTCTAGAGCTTTGGAAGAAACTTAAAGGGGTGCCATTAACAATCACTGAAAACCTTGCAAAGGATAGCACCATTTATTCCATCCTACCCATTTCCAACCAAAACTCATCTTTTCAAGAACTAGGATCAAGAAATTCTAATTAATAGGGTCATACACCTTTTCAATATCTAAATTGCACAAGATTCCACATGCATTTCTCTTCAATATAGTCTATGGTCTCATTTGCTATTAGCACCGCATCAAGAATCTGTCTACCCTCTAAAAAAGCATTTTGCAAATTGGAGATCACACTACCAAATTAAAAAAGGAGAGCCTTAGAGATTTTCTAAGCTATTAACAATTACTAAAAACCTTGCAGTGGAGAGCACCATTTATTCTGTCCTACCCATTTTTAACCAAAATTCATCTTTTCAAGAACAGAGATCAAGAATTCCAAATAATAGAGTCATATGCCTTTTCAATGTCCAACTTACACAAGACTCCACACACATTGCTCTTCAACATAGAGTTTAGGGCCTCATTTTCTATTAGCACCGCATTAAGAATTTGTCTTACCCTCTACAAAAGCATTCTGCAACTTGGAGTTCACACTGCCAAACTAAAAAAGAAGAGCCTAGGGGATTCTCTAAGCGGCATTTTAAAGGAAGTCCTACTCACCATCAATTATCAAACAAACATTTGTCTTCTCAAAGTGCAAAAACTGGGGTATGAATAACCCAATACCCTTCCAAGAAAGACTCTCAATATTAGATCACCCCTTAAATCCCAAAAGCAAATTCTTGGAACCAACCAATAACAGAGATGACAAAAGAGGAAACTAGATTCTAGTGACTCATACACCTCTTCTAGTATGTCAACCACCAAACAAAACCCTGCACTTCGTTAAAAGGTTGTCCATACACCACTTGCAAGAAAACTAAATTGCGTACCTACTCACCGTCGTACTTTTACAAGTTGTTTAGTCTTAGGATAATGGAACATATTGAGTGACTGGACAAGGTTTATATATGTTTAGGTAAGAGAATACAAGCATGAGTGTACACGCCCCCTATATTTTTTAATGCCCATATTTAGTTTAAGAGAGAAGAGAATCAATTCTTAAAAGAGTAATCATTCAGCAATAAAATACATTTGCATTAGTTACACACTGCACATAAATAAAAACCTCAGAATGAAATAATCAAGAAAAAAATGCTAGAAAATAAAAGCATAGCAAGGTTAATAAAAATCAATTTTGAATCATACCTAAGAAACACCTATATAAACAAAAAATAAAAGATCTATTACAGCAAAACAGAAGGATCATATTTCAAACTGTTAGCGCTTTAAAACAAACCAGTCAATCAGTCAGTTTACAGACCTTACAGCAGACCAAGTCTTTTAACTCTTCAGGAGAAAGTACAGACAACCTCTTTGAGAGATCAGCACGCCTATGAATTCCACCAATATTGGCCAGTGCAAGTTCTCGCAACTACAAGGACCAATGAGAAATGGCAATTGAGACACAAATTAGAATGAAAAAAATATAAATATTTCAATTGTTCCAATTCATGAATTGTATTTTAATCAAGGAGCAGCTCTTTTCAAGTGAATATTTTTGTAAATAACTCCTACTAATGAACATACCTTGGGAATCTTCTTAAACGCAAGTAACTGGAAAGACTGGAGACGGTCATAATGAGATTGAAGCACCTCATCATCATTCAGTTGTGTTCCTACATGATCATTAATCTCAAAACCTTCATAGAACTGAAGCAAGTCAACCAATTGTGCAAAGAGTTTCCCCTTTTCATGAGTATAAAGAGCACTCAAATGACATTTGGCAACCACAGCCACATCTGATACAATAGGTCTCAGATATCTGTATGAAAATGAGAAAAAGGAATTAAAAAACAAAACAAACCTGACTATTAAGAAAGAGAAGGGAAAAGGAGGACAGCAAGCATCCCTTGATCATTGTGGACAGGAAACATCCATCTTTTTTTAGTATGAAAGCATTTAATAACTTTTGGCAACAACTAAATCAACCAAATCACAAATGAATCATCAGGAATGTTTATCATTTCCAAAAGGAAGTGGAAGGGAGAAAAGGGACAGCAAACATCCCTTCACAATTTCAGGTGATTCACCTAAAATTTGTCTTACGCTTGCTTCTTTGTTTTCACAAAATATACTTCTAATGGAAATTTTTTGGGCTAACTGAAATGGACACAATAAATTTTCCCCAAACCTCATGACAATACGTGAACTGTGTTAAAGAGATCCTTCATGTATCATATCACATATCACATGCTTTTTCACATATTGAAAAATATATAGATAAAAAAGTTATATATGCATAGAAATGTGAAATGCATGTCTATTGCAAAGAGTGGTTAAAAGATGATGACATTCAACATCAATGTCGTTCTCTAACACGCTTACATAGTATCATTATCAATTTTAATTGAAGAAACAAAGAAGAAAAAGAACCAAAATAATGACTCTTGGCTCAAGTAGCAAGGGATTGCAGTGGGAAGGTGGAAGTTCAATGTTATGTATCAAAAAAATTGCATATCAAAGAAAACCGAAAATAAAAATAAAAATATATCACAATTTAATGCTGTAATCTCAAACAACCATCAAATTCTTAGACTTGTGTCTGCTCAGGCATAGAAACACATGGTGAAAAATGAAATTGGATAAGCAGTTTCATGGAGAAAGAAACTAGAAATTTTGGAAGATGGAAAAGGGAACCCTACAAAATTTCAATTTCAATAGAAAGAAACTAAGAGTTCATGTCAACTGAGGTGATCAGAAGTTGAAAGTGTGTTGGTGAAGTGAAGACCCATTGATGCAAGGGGCATCAGAAAGTGTTGCAGTTTTCTGGGACAGCAGAATTTTGGAGGTGCTGGAGATGGAAACAGGGGCTTTCTCTCTAAATGAAGGTTCAGAAACTGTGAAGATGGTGTTTGTTTGGTTTTTTCAGGTGTTTATGACCAGGATTCTGAAAGAAAGTTCTTTCTCTTTTGAGAGTTAAGAGCTATTAGAAGTCTGCGGGATGACCATTGGTGCATTGGAGGGCACTTCAATACGGAGCAGGTTGCCCCATGACCACGATAATGGTGGCACCCTGTCTTCAACAATAAGAAGCTCCAATAACTTTATTGAGGATTGCAATTTGATTGATCTCCTGATTGGTTGGCAGGGTATTTACCTAGAATGGTGGCCACGATGGTCAAGTTCTGTCCCGTCTTGATTGTTTCCTTGTTTCTTTAGATTGGGAAGATCAGTTTCCAATGTGAGTCAGAGCATTTTGCCAAGGCTCATTACCCTATCCTCTTGATATTGGAGGCTTGAAAGAAGGAAAAGATCCCTTCAGATTTGAGAACATACAGCTTAAGGAGGAAGGGTTCAAGGAGTTAGTGGCTGATTGGTAGTGTAGCTATGACTTGGGGAGTCTGCTATATACGATGATGGGTGCCACCACTTGTGTCATAATGCGTGACTAATGATTTAAAAGGCTAAAGGCGGTTTTGAGGCGTTTTGCCAAAATGAGGCAAGGCGTAAGCCTAAAGGCAGAATGAGGCATCAACTAATAAAATTATCAAAATAATAATAATAATACTCATAAAGTCAAAAGAAAATTGAATAATAATAAAATTGTCAAAAAATTAAAAAAAATACTTAAAGTCCAAAGAAAATTGAATGATAAAAAAGACAAACTTCATAATGATAAAATTAATTATTTGTCATTATTGATAGTTTCTAATTTAATTTAATTTTCTCTTTTATAAAATTTAGCTCCCATGGTTTCATCAAATAAATTTTCAGCATTACTGTCTCATAGGATCCTCTAAGGTCCCCATTAGTGACAATATCCACCCATTCTTCTTCATCACACACCAATTGCAATGGTAATTTTTCTTATCTATCAATGATAAGATAATGATTATATATGAGATTAAACACTAAGACAGTCAACAATTTCCCTATTCTTTCTTCTCAATCACTCTTTTTCTATTCCATTTAAAAGGTTAATTGGAAGTCAACTAAACCCTTATTTCATTAAAGGTTCGAGCAAGTTGAGACCTAATACAAAACTCATGAAATCAATATCAAAAGCCCACAAAAGTATATAGAACCCATTAAATTCATTGAATATCAAGGCATAAACCTCTAATAGAATGTATACTAAAAGCCCATAGAGACGAAAAACCCTTTGAGATTTAGGCCTCAACAACCTTGAGGCTATAGCCTCAAACCTGTAAGCCTCGACAGGGTGAGGCTTAAGCCTCAATTACCCTAAGGCTATAGCCTCAAGCCTAATTCGTAGAGCCTCATGGCCCTCATCTTAAGGTTATAACCTCAAGGCTTTTGTAGAGTCTTGCCTCAAGGCGTAAGCCTCAATAGCCTTTTAAAACACTGTGTAATACATGTCACAACATGTGTCATAACTTGTGTCATGACCCATGTTGTAATGTGTGACACATGCCACAATTTGTGCCATGACTCGTGCCACAGCCCATGTCATAACTCTTGCCACAACTCGTGTCATGGCCCATACCATGATATCATGTCGCAGCTCGTGCCATGATGTGTGGTTTGCAAGCAAACCTGAAGAGAGTGGCCTAGAAACTCTTAAAGAGGATATGATGCAATGAAGAAGGAAGTATTTGGTAATATTGCTATCCACAAAGTTGGCGCTTTGGACTCCATAAGAACATGGGACGAAAAAGAAAGAAAGGGTGGCTTATCTCTTCATAAGCAGGAAACCAGAAATTCAAGAATTAAAAAACCCAACAAGCTGGCTGTGATGGAAGAAACATCTTGAAGACCAAAATCTCATGCCCTTTATCTGAAGAAAATAGGTAGAAACACCAGATTTTTTCAAAAGGTGGTCCATGCTCCATAGAAAATTCAACTTCATAGGCAGAATGAGGATTGAGGGCTCTTGGTGTTCTGATGACTGTTGGAGATTTTTTTAGATAATTAAGATTATCCAAATCAGTTGAAGAAGTTTGAATTGATTCAAACTATCCAAACAGCTTTGGATATTTGAGTTAATTTGAATTATTTTAAATTTGTTTTATCCATAGAGTAGGTAGAGATTAATTCAAATTAATCTCCTAGTTTTTAGGATGTTTCTGGTTTCCTAAAATAAAGGACTTAGATAATACCTAAGTCTATAAATTAGTCTGTAATTCAGTTTAATAAAATATACGAGCAGTGTTTGAGGTTTTCTTCCTACTGCCTGGAAACATGGTATCAAAGCAGGCTGGGTAGTTGAAGAAAATACCATGGTAAAAACTACCATGACAGGGACAAGCAAGGGCGACGACTCAAAGGTGTCTTAGGAACCTTCTCAGTCAGCCTCTACAATTGTCCCCATTGCTATCGATCACTCATCCCTTCAAATAACTACTCATAAGCTTAATGACAAAAATTTCCTTTAATGGTCGAGGGTTGCTCAAATGGTTATTCACAGATGCGGGAAGATTGGATATCTCCATGGCACAATAAAGAAGCCAAAGGAGACTAATCCTACGTTTCGTACCTGGGATGCCAACAATTCAATTGTTATGGCATGGCTCGTGAACTCGATGGAAGAAAGCATTGGTGAAAATTACTTGTATTACTCAACTACAAAGGAGCTTTGGGACGTTGTAAATCGTGCTTTTTCAAACCTTGAAAACTCAACTCAAATGTTCAAACTAAGAAACAAAGTTCGAAATCTGAGGCAAGGTGATATATGGATGAAATATAGTACTTCAATATTTTCAACAAATTGTGACAAGAAATAGATATATTTAATGATTGTGTGTGGAGTTCTACCGAGGATGGTGAAAGATACAAGAAAATGGTGGATAAAGAACGAATATTTGATTTCCTTACTGGACTTAACAAGGAGTTGGATGAGGTTCGAGGACGACTGCTTGGAACAAAACCACTACCCTCAATTGATGAGATTTTTGCATAAGTGAGGAGAGAAGAGTGTCGTAAGCATGTCATGCTTTGAGAATAGAAACCACTGCCCACATCAGACAACTCAACCCTAGCTGTTCGTGGTTCAAACTTGGCAAACAAAGGAGATTCTCACAGCAATCGGAGGGGAAATCAGCGTGCGATCATTGTCAACATTCCCATCATACCCGCAACACTTGCTGGAAAATACATGGAAAACCAACAATTGGAAGGAGAAAGTCAACAAATCTGATCCAAAAGGTTATCAGACTGCAACAAAACCGAGCCCTAAGCCAAACGATAGCAAAGTTAGTGTTTCTCTTACTAAGGAACAAATGGAACAACTCTACAAATTGTTGACACCAACATCATTGCCAAATAATTCAAGTACATCACTATTAGCTCAAAAAGGTACATTTTCATTTGCTTTGAATGGTGTTACACAAAGACAAGAATCATGGATTATCAATTTGGGTGCAACAAATCACATGACAGGGTGTGCAAATTTGTTTTCAACTTATACATCCAGTCCAAGAAAATTTAAGGTTAAAATTGCAGATGGTTCCCTATCAACGGTTGCAGGCATGGGTACAATTAAGATTGGCCCAAATTTGATTCTCCGTTCTATATTACATGTTCCAAATTTGACTTGCAACCTACTGTCCATCAGTAAACTTACACGAGATCTTAACTGTGTTGCAAAATTCTCACTTTATATGTACCTTTCAGGACCTAACTATGGAGAGGACGATCAGCAATGCTAGGGAACACAGAGGACTATACTATCTTGAGAAAGAAGACTTCATAAATAAACAAGCTCAAACAGTCGGTTGTAAAGCTTCTAATTTGTCTAGAAAACAAGAAATAATGTTGAGGCATTGTAGGCTAAGCCACCCCAATTTTCCTTATCTGAAAGATTTGTTTTCTTCCATGTTCAAGAAAAATGATTTGTTTCAATGTGAAGTTTGTCAATTAGCAAAACACCAACGTTCTGTTTTTCCTTCTCATTCATACAAACCTTCGAAACCTTTTGCCTTGATTCATAGCGATCTTTGGGGTCCTTCCAGAGTTCATATTGTCACCGGAAAAAAAAGGTTTGTGATTTTTATTGATGACCACACCAGGGTTTGTTGAGTTTACTTGCTAAAATACAAATCAGAAACTGAACAAACATTCAAAAAATTTCATCTAATGGCCCAAAACCAGTTTAACTCAAAAATACAAGTTTTTCGTGCCGATAATGGAGCTGAATACTTTAATACAATTTTGGGAAAATATTTGTTACAAAATGGGATCATACACTAGAGTTATTGTAGTCACGGTCCTCAACAAAATGGGATTGCCGAACGGAAAAATCATCTTCTTGAAGTAGCCCGTTCCATAATGTTCACCACCAATGTACCTAAAACCTTTTGGGGGGATGCAGTTCTTACAGCCTGTTATTTGATCAACCGTATGCCTTCTCGAGTTTTGGAATTCTAAGCACCTTTAAAAAACTTTCAATCTTGTTTCCCACATACACAAACCTTCACCTCTCTTCCACTGAAAATATTCAGTTGTACCTCATTTATCCCACATTCATGACCCTACCTGTAGCAAATTGGAACCTAGAGCAATTAAGTGTGTATTTCTTGGTTATGCTGCCACTCAAAAGGGATATCGATGTTATTGTCCAGAAAAACGAAAATATTTTGTCTCTATGGATGTTACATTTTTTGAAAATCAGCCCTTTTACACCAAAATTTCCCTTAAGGGGGAGAACTTAGGTGAAGAAAATTTTTGGAATGTTACACTACCTTCTGTTCCACCTTCTGCAGGTATACCAGCACCCCTGCCTTTTGTTCCACCTTCTGCAAGTATACCAACATCACCAAATCGATCAGAAACGTTGCCTTCTGTTCCATCTTCTGCAGGTATACCAGCATCCCTGCCTTCTGTTCCACCTTCTGTAGATATACCAGCATCACCACAATCCTTAAATCAACCAAAAACTCCAGAAATTCCAAAGCTGCTGATACCACAACCTGAACCACCACCGAATTCACTGTCCAATCCACAAATCAGCTTACCTGAGTCTTCCAGTCCATCCCAGCCAATGATGACTATGCACAACAAACCCTCAACATCAACGACAAGGGGAGATTTGCAGCTACAACCTGAGTTACGTGTTTATTCACGGAGGAATACTTCAAAAGGAGTAAAGAATGCAGTGAACCTTCAGCATGGTCACTTGTCTAAACCGAATTCAGGTATACATTTATCCCCTACAAACCTTAATATTGATGAGCTTGATGTACCCATAGCATTGAGGAAAGGTGTGAGAACCTGCACTCAACACCCAATGTCAAATTTTGTCTCATATGATCATTTATCACCTTCTCTTCAAGCTCTAGCAACTAATCTAGCAAGTGTTGATATTCCGAGAACAATACAAGAAGCTTTGAAGGAACCAAAGTGAAAAAAGGCCGTTGAAGACGAAATACATGCTCTTGAAAAAAAATGAAACATGGGATTTGGAAAAAAAGCCTGAAGGAAAATTTTCAGTAGGTTGCAAGTGGGTGTTTACAGTAAAATACAATTTGGATGGATTGATTGAATGGTACAACGCAAGGCTAGTTGCAAAAGGATTCACTCAAATGTATGGGGTGGACTATCAAGAGACATTCGCACTTGTAGCTAAGCTAAACACCATCCGGGTCTTGCTTTCTCTAGCAACAAACAATGATTGGCAGCTTCAACAATTAGATGTAAAGAATGTCTTCCTTAACTGTGATCTAAAAGAAGAGGATATATGGAATTACCACCAGGTTTTGATGTGGCAAGGAAAGATGGAAAGGTGTGTAAACTGAAAAAGTCTCTTTATGGGCTGAAACAATCACCAAGGGCCTGGTTCAATCGATTTACTAGGACAATCAAACAAATGGGGTACAAACAAGCTCAAACAGACCATACCTTGTTTTACAAACACAAAGATGGTAAAATCACTGTTCTCCTTGCTTATGTCGATGATATCATCCTTACAGGAAATGACAAACGGGAGATGGAACATTTAAAGGAGAAATTGGCAAGGGAATTTGAGATAAAAGACCTTGGATCAATGAGGTACTTTCTCGGCATGGAAGTGGCAAGAAATCAGAAAGGTATATATGTTTCTCAAAGAAAGTATACCTTGGATCTTTTAAAGGAAACCAGAATGATGGGGTGCAAACCGGTTGATACTCCAATGGATCTGAATTTGAAATTGACAGAATTCCAAAACAACAACCCAGTAGAAAAAAGAAAGGTACCAACATTTAGTGGGGAGGCTCATTTATCTCTCTCACACTAGACCTGATATTGTTTTTGCAGTTAGTGTGGTAAAGTCAATTCATGCATACACCATACGAGGAACATATGGAGGCTATGTACCGAATTCTAAAATATCTCAAAGGGACATTTGGAAAAGGTCTATACTTTGCAAAAAAATGAAGCAAAAACAGTAGAAGCTTATACGGATGCTGATTGGGCAGGTTCTGTGGACGATAGACAATCAACTTCTAGATATTGTACCTTTGTATGGGGAAACTTGGTAACTTGGAGGAGCAAAAAACAAAATGTCATGGCTAGAAGCAACACGGAAGCTGAGTTTAGAGCTGTTGCTCAAGGCATATGCGAGTTACTTTGGTTAAAACTGCTGTTGGAAGAGTTAAAAGCTACATCACATCAGCCAATGAAGATCTACTACGATGATAAAGCTGCCATAAACATATCTCATAACCAATTCATCATGACTAAACGAAGCATGTTGAAGTAAACCATCATTTCATCAAAGAGAAACTGGAAGAAGGAACCTGCATGATGTACATGCCATCCACACAGCAAGCAGCAGATCAGCTAACAAAGGCCCTTGCAAGACCAGCATTTGAGAAGTTATGAGACAAGCTAGGACTACTTAATATTTTTGTCCCAGCTTCAGGGGGAGTCGTGGAGATTTTTTCAGATAATTGAGATTATCTAAATCAGATGAAGAAGTTTGAATTAATTCAAACTATCCAAACAGCTTTGGATATTTGAGTTAATTTGAATTATTTTAAATTTGTTTTATTCATAGAGTAGTTAGAGATTAATTCAAATTAATCTCCTAGTTTTTAGGATGTTTCTGGTTTCCTAAAATAGAGGACTTAGATAATACCTAAGTCTATAAATTAGTTTGTAATTCAGTTCAATAAAATATATGAGGAGTGTTTGAGGTTTTCTTCCTACTGCCTGGAAACAATGACGACGAGTTGAAGAAGGGAATTGTTCATTTCTTCAAGTGGCCTTCTTCTAAGCCAAGGAAGAGGATTGGCATTGAGAGGGGGGTCTCAAGTTGTTGGGGGGAGATGACAGTAGTGGTTTGGAAAGGCCATTCTGTGAAGATAAAAGTTTGCAAGGCACTTGATGAGTTCACTGGGGACAAAGCTCCATGCACAGATGGATTTACCCTAGCTATTTGGCAAAACTGTTGAGGTGTTGTTCAGACAGATATACTGGATTTTTTGCACGAGTTCTACTCTCATGGTACTTCTAAGACGAGTTTGAATGCCACATTCCTGGTGCCAATCACTAAGAAAGGTGGTAGGAAACAATTAAATATTTTAGATTTATCACTTTGTTGGCGGTTTTATACAAGCTATTGGCAAAGATTCTGGAAAATAAGCTCAAAAAAGTTGTAGACAATGTGACTTCCGAGTACCAAAAAGCCTTTTGAAGAGTATGCAAATTATACATGCCATACTGCTTGACAATGGACCATTGACTGAAAAGTCAAAAGTTTGAGGTCCAGTGTGATTTCTACCTTGGACATTGACAAGGCCTATGATTTTTAATTTGGCATTTCCTGTTTTCAGATTTAGAGTTAATGAGCTTTAGTCAAAATGGATAAATTGGATAGATTAAATGTATTCATTTCCTGATAAAAAGGATATTGTGCAGAGGCAAAGAGCCAATTCCTGACATGAATTTAAGATCACTAACTGTACAATAAAGCAACATAGCACCTATTATTTCTACTTCTACAGCAAATTTGTAAACTAAGCATCTGGGTTACACAATGTAATAGGAAAGAAAATAAAAAGGAAAAGAGGAAAAAGACAAGGTGTTACCCTTTTTTCATACTATAAGCTTATATCCAATTAAAACCAAACTTACCAACCATGTCAATGGATACAACTGAAATCAAATAAAAATAGAATTTGCCAACTAGAAAATCTAGAATAGAAGATCAAAATTTGGGCACGCAATTATACCTTCTTGTTGGCAATTGGCTCAGCAAATCAATAAGAAATTCCATAAATCTCTCACAATACAATATGCAGGCATCATTAACTTTTTCAAAACCAATAGCATCAACAAGTTCATTATCTTCATCATCACCATGGCTATGGGAAAAAACCTTGGAATCTAATACCTGGTAACATAAGAAAACTTGATGGAACAACTTTTTGAAATCTAGTGTACTTGAGATAATAGCCAAAACAACTACTTTTTAGTTTAGTAAGAAAGGTACCTCCAGAAACTCTTCAATGATGTTTCTCAAAAACTTTGCTTCAAGCATAGTTGAGGGGTCAAAAGGGTCTCCTTGTTTCATGGCCTCTTTAGCCTCTCTTTTAATCATCCTTTTCCATTTCTTGATCAAATCTGTATTAAGACAAAGCTCCATCTACAAATAAGACAAGCAAATCATACACCAAATTCAAAAGAAAAGGTCCAAAATTAATTTCTTCTACTTTGAAGGCAGAGGGAAAAAAAAAAAAAAAAAAAAAAAAACATAAAGACCCTACCTGGAATCGACCATATGACAGACTAAGCCAGGACTGCAAACTTGCTAATCTCAGGACAGTCTCGCTCACAATCTCATCTTCCAAACTCTGTTACATAAAGTTTTCAAAAGCATTATAAAATGAAAAAAATGAAACAAATGAGCTAACAAAAAAGATCTCACGTACTTTGACAAAATTACCTGACCATCAGGAAGAATGAAATAAAATAAAAAATTGTTGATAGAGTCAAATTCATCTACACATAACACATGGACGACGCATTGAAGCTCTCATTGTTGGTGGTTCACCCCACAAGCACTGACAAGGCACAAAATCTATCAAAGAAGTAATGTTATCCCCCATGTACATTCTAACCCAATCCCAAAATAAATACAAATAAGAACTTTCAAAAGTTTGATCTAAGCATTCCTTATCCTCAAAAGCTCTCCTATTTCATTCCCTCCAAATGGACCAAAAAATGCAAAGAGGAGCAACTTTCCAAGCCTTTTTCCTTTTCTTGCCAATTGGGACACCGTTCCAACTTAGAAGCACCCCCCTCACCAAAGAATGCATCACCCACTAAATATGAAAAAGAGCAAAAACCAGCTGCCACAATGTACTTGCTTTCGGACAATGCAAAAGTAAATGATCTCTCGTTTCCTCTTCAGCCTTGCACATGTAGCACCTATTTGGCATCCTCTAACCCCTCCTAAGTTGATCCTATGTCAAAATCTTAGCCCAAGTTGCCTCCGAAGCAAAAAAAACTAGTTCTAACAAGGGCCCAAGAATTCCATGCTGTGTCATACAAGGAAAGGCTCCACTCTCCTACTTGTCAAAGAGGAGTAAAAAGACCGAACAAAAAATCACCATCCTTAGTCTCCAACCAAACCATGGTATCAAAAGTACCTGAAACGATGGAGTAGCCATGCAACCTCCCGATTAAGGCATCAACCTCCTCTAACTCCCAATCATTGAATTGTCTAATAAACCTCGGTCCTCAACTACCCCCATCCCAAACATCTACCACCTAAGCATCCTTAAAGGAAGCTATAGCATAAAGACCCGAGAACTCATCCCTCAAAAACATATCCCCGCACCATCTATCTTTCCAGTATTTTACCTGATTCCCCGAACCAACTTGAAACCTTGTTTTATCTTTGAAGTCCTCCCACCCATTTCTAATTGACTTCCATACTCCATACCTCCCTCTCACCTCCTTTGTGCACCCCTCTCCAGCCCGAATCCCATACTTACCAACAATTACCCGTTTCCAAAGAGGGTTCCTTTCCTTCACAAATCTCCAAAAACCATTTACCCAACAGAGCCTTATTGAAGACCATCTAGGCTTTGATTAGAGGGACTAATGTCAAAGTCAAGAAGAAGACTATCCAAGCTTTGATTAGATTGTAGAAAATGGACTTGGTATGCTAGTAAGAAGATTGATTAGGGAATACAGATTTTTGACGTCTTTATGGCATTGGTTTTGTTTTGAAGGATGGTTTGTTGATGCTTTTTTCCTTTTTCTTGCCTTTTCGTGCTATTTGTTACTTTGTGTGTACTTCAATGGGTCTTTTCCCAGCAGTTTTAATTTATGTGCTCATTTACCTATCAAATAAATAAATACACACACACAAACATATATATATATGTATATATATGTATGTGCATATATAAATATATATATCTTCACTACTTTGCATACTTCCAAGGCTTGGAAGGTTGTTTTGCGGTGCTTGTTATGGACCATTTGGAGAGAGAGAAATAGGAGAGCTTTTGATAATTGTGAAAGCATGGACCAAACTATTAAAAATTCTTTCTTGTATCTTTTTTGCGATTAGGTTAGAGTATATATTGAGGATGGTTCTTTTGTCATTAATAGACCTTGTGTGTTTGTTGGTTGCTAGTTTTTGTGTCTTCACACCTCCTTTTTTTGTCATTTGATTGTTGTGTATACGTCATTTATACCTTCTTGTTTTTCCATTTAATACAATCTTTACTTACCTAAAAAACAAAAAAACACTTCCAAGAAGAAATCAAACCCTTGGATCACTGATTCCTGGGCCTCAAATTATCATGATAGGTTTGTCAAATTTATCTCTTCCTATGTTCTATGTTCCATGTTGAAGTCGTTAAAAAATATAAATAATTGATAGATCTTTATCCTATTGCTAGAAGGGTATCTATATCCATTCATAGAATGAAAATACCTAACTCTAAATTTTGTTTTGCATGTCCAAAACCTGTCTTGCAATCTTTTTTTTAATTAACAAACTTACTCCATTACGCAGGACCTAAATTGTGTAGCTAAAATTTTTCCCACTCGCAATAAATTTTTAAAAAAACTATGCATGGGGATTAGGCATGATAATGCTAAAGAGGTTGACAGCCTGCATATCTTTGAGGAACCTAAAGCAATGGGAATTCTATCTCAAGTTCACCTCTGTGAGAAAAAAGATTATTATGGTTAGGATATTCAAGTTTTTTTTTTTTTTTTTTTTTTTTGATAGGTAAATTAAGAGAATATATAAAAGGTTAGGATATCTAGGTTTTGCTTACCTAAAGTTGTTGTTTATCTTGTTATAAGTCAATTTATGCGCTTACCTAAAATTGTTGTTCCTCTTGTTATAAGTCAGTTTATGCACTTATATAAAGTTCATTATGAAATCACCAAATGAGAATCACATGAATGTTGCTTTTAACATCTTGAGATACTTGAAGGAAACACTAGAAAAGGGACTTCTGTTCTTTAAAAGAAATCATTTGAAAGTAAAAGGTGATGACTGAGCAAGGTTTTTTTTTTTTTTTTTTTTTTTTTTTTTGATAAGTGTGATGATTGAGCAAGTTTTGAAACTAATAGGAGATACGTCTAGATGTTGAATGTTTGTTGCTGGCAATTTAGTAAGTTAGAGAAGAAAAAACAATATGTTGTTGATAGATCAAGTGTTAAAGTGGAAGCCAATTCTGTGGCACATAGAATTTGTGAATTAATGTGGCCAAGGTCACTAATGATTGTGATAATAAAATTGCTATCAACCTTGCTCACAACTTTATCCAATATGATAGAACTAAACACCTTGAACCAGACCGACACAACTTTATTAAAGAAAAGCTAGAAAATGGTTTAACTTGTATGTGATTTATCTCAACACAACGCTTTATTAGGTGTTGGTGTTTGTCTAGGATTGTTGTTTGCAGCCCTCAAGACATGCATGCACAAATCTCTGTTTTTTCTCGTTCTATCCCCTAGACCTATGTCCAATATAGAATGTCTAAAGTGCTTAGTCACTAAAATATCAGGCAGCAAGAAACAAATTCTAAGAGTCTAGGGCAAGTCATAAGGAACTAAACTTTTTTCTCACATATCTCATATCCAATCCTTCTCATGTCGTGTGAACCATAGGTAATTCAAATATTTTGAAGTGTTCATATATCATAGATAATTTATGAAATCTCCTTTTGGATAAACAAGCATTTATGAGAATTCATCTCATTAGCACACTCAAACTAAAAATTTCACTCCTTTTTATTTGGCAATAATCTAGTCATATACATAACATATCTAGCCTCTCAAATTCAAATATAATCAACTTTTTTCTCTCCATGGCAGCTAATTTTTGCTCTGTTTGGTGATCAGTAGGTGATGCCACCTTCAGTCACTGATGCCCTTCTTAGCTAGCAAGGAGCTTTTGTAGGGAAGAAAAGGAAGAAAGCCTAGAAAACAGCTCCTTTTTGCTTGGACCTTATGGAAAGAAAGAAATCAGAGAGCCTTTGAAAATTCCATAATGACGGACCCAGCAATTATACGAACCTTTATGTACTTTTTTTTGGAATGTGTCAAGGTGCATTTAGGTTTTAGCTTGTTGTCATTATTTGATTTTATTATTTGATTGGGCTTTTAAGTGAGGCAAGGGTGTTGGGTTTTTTTGTATCCCTCTTCTTTTTTAGCCTTAGGTGCCTAGTATACATCATGTTTACTTTTGAACGCCCTTTGCTAGGCGTTTTTAACACAACCATTTTTACCTATCAAAAAAAAAGTTTGAATATAATCATCAAATTTTATAGGGATGTTGTATAAATGGACCTAGCAATCAAATTACTAATAAAGACAAAACATACAATAAATATGTGATTCTAATAACTTGTCTCACCATACCTGAAAGGCATTAATCATGAAAAGCAAGTAATTGGTCTTCTCTGCTATACTTAAGCTCCTTCCCTAACAAACCACAAGATAGGAAATTTAGTAATACATCAATGCCGCTTCAAATATTAAATAAGCACCAAACCATTCCATTAGACAATATGGTTGTAATAATAACAAGATTTTTCTCCCTTTTTGCCAAGAAGGGGCTAAGCAAAGGAATTTGATTAAAGAGCGCACATGGAAAAGGAGCACAACTCAAGGGCATAGGAAGCACATAGAGTGAGAAAAAAAAATATAGAATAGAAAAAACAACCAACACCAAAAAAATCAAGGTATCATCAATGGCAGGATTCGATCCCGGGACCATGTGCCTCTTACTAGGACTAGACCTCCCAACATTTGCCTTAACCAACTAGGCTACCCTAGCAAGCTAGGAACTTTAATGATAAATCATACATCCTTCTTACAACATGGGATGTTTACTCATCCGAGCCTTAGTGCCTTTAGAGAAAACTTCTTGCCTTGTAAAACACATATAGGATCGCACCATTTACAGTAAATAGAAGTCTATTCATGCATGAAAATAATGGTGTAGATGGCAATCTTATAAATGATTATAGGTTTAAACCAAAAGCTACAAGGCTATATATAGGATTAAGGCTATATTGAGTCAATCTTATAAGTAGCTTATCAAAATGGAAATTCTAGAGGGCATAGGAATGTGAAGATGGCTACACTAATCATAGAAAAATATTGGTGCGACACCAAATTTGAAAGGTCCATTTTGAGTGCATGTATGGCAAAAGCATAAATTCATTGGTATAACTCAACAAGATAAGTACATTAAGGAGCCAGAATTGCCAGTTTACAAAAGAAAAGCATCATGGCAATGTTTTTACCCTATTCGGACTTGAACCTAGAACCTCCCACAAACCCTCCCAACCCTTTACCACTTCAGCCAAGCCTCAAGGGCATCATGACAAGGTTCTTTGCTTGATTAAGTTTCATTAAGTAGCCAAATAACACAACTTAGGCACAAAAAACCCAAAAAAAAAAAAAAAAAACAAATCCAACAAGGAAAAGCCAAATCCAGACATGGGTCAATACTCTGAATGATTTAACTTGACAACAGCACTAATGTTGTTTTGTTTTAATACAACATTAATGTCTTTCATGCTATTGTTATCAAGGAAATTCTATTTTAGTTGTAAACTAGAGATCGGCATAAGACTTCCTATTAGTTAGTGTTACACTGCACTGTCACTCAATTTTGGCAATTATTTGCAGCAATATAGTAATTCCAGCACTGTTGAAACAAAAGAAGAAACTGTTTCCTCTGATTAATAAGTAAACCAAAGAAACAGGAAACAAACCTGCTCCTTAAGCCGAAGAACCTTCTCAATGAAGGCCTTAAACACATCCTTCCTATCATAAAAGCAAATCCAAGCAGCCACATTCTCTCGAAACTGCAAATTATAGGGAAGCAATTCATAAATTACATACTTCTAGTTTCTCAAAAACCAGGCAGAGCATAATTAATTGTATTTTTCATATTCCATATTCAAAGTAAATCCATACAAAAAAACCTAATTCTTTAATTGTTATTTCCTATTTCTTCCCCCTGTTTTCTCCCTAACAAAAATACCCTAAAAGAACTACTTCCCTCTTTAAGCCACATTTTTCAGTTTCCATCACCGTCAGAGCAAGAATTTCAATATCTTTACTTCCCGGGATTCCTTTCTCCACATTTTCTCAGAAACCAAACAATGGCACGTTCCAACCAAAAAAAAAAAAAAAAAAAAACAAAACAAAACAAAAAAACCTAAGAGATTTTGTTTTCCAAGTTTGAAGAACCCAGCATATGAACTCACAACCTCCATTTTATCTTGTTTTCCTACATTTCCTGGCAACCAAACAGACCTAAAAATTTCAAAACCAGAGCAAAGCCCGTACCTTCTCGTTCACCATGAGTATCATCGACATCACATGCTCAAATGACGCCGTTTCAGGATCGAAATTAGGCCACAAGTAATTCTCCAGATACTGACTCACTTCCAAAACCATAACCCTCTGCAAAGGCACCGTTTTGCGTCCGCCTGAGACCACCAGCTCCGTCTCGTAAATCTCCTTCACCAGCTTAGGGTCGAAAGGCTCCTTGGGCTTCGAATCTTCGCCCGCTTTGGACCAGTTGGCCTCTGCTATCTTGGTGAGCCTATCACGCTGGATTTCGAGAAGTGTAATGGAGTTGGGGATAGCTGAGCCGGTTTTGGGCTCGGCTACTTGGTTGGCTGAGTCAACTGGGTACTCGGCGACCCTATGGCGCTTGAAGTCGTAAGCTCCGGTTCCGTACACCTTCGTCATTGCGAGGTAGCGATTAGGGTTAGGGTTTTATGAGGAAAACAGAGGTCATGGAACAAGGTGAATTTGGAGAATTAGGGTTTGGATTGGGCTATTAGGATTTTGCAGAAACTGTAATAAACCCTGGAAAAATGCATGACTAACCAGTGTGAGAGTCAGGGTGAAGATACTACTACTACATATACTTGCACTTATTTAGACAAAATCATAAAAATAATATATTTTTTAAATATAAAAAAATATCTTCAAAATAAAAATGATAATTAATAATTAATATTTACCAAAATTAAAAAATAAAATTAATATTTATCAATTGCAAATGTTAATAATGATAAAATTAATATTTATCAAATATATAAAATTAGATATATTTTTTTAATTTAAACTATTATTTTTATTGGATTAATGATAAAATTAATATTTATCGAATATATAAAATTGAGATATAATTTTTTTTAATTTAAACTATTATTTTTATTTTAAAAGAAAAAGTATATATATAATATAATAAAATTCGTACATACAAACTTTGATTTATTTATATTCAAAAGAAAACAAATATATCAATAAGTTCTTTTAAGATATTTTATAATAAAATATATATAAAATTCTCTTATTTCATATCTTAAGTCTATTTTTTTTCTTTTATTTTTTTAAATAATTTCTTTATTTATATAAAATTATAGGTAAAGATAAATTAATTTCAAATTTTAAATAATTATTTCAATTTAATTTTTATGTTTTTTTTAATTTAAAACTTAGTTTTCTAATTATAGTAAAATTGAATTCCTTGTTTTTGGTGTTTATAAAAACACTTATTTCCATACCTAATTTTAATATTTTATTAAAAATAATTTCTTTTTATTTTAATTTTGTAAAGTTAAAAATCCAATGTTATCATTTTTAGTTTTTAAAAAAGTTTAGAAAATATTATGCTTAAGAAATTTTATTTAAATAGTATTAATAATTTTTTTATTTCTTAAAATTTTAAGAAAACAATCATGTCAAACAATGTAAAATAATCATGTCAAACAATGTAAAATTTTAGGAATTCACCAACTCAACAAATAATATATATACTTGTTTATTAAATTATAAAAAAATTAATTACTTTTAATTTGATATGTAGATTTTGATAATTCAATCTTTGTTTGATATACATGTTATTTTTTATTTTTAAAAATAAATATTTTTATATAAAAAATATAAACTTATCTTATATTTTAATCAAAAAAATATACTATCATTATATTTTTAATACAAACTTTTAATATTTCTATATTTTATTTAAAATAACACCACAACCCACCATTTATTTTCGCTTATATAGGAGAGAAATATTGAGGTACCGATATTTCAGTAATTTATTGGGAATTCAGTCGATTTTTCGTCGATATTTTGGGGTGGTCAAAGTGAGTGGTACGTGTTGAAGCTAGATCAATTAGGAGTGAAGCTACTCCCCGTCGCGGTAGAAAAGAACTGGACGCAATGATGTAGGGTTAACTCCTTTCTTTCCTAGAAAAGATGTCCGAACAACAATTGGGAGTGAAGTTACTCCCCGTCGCGGTAGAAAAGAACTGGACGCAAAGATGTAGGGTTAACTCCTTCTTTCTTTCCTAGAAAAGATGTCCGAACAGGTTGTCCGAACACACCCTCCGAAGCCCAAGTCAGATAATTAGCGTCAACTTGAGAGATTTCCTCTTTCCTGCAGTTGGAAGAAGGAGAGTTGTATTGTGCGTACCTCGATTTTGGGTTGCAAAAAGGTTTTTATGGTGTCTAGAATGGCGTCACATCTGCGCTGGGGTGGCCTCTTGACTTTCGCAATCATGATAAGGGCGCAGTTTATGACAGAGCAATCATCACCGGTTAGGCGGCTGACAGTGCCTACATGGATGATATGAGTTCACCCACCACATCAATTTGTAGAAAGTATGGTGTAAAGTGTGGCAATTTGCCTGCGAAGATAGGGTGGCGTCCCGTCGAGCGTAACTTTGGCAGGATGTGAATGATTGTTCTTAGGACTAGGTTAGGGAATCTATCCGAAATGCAGTATGTAGCCTTAAAAGAGCGCAATGTAGCCGTCCACTGCTATCCATAGGTTGGATAGCACGTCTTGATCTGATTATGCTTATCCAGACAGATAAATGGGAATGCCACATGGACCGAGGACAACCTGCCATGTGGCTACACGGGGGAAGGTCCCCCACAATGCCCCCTTTTAACCCAAGCGTTTCTTCCAGACAGAAATGGCGGGTTAAAAACACTTTTCAAACCCTTTCAATGGTCGCATGACATGTGGCACCTAGAGGGCATTTAAGGAGGGGCATCGTTTTTAGAGTTGTCGCCAGGTGGCACATCATTTTGGACAATGTGCTTCTAGGCACCCTGTCATTTGGGGTTTCTAGGGATCCTATCCCTATAAATAGGGAATTAATCCTTAGGAGGCGCATTTCTTTTGTCGTTTGCTTCCCATAACTGCACTTTGCCCCATTTTGCTCTACATTTTCTACATTTAGGCAACGGCTACTATTTGTGTGTCGCTAACTTTTCTTCTCCGATGATTTTTTCGATTAGCCTCTCTGCCGTTTGCAAGTTCACTGTTCGTTGAGAGCACTTTTCAGGTACCTTCCATTTTCTTTTCTGTTACCCCTTACTTCCTACCTTTTTCTTGATTATTTTGATGGTTGCGATTGGGGATTTGGCGTATGGGGGTCTCAACCGATCGTAAAACGGCTGCTTCGAGACTCATAAGAGTGGGTTTGTGACCTTTTTGGGGCAGCATGCCTTGTCAATGGTGCGCCCTACTATTCCTCTATTAGGGTTAAGGTTCATTGTCTGTGTATTTTGTTGAGGTTTTGTAGAGTCTGTCGATCGTCTATCTCCCTTTTGGTTGTTTGGTTAGCGAAAAATCTTTGATTGGGGTTGTGAGTTAATAGTTAGAGTTGGGTGCCCTAAGTCTGATAAGACAGTTCACTATGCGTCCTGGGGCGTTGCCTTTAGGGTGGTAGGGCCGGGTGGCTGCCTTCTTACTTCCGGCATGGTCTCGTGCAGGTTGAACTCAGCTCATCGCTCCATCGTGCCAGCAAAAAAGGACATCGCCTCATCCAACGCAGCTAGCAAAGGCAGGAAGGGTGTTCGGGCAGGCGTGAGCTCCGGACGCTCTGGTTCGGAGAAGCCTATTGCGTTGCTCAATGAGTGGGAGTTCCACGACCGCTTCTGTATTCCGAATGACATCTTCGTTCACCTAGTGAATGGAGATTTGATGTCCACTGAGAAGGAAGCCCAAGGTGGTATCTTTTTCAGCAAGAAGAAATTTAACGCGGGGCTCCGCCTTCCTCTCCTGTCTCTCCTCAAACAATTCTTGCACTATACCTTGTTAGAGGTTCTTTTCGTCTACACCATCAAGAAGGGTAAAAACAATATCTTTAGCATGTTTGCCCATATTCCATCCCTCCAATTGGTGACGGGTCTTCCAAACTCAACTAAGGATGGAGCCAAAGGGCATGTTCTGGTCTGAGGCCCATGGGCCGACCTTGTTGAGCATCCGGAAAGGCACTTTCATCTAAATTTTCCGCTCAAAATCCTTGGTAGGAATGGCCCTGAGCATTTCTTCTTTCGTTTTTTTCTATTGAACTGACATCGTTCCCATGTTAACATCTTCTGTTTTGGTTTGTGTAGATAAGGAAAGAAGGGGTCGTCTGGTGGAGTGGGTGGAAAAAGCTTCGTTCGATTGATTGAACAAGTTGTTTGTGATCACTTCAAATGAAATGAACCACCAAACGCTTCAAATTCCCCGAAATCTGCTTGCAGTTATCCAGGAACCCCAATTGTACATGCTCCCCATTATTCCTAGACGGCTCTCGAAGGTTGTGGTACCCGGGGAGCACCACGTCTTGAAGGACCTCCCCTTTTACGAAGAAGCGCATGAGTTGGACACTAAGGCTCGCCAAGAACACCTTGACCAGAGGGAGGAAAAAAGACAAGAGGGGAAGCTAAGGAAGGCTCTTGGCGAGAAGGGTCAGCCTTCACCTTCATCTTCTGCAGATAGTTCTCCAGCCAAGAAGAAGAAGCCTTCTACCAAGGCAATTAAGGTATTGGCTCTTGTACTTGCATCGTCTTCTGTTTCTACTCCTTCTACTCCTACATCTTCGAGAGTTCTGTTCCGAATTTTGGAGGCGACTTGGACCCTCTTAGAGTGACTTGAACCCTCAGAGTTCTAAATCTGAGCTGGTGATACCCGACTTTTTATACGAATCAGAGATGGAGGAAGAGATGGTGATCGATCTGAGAGCTGGGTTCAGGGACAGGCAAAACAAATTGTTATTTAAGCCCATTGAGGTGGTCTCTCCTCCTGCCAAGAGATCTTGTCCAGAGGAAGTCCATGAGGAGCCTATCATGGATCCCTCCATGACACCAGTTCCTCATTTTGATGTTGTGGGGTCTAGTAGTGTTCCTGTTGCTATGTCTCCCATTAGAGTGGAGACCTGCCCTACTTAAGACGGGGCACTAGATGATCTGGCTCCTGTCGAGGAAGACATAGACTAGAAGGACGCTCTTTCTTCCTTTCCCCTTCCCAGTTGGGAGGAAATGATGGAGATATTGAGGCGGATGCCTTGCTTTACTAACGCTGAGCCACCTTCAACAAAGATGTCAAACTTCTTTCCCTTCACCAAGTGGGTCTCGGTGAGCTTGGGTGGCGATCCTCCTGCTTTTGTCACAGCCCGGTTTCCACTTGGGACACCTGAATCCATGGTTTCTCGTATTCAACTACTGCAGGGCTGCACAGCTCAAGAGACTGCAGAAGTGGTACGTTCTTCACGTCTTCTTCCTTGTCCTAGAATGCGAGTTTCTTATATTTGGCTTGACTATTTTTTATATTGTCTTCAGTTGGTTACCGGAGTCCGCAACCTGATGTGACAACGTGCTCTACTTTTTGAGCGGCTAGAGGTTGTAGAGACTATGAGGGCATTCATCACCCAATGCATGAGTGGCATTAAAGAGCTCCACATTAAGCTGGAGAGTGTGGAAAGTGATCTTGCTACCACTCAGAAGGCTGCTGCCGATGGAGCTGAGGCTTTGAAGTCGGTGGAAGAAGAGAAGGAGACAGTCTGGGCTGAGATTGAGGGTTTGAGAGAGGAGGGTAAAGCCGCAGAGGCCAAGCGCTAAAAGGTCGAGCAGGAGAATGCCCAGCTGAAAAAGGAGATGAATGAGCTTTGGGTCGGGTTTGCAGCCTAGAAGAAGGAATTGGAGAAGGAGTACCTAGAAGCAGGTGGACGACATGTATTTCTACGACTACTGCTCTTGCATGAAAAAGAACGATATTACTCACGATACTCCCTCTTTCCCTTCTGATTATGAGGGCAAGGCACCCGACGGTTCTTCTTGATAATATGGGATTCTCCCTATGACCAACTCTTTGGACAGACCATAGCATACACTTCTTACTTTTCATTTTTGCTAGGTAGTTTGTAGTCTGCCATGTTTTATCCGGCTAACATTTGAAAAGAACAACTTCATACTTAAATATCAATGCAACATTCCATTGTCTTTTCTTGTGTACTTTGCTTTTTTTTTTTCTTTACAGATAGTATTGCCTTAGGTTAGATACATTCCAAGGACAGAGCAGTGGCATTCTGTCCAGCTTTTGCAGATGGTAGGCTCCCAACTCTCCGACTTTTAAGACAACATAAGGTCCTTCCCAATTCGCCTAGAGCTTTTCGGCTCCTTTTTCGGTTGTGTTTTCAAAAACTTTCTTGAGGACTAGAGTTCCAACTTTGAAGGCATAGGGTCAGGCCTTCTGGTTGTAGTAGGCAATAGCTTTTTGTTGATAGGAGGCCATTCGAATGGCCGTGTTTTCCCTCGTTTCATCTGCCTAATCAAGGTGTCTTTCGAACTCTTGGTCCTCGTCCCTCTAGCCCTATACAATGGTTCGGGCCGTGGGCATGCCTATCTCTGTGGGGATGACCGCGTCCATTCTGTATGCGAGAGCGAAGGGAGTGTTCCCTGTTGGGCGTCTGGGCGTCGTTTAGTAAGCCCATAGGATGCTGAGTAATTCCTCCACCCATTTCCTTTTGGTTTTTTCTAATTTTTTTTTTAACGCGGCTAGCAAGGTTTTGTGCGTTGCCTCCACTTGCCCATTGCTTTGAGGGTATCGCGATGTGGAGTATAGGTTTTTAATTTTTAGCTTCGAACAGAAGTCCTGAATGCGATGCTCTCGAACTATGGCCTGTTGTAAGCTACAATTCTTTGTGGAATCCCGAACCGACAGATGATATTCTTCCAAACAAACTTAGAGACATCCTTATCTTTGATGGTGACGTAAGTTTCTACCTCTACCCACTTATTGAAGTAGTTGGTGGCCATGAGTAGAAATTTTTTTTGAGCGGTTGTGACAGGTAGGGGCCTCACTATGTCCATTCCACACTGTTCAAATGGCCATGGGCTCGTCACTGGGTTGAGAACTTTGGATGGTAGGCGAGGAATGGGTGCATGTCTTTGGCACCGGTCACACTTCTTGATATAATCCTCCACGTCTTGTTTCATGGTGGGTCAATAATATCCTTGCAAATGGGCACGATGAGCCAGGGTCCATCCTCCTGTGTGATTACTGCATATACCTTTGTGTAGCTCTGCTAAAACATAGTGAGCTCCTGCATTGTCTAGGCACCTGAGATACGGACCTCCAAAGGATCGCTTGTAGAGGCAGTCTTCGATCAAGGTGAAACAGGAAGCTTGTACTCAGATCTTACGTGCACGTTTGCTCTCATCGGGTAGATCTCCTGCCTGAAGGTAGTTCGTAATTTCATGCATCCATTATGCGCTTGTTTCCCTAGCGTTGCAGATCGGTGTGACTGCGATTGAGGAAGCGGTTTGGAGGTGGACAGACAATAATATCGCCTCCTTCACAGGGAGCGTGGCAGCTACTCTAGCCAAGGCATCGGCTTGCACATTTTCTGTGCGGGGGATCCTTTTAATAATCCACTCATTGAGCTAGTTCAGGGTTTCTTAGACCTTAGTTAGATATTGAGTCATGCACCCGTCTTTAGCTTCGTATTCTCCTTTAATATGCTCGACGATAATTTGGGAGTCACTATAGATCTCGAGTTTGGAAACTGAGAGAGCGAGCGCAAGGTTCAGTTCAAACATGATGGTTTCATACTCGGCTTCATTGTTGGATGCTGGGAACCCAAGCCGGATGGCCTATTCCAACTATTTCCCGGTTGGTGATTGCAGGAGAAGGCCTACTCCGGATCCTAAGGTTCGGGAGGCTCCATCGATGTAGAGAATCCACCATCCTTTCCTGCACGGTTCTGTGAGTTGAGAAGATTGGGAATCTCTGTTATGAAGTCTGCCATGACTTGTCCTTTTATGGATAACCTTGAACTGATATTTGATCCCATACTCACTCAATTCTATAGCCTACTTCAGCATTCTCCTTGATAAGTCAGGTTTGTGCAAGATATTTCTGAGAGACTGGTTGGTGAGCACGTTTATTTGATGGGCTTGGAAATAGGGGTGGAGTTTCTACGTGACGCTTCTCAAGGCTAAGGTCATCTGCTCCATATTTGAGTATTTGGTTTCCGCATTGACCATTGCTTTGTTGATGTAGTAAACAGACCTTTGCTCTTTGTCTGATATGTAGTGAAACAAGATAGTGCTGACCTTGCAGTCGAAAATTGCAAGGTACATGTACAACTGTTCACCGAGCTGAGGACTACTCAAAATGAGGGGGTTGTGTGAGGTAACGTTTGATTTCTTCAAATGCGAATTGACAGTCTTGCGTCCATCCTATCACGCTGGCTCCCTTTAGTGCAAGGAAGAAAGGCCTTAGTTTGTTTGCAAATAGGGCTATGAAGCGTCCTAGTACAGTAAGTCTGCCAGTGATGTGCTGCAATTCATTTTTGCTGCTCGGAGTGGATGTTTCCATAACTGCTTTGATTTGATCTAGGTTGACCTCTATTCCCCGGTGCGGTTGTATTATTTGGTGGGAGTCTATAGGAGGAAAAGTGATGACTCTTTCTATTGGGCGCATGCTTTTATTGGTTAAGTTGGGTCGGATGAAGCTAATTTGCTCTCGCGCAGAGGCAGCTTGAAGTAACCTTTATCTTTTCCGTTTAGAGTTGTACTCCTCATTGAGGGCCCACCATGGATATAGTTGATCACAACTTTAGGGGCCGCGAAAGTTGCGAGGGCTATGGTGGTCGGATTCTAGGATGTTTCCCGTTTTTGCCTTTTGAGCGAACATACTGTCTCAAATGCCCGGCTCTTACGAGTTTCTCCACCAAATAGTGGAGGCTCCTACACTGCTCCGTAGTGTGTCCATGCTCTTTATGATGGCATATTTTCTGTTGCGATATCTCTTAGTTGGATCCGTTTTTAGGGGTTCAGGCCATCTGAAGTCGGATAACTTACGGATCATGGGGAGAAGTTTCTCATATGAAACATTGAGAGGGGTGAAGTTGGGTTGGTCCGATTAGCACTATCCACCCTGCCCCCTATTTGATTGCCTTCGCTGGCTTGTGGCTTTGGGGGGTCCTAGCCACGTCGTTCTTGGTAGGTCGATTGGTAACCAAGATCTAGTGGGTAGTCGTGCGGACATTGTTCTCGAGCATGGAATACTTGTTTGCCCACCTGAACAGATCGTTCATAGTCACGGGGGGCTTTTTGGCGAGGGATTCGAAGAAAGACGTGCCCGAGCAGATACTTCGTTTAAAGATTTGGAGGATAGCGTCCATGCTATAGGATTCTACTTGGAGTATAGCTTGCCCGAACAGTTTCACGAACTCCTTCAGTGACTCACTCTCTTGTATTTTTATGTTTTGCAGGGTGCTAATGTTTTGCTTATGTCGTGCTTAGCACAAGTATTGTCCCACGAAGGCCTATGATAGATCCCGAAAGTTACCGATGGAGTTCATTAGGAGGCGGTGGAACCATGAGAGAGCCTGACCTTGAAGGCTTGCCGAGAAGACCTTGCACAACAGCGTGTCGTTCCCAATGTCAAGGGTCATAAGCTATTTGTAATGCATGATGTGATCAAATAGATCACTGGATCTGTCATACGTGGAGAATTTTGGCACAATGAAACCTCTTGGGGGTTCGTAATTGATGATACGTGGGCTGAAAGATGTGGAGAGCATGTCGCCCAACCGCCTATCGACAGAAGCAGGTGGACCTCTACTCATTATGTTCTCTCCCGTTTGCTACAGTGGTTGGTGGGGAGGCTAGTCCGGCATGATGGGTGCAACTGAGGAACCAGGATATACCTCCTAGGCCATGGCAACGCGTGGTTTTTCCACACTAGGTATCTAAGGCCCTAACCTTGCTTGCATTGCGTCGATAGCTAGGATTTCCTATCGCGTCTCCTCTTTGAAGATACACCAGTGGAATCAGAGCTTTCGTCCAGTAGCGCGTGATAGGTTGGTAGAGGTTTCTCATCAGGTTGCATACCATGCTCATCAAAGGGGGACTCCACATTTTTGGGGTATATTACCTCCTCATTTTGCCTGGAGTTGGTTAGTTGACTCCTTGGCTGCCGGCTATGAGGGGGGCCTAATGAAGACACCTGAATCTGCAACACATCGTTCTCCTCCTTGAGTCTCCTTGTCTCTCGTAGTAGGGCTTGCAGTTGTCGCTCACTTTCTCGCTGGTGTCTCTCCATACTCTCACACTAGTCAAAATATCCTTCATCGCCTATGGCTGATGATTGACTTCTTGAGGGTGTCGACATTTTTGTTCAGTTCCCACAGACGACGCCAATATGGAAGCTAGATCAACTGGGAGTGAAGCTACTCCCCGTCATGACAAAAAAGAACTGGACGCATTGATATAGGGTCAACTTCTTTCTTTCCTGCAAAAGAGGTCCGAACAAGTTGTTCAGACATACCCTCCGAAGGCTAAGTAAGATAATTAGCATCAACTTGAGAGATTTCTTCTTTCCTGGAGTTGGAAGAGGGAGAGTTGTATTGTGCGTAGATCGATTTTGGGCTGCAGAAGAGTTTTTATGGTGTTTGGAATGGCGTCACATCTGCACTGAGGTGGCCTCTTGACTTTCGTAGTCATGATGAGGGCGCAGTTTATGACAGAGCAATCATCACCAGTTAGGCAGGTGACAGGGACTGCTTATAAGGATGATATGACAGTTCACCCACCACATCAGTCTACAGAAAGTATGGTGTAAAGTGTGGCAGTTCACCTGCAAAGACAGGGTGGTATCTCGTCGGGCATACCTTTGGCAGGATGTGAATGATTGCTCCTAAAAGTAGGCTAGGAAATCTATCCGGAATGCAACGTGCAGCCGTAAAAGAGCGCAATGTAACCGTCCACTACTATCCATAAGCTGGATAACACGTCTTGATCTGATTACACTTATTCGGACAAATAAATGGGGATGCCACATGGACCGAGGGCGACCTGCCATGTGGCTACATGGGAGAAGGTCCCCCACAATACCGACACTCAACCCTAATTGAAAGGTTTCCCATACACTGAGCCAACCACAAGGACAAGCTTGCCCCTTATTATATAAGTTGCATCAAATATATATAGACTAAAACTCATTATATAAACATAATATTAAAAGAATGTTTTAAAGAACAAATTAATCATAATTATTTTATAATTAAATGAAAAATTATAAAAATATGAAAATTATCGTGATAATTTTCTTCATAGTGTTTTTAATATTATTAATATATTAATTAAATATTAAAATTTATTCATATGTCATCATTTATTTTATATCATTTAATACAATTGAATTAAATGGATTATACTTTTAATGTAAAATATATTTTTAAATTAGACATATTATAATCAAATATCATAATATTATTGTTGAATAGTATTTGACATAATTTAATAATAAATGTACATTTTTGAAATTCATATTTTTTTATCAACACATACAATATTATTTCTAAACATAATAAATTATATTATACATATATCAATTTATTGAACAAAACAACTTTAAAATATTTATTATACTTTTAATTTCATTGTTAAAAGGTTTTTTTTTTTTTTTTTTTTCATATTTTTATAAGTTCTAATCAATTTTAGATCCGTCAATATTTTCTATCAAAATATCTATCTATATTTCTTTAAAATAGAAGTATCGATATATTCTAATTAGGGTTAATTTCATTCTTGGTTTTTCACATGGTTAGGAACAAAGATGTCAGTAGTGATGTCATAGAATGTGACTTTTTTCCATCGATCAATTGAAAACCAAAAGTTTCCCATGAATTAATAATCTTCATTTCATTGGTTTGTTATGTGTAAATGTCTTGCAGAGTCAAAAGTCAAGCGTTCCAGACAAGGAAAAATCATTAATTCTACCAATCATTCAGTGTAATCTACTGCACTCGCTCGCTAGTTCCGAGGAAGTGACATCAAGAATTCAATGTCTAACCAACTACAGGGCTACACGGGAATGTAGAGGAATATTTTGTTTTTATTTTTATTTTTTGGTGAATGAAATAAATTTGGTAATTCAATTTCTAGTGTTCGAATGAACCTAGAAATTCAAATTTAGAATGTTTATTTGTTTTTATCTTAATATTTGATAATAATAGGATTATAGGAATGTGAATGGAAAATAAATAAATTAATAATAATACCTTAGATATAATTTAAAATAATTTTTTTATTTTCATTTATTAGAATTTTTTTTTTGTTACAAAATAATAAGATTGGAAAAAATAGTCTTATTATGAGATGAAGGGGCATGAGACTTGATGAATGAAATTTAAGAGTAAAAAAGTATTAAACAATTTTATATTTTCTTATGGGATGAATGAATTAAATACCACTTACTTGCAATAAATTGAAATCTCACATATAAGTGGGATTGGATTTCTGTCAGAATTATATTTTATTCAATTTCTAACTTCATAAAATTTATTCAAACATGGGAATGAGGGAGGAATTACCAAACACCCTCTTTTTGTATATTGTTTTAGGAAGTTTGCAAATAATTTAGCTTTTTGGCCGAAAAAAATAAATAAATAAAAAAGAACTCTTACAACCATAGTCACTCCTTAGTTCCATTTTGCAAGAGGACACTAGCTATCTTATTTATTCATTGGATTTATGAAACAAAAGATTTATAGTTATGTGTATGTAGACCCCTCATTGGCTACCCGAGAGTGAGCTGTATTTTTATTTTTTGGAGGAGTGGGGGATGGCTTCCAGGCAAGCTGCATGGGACGTGTGGCAAGAATTACCAACTCACTGCGGTGATGGTTGGGGTGGTGACATCTTTGTTGAAGGGTGAGCAGTGCAGCCGGTAGAAGTTTGCAAGAAAAGAAAGAGGTCTGAAAGATTGATGGGAAAGAGACATATGAGAGAGTTTTTTTTTTTTTTTTTTTTTTTTTTTTTTTTTTTTTTTCCGGTAGGTAGGGGTTTTGAGAGTTAGGAAAAAATATGGGAGTAGAAAAAAATGGGGAACAAAAACAGAGAGTTGAGTACCTCAGAGCAAAAAACAGAAGAGAGAGAAAGCGGTTTTGGAGAGAGAAGTGAGTAGTTTTTCTGCACCTATTTAAAGTTTGATCATCATTCTCATGCAAACAAAGAAGAGATTTTCAAAGCTTGGAATCAATTTTTTTTTTGTTTTTTTGTTTTCTCTCTCTTGTTTTGGATAAAATCCAATTGAGAATTTGAGTTGGTTTCATGAGAATTGAAGTGAAAAGTTTGGGAGAAAATTTGGATGATTGTGGAAATGGAAATCCACTTTGTGGGATATAAAGGGCATTTTTTTGATTGATTTTCTTCTTATGTAGTGGAGAGTGTTTCTAGTGATTTTTTTTTTTTTTTTTTTTTGCTATGAAGAATCCATTTTTTAGGACTTGAAATATCTTTAACTTTTTGTCTTTTCTCTTGCATTTTGGTCACTTCAAATCTTGTGAAGTCAAGAAGTTTCTGAAAGATCCAGTTTATATCTCTAAAAACCCATATGATTTTCTTTCCAAATCTTTGCTCAAAGACAAACCCAATTGAGAAAATTGTAAAAAGCGAAAAAATTTCTTGTGGGTTGTTTGGATTCGGTGACAATGCAAGACCCATCAACATTTCAGCTTATGAAAACCCATTTTCCAATTGCAAGAACACCAAGCGCTCCTCCAACCCCAAACACCATTTTCCTTCTTCCTCAACATTGTCGGTGTCTTCTCCACTGGTGTCGTCTTCTTCAAACACTGTTGCTCAGAAGTCCGAGCCCTTCAAAATCTACATTTCGGTGGTGGACCAGGACTAGAGGATGTTTGACATCAGCGGAAGTTTCAACTCTCTCTTGGCCTTGAACGACCAATTTGGAAGCTTGTTGAAGAGTTTGAATCGGATCAGGTTGGTTTGTGGGGTGCCGTTGAGTGCATTTTTAGAGATGCCGAATTCAAATTAGGATTTGGGTCGAACTCCGGCAATTGAGTTATAGAGCAACGACAATTTAGAGAGCTTTTTGGGTATCCAATCTGGAGATTCAAACTGTTGAAATGGCGGCAATGGCTGGCCTGATCTCGCCATTTACACACTTGGTTCAACCTTCCAATAGAGAGATTTTTTTTTTTTGAGAGATGATGAAAATGAAGAATAGTTTGAAACTAAGAAACCACTCGAAGACAACATTTTTTTTTTTTTAATTCTTCATGTTTTAATATCAAAGTTTAATTTTCCAAAACTCCAATTCTCAAATACTTTTCAAAATTCCAATTTCTTTCAAATTTAATTTCCAAAAACTTTTATTCTTAAATTTAATTTTCGAAACTTCAATTTTTAAATAATTTACAAAATTCCAATTTCTTTCAAATTTAATTTCCAAAAACTCCAATTCTTAAATTTAATTTTCAAAACTCCAATTCTCAAATGATTTTCAAAATTTCAATTTCTTTCAAATTTAATTTCCAAAACTCTAATTCTTAAATTTAATTTTCAAAATTCCAATTCTCAAATAATTTTCAAAATTCCAATTTCTGTCAAATTTAATTTCCAAAACTCCAATTCCTTTCGAATTTAATTTCCAAAAAATAAATTTAATTTCCAAAACTCCAATTTTCAAATAATTTTCGAGACTTCAATTTTCAAATAAATTTCAAAATTTTAGTTTTGTTTCAAATAGTTTTAATTCCACTTCAGTTTTCAAATATATATATTTTTTAATTCTACTACTTTTCATCCTTCATCAGGGTTTTAAGTCACTAAAAATCTCGTTTTTTAAATAAACTTGCTACCCTTCCCTTCAGGTAAATACTTTCACAAATTTTTTTTATTTTTCAAATAATTTTCTGTTTCTCTTGATGTGGACCTCGCATTTCTGCTCATGCGCTTCCACTCAATGGCAAACTCGCGTTTTTATTTGAAAATGATTTATTTTTTGGAAAATGACTTGGAGTGACAACTTATTTTTTGTTTTATTTTTAAAGGGAAAACAAAATAAGAAAGAAAACCCTAAGTGTAACTCCTTATTTGGAAAATGTGGTTTGTGAAAAACCAAATCTGGGCTCGGGGATCAGGTTACTTATTGGGAAGGTATGGTAAAGACCGTAGCAACCCTCTAAGTCCCTAAAGACGGGTCTCTACTAATAAAATGAAGTAAGCATGACAATTGGTAAGGGAATCAATGAATACCGAGATGATCGCACACTGAAAACGAAATCATGTAGGAGAATGGTTAGAGTGAGAACGGGTGCGTACCTTAGCAGCAAACGATAAAACGCTATCATGAAATGAGATTAGTGCACAATAATGGGCATAAAACATGTCACATGCATCACTAAACAGAATATGAAATCATCAAATATCACACTTCACTTCACTCAAATTTATTTTAATTTTAAAGAAAACATCACCAATGTCTGGCCCTCACCAAATCCTAATTTATTCTTGCATGAATCAATTTCATCACTTGGAATTACAAAATTTAATTCATACTTATTTTAAAACATTTTAAAAATTAAGGAAAATGTGAAAATTGCTTGCCGAAGAAAATAAGTAGCAAATTTTATTGAAAATGGTAGGATTTTTGGAAGCTAAGAATTCTAAGGATGAAAGATGGGAGAGTTGGGATTATTTAAGAAACTAAAATTTGGAAAATTATTTGAAGAAAATGATTTGGAGAATTACTTTCAAAATCAAAGATGGTGAAATGGGGAGGTGGCACATGGCTCAAAAGCGGCCATGCTAAAGGTGGCCATGCAATCTGGAAGCATGTAAGAGTGAGGCCCAGGGAGGAGTGATGCTGGCAAGAACGAGGGTGATTCACATCTGGGTATTGCATTGTAGAAAAACCCACTTGGATTCCACGTGGTTGCCTCTTTGCTGCTTCTTCAACTTTTACCTAAAACCACTTCATAGAATCACCTTCTACAAGAAATCCTCAATGTAAGAATGAACCCATTAGCCTGATTCTAGTGTTCCCAGCTGCCCACATTCAAAGAACACAAATCTGCTCATTTCCCATTACAAACATCACACTCAAAACCAAGTTTTTCCTCTCAGCAAAACCATCTTTGATCTGGGTCGATAGATTGTCATCAGTTGGGACCCTCAGATCATCATTTGGAACATTCTAATTTGTGCAGAATGTTATGTTGAATCAAAGACTTCACTTTGTCCCAGATTCATTCCATTGGTAAGGTCCGACAATTCATCCATGAGTTCAAGGTTCGCACCACCAGATTCATCCTTAGCCTCTTAAAAAGTCTAATGTAGCATTGTTGCACAGTTACTCATTCTTCTAGGGAGGCTACAGATTGGAAGAATAAGAGAATCTCTTTTGTCCGGTATATTCCTGTGTTCTTTCTTCAAATTGACAAATGGGTTGTTTGCCTTACTATGCTAAATGCATGGTAGCCCAGTTTTCACACCAAGACTCATATGGTCCCAAATCACCTTTGCACACCATCTAGCCCACATATCGTTGCATCTGCCAATTAGTGGGCCATCACCCATAAGCCCAAAGTACCTAGAAAGGCCTATGAGCTCCCGGTCAAATCCAAGGTTCATGCCACACATGGGAAACAAAATTCCTTTTGGGATGGTCATTATAGCATCCACATGCTTGGTGTTATGCTCGAGCGGTTTGACAAGCTGAGTTAAGGCATCATAATCAAGGATGTTTAGCCACAACCCATGAGATATAGCTATTGGGGCTCCTTCTCTCAAGCTAAATGGGTATCCCCGAACAAAATCAACTCATTCCTTGAAAGAGTCATATAGGACGTTGAAGAAGAAGAGAGTTGATGATATCAACAAGTTTTATATGTGCCGCGCCAATGCATTTTTCTCCTTCCCACTCGGATCCCTAGCCACAAAGCAGTCATCATCAATGGGGAAGATGCACTTCTTCTTGGAAATGAAGAAGCCGAAGCAGAGACAAACGGAGTCCTTGAAGAAAATACGGCTTGTTTTGGGTCCTAAGATTTGATTCATGTCATTCTGGTCATAGAGCTTGTAGTTGAACCCCTTCGGCACTTGAATCATATTCGTCGATCGCCGTCCTATACTATTATCAGATGGTATGACTAGAAAAAATGACCTCCACATCTCTAAGAAAATCCAGATTCCTAATGGTGGGAATCACTATGTCCAGATCATCCTTCGACGCCGATGTCACTGGTGTCACCGGTTGTGCCATGGTCTCACGGTAGCTCTGGCTTGAAAATGAGAAGACGAGTGAAAAGGTTTCAACACCTTTTCCTCTTTTACATCAATTATGGGCTTCGGTAGAGACAAGTCGTCAAGAAATACGACTCTAACTCTTCATTGGAGAACTCTAAAGAGTCTGAAAGAAGTAATGGTGTGCGTTCTGAGAGTAAGAGCAGGACTTGGACGAAGACGGGCTAGAGGGAATGGAGAGTAAGGCCGGCTTTTGACGATAGGTAGGATGGGTGTAAGAGGTGGGCAGTAGGTATGAGGATGTAGAGAAAGAGGATGGTGGCATATGGTAGTGAGAGAAACAGGTTTGGGTGGATAAGGAAGAATGAGATGTGGGTGTTAAAGTGGGTATGATGAGCTATGAAGGTTAAAAAAAAACGAAGGTGACCTTGCACTTTGGGACTTCATGCACATGGGAAAATAGGCAGCAAATGGGTAATGAATGGAATGGGTGGTGGGTATGGACATGAAGAGTTTGATGGGTATATTTGGTATGAGGTTAAAAATGAGAGCGTAGTGATGGGTTTTGCAATGGAATGAATGGAAAATGTGATAGGAGAAGTAGGTTAATGGGTTTTAAAGAAATGGTGACATGCATGGGGGCTTATAAAGGATGAGGTGGGTATTAAGGACATGGGTATGGTGACGGGAGCATGATTCCTGTGTGCATGAGTGGGGATGGATGCAGCAAGGAGCACTCATAGCAAACTGAAGTGCTGTCACCCAAGCTCTCATGGGAAAAGATTTATTCCTCACTCAAATCTCGATAAGTGAAACCATGAACATGAATATTTCATTAACTTGCCGATAATCGCATTGACAGAAATCCACTTACGTCTTAGTTCATTTGCAAATTTATAATTCTTTTTGCAAAATCTGCTCATCAAAGTCACTCTTCTCCATCAATCTCAAGGGCTCGATTCAAGCTAAAGTGCGGTATATCATGGGACATTCACTAGTGGTAGAAACTCTCATCTCCAAAGATTTCTGCTCAATTGCCCACTTAAGAAATATAGCCTCATCAAACACTAAGATATTCAATGTAAGATTTCTGAGCTCTCTTAGAGACTCCCCGATCAAGATGACCCTGAACATAGTACCCAACACTCCAAACACAACAAAAATATAGGAATAACAACAGAGACGGGAATCAAAGTGAACACTAAGAGTAAAGTAAGTAAAAGAACATGCAACACATTAATGTATTGAGCTTCATTTTAGGTGACATCTATGGGCTCAAAACAGGTGGGATTAATGAATTAAAGAAAACTCAAGAACAAAGCATGCACACAAAAGGCTAAATTCAACCTAAACAAACAAATGGATCTCCCTATCCACACCAAAACAGCAAACTGGTGCCCAGTAAGATAGCTCAAAATGAGAATCCAACCATGTTAAAAAAAAAAAAGATAATAAGCTATAGGAGTGGTACTTGGAAAGCTCTCCTCAAGTAAAGAGTTGCTCTTCCAACAACAAAATGCACTCCCCCTCTCTCTCAAAAAATTCCTTAACTGATTTTCTTCCCCAACTCTTTCCCCACTCTCGGCCATCTTCCCTCTCAAGCTCTTTTTTTTTTTCCCTGGATATCTTGCTTTTTCAGCTACTTCACGCTCCTCCCCCTCCATCTGTTCTTGTCTCTCACCAAAATCTCTTCTCTCTTTCCAGCTTGCTTTGTAACCAGCTCAGCAAAAAATATCTCCCTCCCTGTAAAACTTTCTTTCTCAGCTCTAAAAGATCCTTCCTGATGTATTTTTTTCCAAGCTATCCCTATAGCCTCTGTAACAACCCAAAAAAATGTCTTTCTTTTCATGTCATGCTGGTACCCGCCCCCTACTTCAGCCGTCATCCTTCCTATAGCTTCAACTAGCTCTTTGCCCCCTCTTCTTTTCTTCTCATCCGGCCGCCCAAAACAGCTCACCCACCAACTATTCTTCATTCACCTTTAGGTCTCTTTGGTTACCTAAGAACGATTCACCCATCAGTCCCATGGCTGCCCAGAACAGCTCACTCATCAGCTATTTTTCCTTCACCTCCCGTCCTCTTTGGTTGCCCAAGAATGGCTCATTCTCAGGGTGGCTAGAAAAAAAAAAAAAAAAAAAACTCTTCTATCCGAGGGGGTCTACACTTGATTTTAAATAAGCAAGAACAATTATTTTTTCATAATTCCAAAATAATGGAATTTATGAGACTAATTCATGCAAGATAAATTGGGCTTTAGTGGGAGCCCTACATATGAGTTTTCTCTTCTGATTGTCAACTATTATGCTTAATGAATATTGCTTGATATTTGTCTTACTCTTTGATATGCATGTGATGATTTTATACTTGAACAGGGTTCAAAAAATTGGTTAAGTCCGGTACGACTCGGCTGAGTCGTATCCGCCTCGACACCGGCCGTGACGAGTCTGATACCAGATACAATTTATATCTAGGCTCGGCCTTGAATCGGTTGGACTCGGATAACTCGACTGATATTCCAAGTTAATTCGATCAACTCAGAAAAAAAAAAAAAAAAAAAAAAAAAAAAAAAAAAAAAAAAAAAAAAAACCAGATTCCCTGCAAAAGAAACCCATCACAACAAGAATCAAATTTTCAGAGAAATCAGAGATTCCTCTGCAAAAGAAAACCCGTGAAAATTTGAAACAAACCTGTGAAAATTTGAAATAAACCCGTGACCCTTTCAAAACCCTTTAAAAAGAGCTTCGGTTGAAGAATAACTTACTTAACCCTAAATCCACCATTGCGGGAGTGTAGAATCTTCGTCTTTGGTGCGTTGCCGACGGGAATATAGCAGATCGTGGTTGTATGGTAGAGTGGGAAGGTCTGATAGTCTGAGAGGCTGTAGATTGTGGTCTTCGTGGTGTGTTGGGGAAGAAGATAGCAAGGCTACACTCTACAGATCGGTCTTCGTGGTGTTGGGAAAGAAGACAGAGGGCAAGGGTTTCAAACCAGCAAGTTATTCTAATAAAGGTAATACCCCCTTTTTGCTATATAGTTGTGCACATACTCCTTTGTATCAATTTAACACTTTATTGTTGCTATATATAATCTATCATTCCTTTTTCAAATACTGGATGGTTATAAAATTTTTGTTTTTAGGTGCCAATGAATTTGATTGACTTTCATCCATCACATAAATGAGAAAACATAAATGAATATCTTTAATATTTTAAAATTATTATCACCATTAAATTATACATTTTATCAATTTCTCAATACTCTTAATAAAATCAGTCATTATTTTTTATTTTATACAATGACAAGTGACATTAAATACTAATTTATTTATTAAGTGATTAATTAAAATTCATGTTAACCCAGTTGGGTGATTGACCATCCTTAAGATGTGATCTATTAGTCTTTGGTTGAATGGTCTTTGATTTTTGTTTTATATTGTTCAACTATGGTATAATCTAATTTTCCATATATAAGTAAAAAATTATAAGTACTCATTTGTAATAGATACTAAACCTTCATTTAGGTTATATTTGATTCCCAAAAAATTATTAAGAAAATTTATTTATTTATTTCACTATTTTTATCATAAAAAATATAAAAGAGAATCAGCTGCAATTAAAAATTAGCTAAACATTTATATATTTTTAAATTATATAATCTTTATATAGAAAAATAAATAAATAAAATGAATTAAAAGAGCCATACAAAAATAATTTATTAACCTTAAATTTATTTAGTTTTCTGTTTTTTTCCTCTAATATTCATAAACCAAATATAGCATTAGTAAATGACTTACTTAATTAAAAAGGTTATTGAAAACCCAATTTTGGAAATCTAACCCTTTATTATTTTTTTGGCATCATTTTAAAAAAACACTCTCATTTTTTTCTTATAAAAATAATTATTTCTTTTAAAGCATTCATGTAAATACTTAAAATAATTAAGGGTATTTATATATATAAAAAAATGAGTTACTCTTCAAATATAAGGATTATTTTCATCATTTTTAACTAATTAGGTTTTAATAAATTGTGTAAATCTCAAGATAGTTTTAATACTTGATCTTTCGTTTGAAGTAGAATTGCCAAGTAGTTACTCACTAACGAGAATCACCAATGTTACAACATAATTTCAAAATGTCTTATCATACAAGATATTACAATAAATTAATTTTCTTTTCCTATTTGTCCACTTTATTTTTTATGCTAATAATATTTAAAAAAAAAAATCAATAAGGAGAAAAATTTACATTTGACATATAATTAGTCAAATAGTATTGAGTAAAATTATCATCAAAATCTTTTATAATATTATTATTGAGTGATATCATGAGCTCTGAAATGTTACATTGCTTGGTTGAATAAATGTTTTATATTTTATATAAAATTTTGTATAATTCTACAAAATATAATGTATAAGAAATTGTATTGAATACTTTAAAAATATCACTCAATTTTCTATTAGTATAAATAAATTTACATTATATTAGTGACAAAAAATTTCCCTATTACTCAATTACATTAATACTACATTGTAAAATTAAATTACATTAGAAAATTAATAATTCTTTAAATTTTTTTTTCAAATAATCATAAATGATTTAATAATACGGAATGAAGGGTATGCATTTACATGGTAAATTACATTTATATTTGAATCAATCTTATTTCATTATATCATGTAGATTTTTTATTTTATAATATTCTACAATTAAATTACAATAGAGAATCAATAATTATCAAAACAAGCTTTTTTAAAAGAATTTTTTTATAAAAATATTCATTTATTTAACTATTATTTATTTTAATTAAAAAAACATATAAATAAGTGGAAAACAAAAGATGACGAACTTAGGTGAGATCGTGTTTATTGCTTTTTTAGTAGAATTTATTTTTATATGGTAACAATATGAAATATATAAGTGAGTGGAAAATTAAATATTATAATTCTTATATAAATGTGTTTATATATATATATTTAATTTGAAAAGTAAGTTGTTTTCCTTTTATACATGGTTAGGTTAAAATTTCCAAATGGCTTCAAAACATGATATTGGTTGAAGCATGCAAAACCTATTGATGGTAGTAGAAGAACCACAAAGTGTAAATATTGTGGAAAAGTTATACGTGGCGGTATAACAAGATTAAAGCAACACATCGCACATATATCCGGACAAGTGGAAGGATGTTCACGTGTACCGGTAGAAGTGTCACATAGTGTTAGTCAACATATGTTTGATACTTCAAAAGAAAAAACACAATTAAAGAAAAAAAAGGAACGACTTTTGAGTTCCTTAAATAGAGAAAATTTCTATGAAATTGATATGGCTGATTTTGAAAGAAGACAAATGAAACGAGCAATGAAAGAAAATCGTCGAATTTTTGAAGAAGGTGGACAAGAGCATCAGAAGGGTGGTAGTTCCTCACAACCTTCTAATGCTAGGATTAAGCGCGGACTGACACGTAGCTTCAGTGTAAGAGAAAGAGCTAGCATTCCTCCAAAAGGAATTGATCCCTACATGTTCCCATCAAAGCATAAATCAATAAAAAAATTGTTTTCTACTGAAGGCGTGAAGAAAGTGGGTAAAGCTATTTCTAAATTCTTTCTCTTTAATGCAATACCCTTTAATGCAGCTGACAGTGGGCCTTACTATCAATCAATGATTGATACCATAGCAGAAGTAGGTCCAGGCATCAAGGGTCCCATGGGATACCAAATTGGAAATACATATTTGGAAGAAGAGGTGCAAGAGCTTGAGGTATATATAACAACATTGAAGGCTAAATGGCCTATATATGGGTGCACAATCATGTGTGATGGTTGGAGTTCTAGGACTAGAATGCCTATCATCAATTTCATGATTTATTGTGATAGAAGTATGAATATCATTCTTCAGTTGACACTACCAGCATACCTAAGACAACAGACTACATCTTTTCCCTTATGGATAAAGTTGTAGAGGAGGTTGGGGAGGAAAATGTTATTCAAGTAATCACTGATAATGAGGCAAGTTTTAAAGCAGTCGGTATGTTGTTGATGGAGAAGCGGAAGCATTTGTTTTGGTCTCCTTGTGCAGCCACTATATTGATTTAATGCTTGAAGATATTGCAAACATGAAGCAGATTAAGGAGACATTATATCAAGCTAAGATGATCATAGGATTTATTTATAATAGCTTGAAAGTAGTGAATTTGATGAAAGTGTTCACCAAAGATAGAGATCTGTAAAGGCCAGGAATAACCCGTTTGCCACTAAATTCATTTCACTTGAAAGTCTTATACGTTATGAGGCTGATTTGAAGAGAATGTGCACAACAAATGAGTGGTGTGAATTCAATAAAGATAAGAGCAGAAAAAGTCTAAGAGATAAGGTATCCAACCTTATCTTAACTGATCGATTTTGGAAGAAGGCAGGGGAAGCTCAAACCATCATGGAACCTCTCGTCAAAGTATTGAAATTGGTTGATCAGCATAAAAAGCCCACACTATCAATCATTTATGAAGCAATGGATAAAGCTAAATTGGCTATCAAGGCATCGGTCAAGCAATGAGAAAAGTATTGGGAAGTCATTGATAGAAGGTGGGAAGGTCAATTGCATAGACATTTGCATGCTGCAGGTAATAAAAAAATTCTTTATATATATATATATATTTATTTTTTTCAAGTACAAATTATTATAAACTGATCATTATTTAACTTATGGTAGCATATTTTTTAAATCCAATGTTCCAATATTCAAAGCATTTATCCAACCATCCGAAAATTAAAGTTGGATTAAAGGAGGTTATCAAGAGATTAGAGCCAGATTTAGATTGACAAGCAAAAGCTATTAACGAGGTATAATAATAGTTTGTGACCTTTATATAATGCATTTTGTATATGTAATGTGCATTAACAAATATATATATGTTAATGATTTAGGTGAAATTATTTGTTGACGGCCAAGGAGAATTTGGAAGTGCACTTACAAAGAAAGCAATATATCAATCTCTTCCAGGTACTCAATACATTTACGTCTATTACAAATAAGAAATTATCATCATTTTTTGTTAAATATATCATAGTGATTAAGAAGTATGCATTTTCTTTATTATAGCTGAATGGTGGAACAACTATGACGACGAAGGTTCACATCTACAAAAAATTGCTGTTAAATTTTAAGCCAAACTTGTTCTTCATCAGGTTGTGAAAGAAATTGGAGCACATGGTCATTGATTCACACAAAGTTGTGCAATCATTTGGCAATGAAAAAGTTGCATAAGTTAGTTTATGTGCACTACAATATGTGACTTCAAGTTAAGAATTTGATGCAAGAGCGAAGTAATGAAGATTTATATAATCCAATTGATTTGAATCATATCTTTAATGATGATGATATATTAGATGAGTGGATACGAGAAGGAGATGAGCCTATTTTATCATCTGATAATTTGGATTGGTTGGATAAAGGTCTTCCTGCTAATGAAGAAGATAGAGAAAGAGATGTTGATTCCAGTCGTAAAGGTAAGGCTTCTAGAACAATTTCTTCAAGTTCTAGTAGTGGTGATGGTGACAATGGGGGTAGTAGGTGGGGTGGTGGCACTAGTGGGGGCAATAGAGGAGTTGGTGGCACTAGTGAGGGTACTGAAGGAGATGGTAGCACTGGGGGCGGTTATGTTAGTCAAGTACATCCTGGCATGTCATGGGCACAAGGAGGTGAAAATTACTATGCCACACAAGATACAGATCATGGATATCGATTAGGGATATGGGAACAACGAAAGCATTTGGAAAGACTAACTACATTTCCCAATAATGATGATTATTCTAGTGGGCATGATTATCATAGATCAAATTATCACTGTATTGATGAGCACTTACAGAATTTGGGTATAGGATCAAGACCGTATTTCAGAGGGGTAGATGATAGATCATATCACAACTTTAAAGACCGTGATAGCTCTTTCAGTACTTTTAGTAGAAATGATTTTGATCGATTTCCAATGATGCATTCAGAGGGATATTCAAATATTGGAACACGAGCTAGTGACTCATATGGATATGATCAATCTTCTAGTAGTAGTAGCATTGCTTATCGAGGTTTTGGATACTATCAATATCGTGTTGATCCTAAACAGCCTTCGAAACCATATTTTTCTGATTATGGATCATCAAGCCAATCATCTCAGCCAACATATTCGAGTTATGAACAACTTTTTCAACCATATCCTCACTACGGGAATTGCCACCCCAATTTGTATACTTGTGGTAGGACTGATGATGATGATTTTGAACCCCCTCGTCATTCAACATGGAATTGATTATTGTATTATATGTTTGTTAGTAAAAAATTTATTATATTTGAAATAAAATAACTTTCTTTTATTAGCATTATCATAAATAACTTTGAGCAAATACTTTTATAACTATTTAAATAATGTTAAATGTGAGACAATTTTATTTTATTAATTTTTTGAGTTTATTTAATTGTATGTATTTTTCTGATGATTTACATAATATTTTTTTATATTTTTTTGAATTTTCTAATTAACTTATTTTACGTGTCACCTGATACCAAACCGATACACCGAGATCGATACGCCTCAGGACCCTCCGAGTTAGTGACTGATACTGTGACTTTGAATCATGTACTTGAGCTAATCTTGTTTTATGATAACACTTTATTACTTGTTGCTAAGGTACGCTCTCACTCTCACTTTGTTTATTTATTCATTATCATGACTTGCTTTTGACCTATGATAATTTTGGTATCTAGTGATCTCCTAGTTAATTGTCATGCTTGTTTTACCTTATTTAGTAGAGACCCATTTTTAGGGGCTTAGAGAGGTGCTACGGTCTTTACCGTACCTTCCTAATAAGTAACCTGACCCCCGAACATAAGTTTGGTTTTTTTATAGACTGTCTTTTCCAAATAAGGAGTCACACTTCGGGTTTTCTTTCTTATTTTGTTTTCCCTTAAAAATAAAAAATAAAACAAAAATAAATAGCGATCCCAACTCTTTTCTAAAAATCATATTTTTAACTAAATAAATAAAAAATGAGTTTCGCCATCGAGTGGGAAAGTATTGAGCAAAATGCGGGGTCCACAGTGTAGTTTTTGGAATAAGGGAGACTAAGGGTTTGTTTGATAACTATTTTTTAAAATGATTTTCTATTTTTTAAATAGAAAAAAAAACATGTTTTACAATATAAAAAAAAAAAAAGAAGAAGAAAACTAGGGTTTGTTTAGTAACTATTTTCAAAAATAGTTTTAAAAAATATTTTTTAAGAATAGTTTTTGAAATCTATTATATGATATTTTGTAAATCAAAAGTCTGTTTTGAAATGTAAAATATTTTTAACATGTTTTTAATATTTTTAAATATATTTTAAAAATATTTTTTGTATAGTGTAATAAAAAACATAAAACAATTTTTTATTGTCGAACGAGTTTTCCAAGTTTTTTTGTTTTGAAAAACAAAAAATTGTTTTAAAAAATAGTTGCCAAATAGATCCCAATTTTCTATTCTTAAAAATAAAGAACATAGGTGTTTTTGAATAACATCTTTTAATTATTTTTATTTGTTTTCTTAGATCTCTATAAAAAAAATAATTATACAAATATAAAAAATGATTAAAAATAACCCACTACATATAAAAAGTTATTTTTAAAACATAGAAAATAAGTTTAAAATATTTTTGAGTTTCCAAAGAAATATTTATTCTACTAAATATTTTAGAGTGATTTTCAAAAAAAGTTATCAAATAAGGTCTAAGACTCTGATAATGTTTTACTTTCTATAATTATTTTAATCCATTTTTTTCTTTTTTTATTGAATTAAGTAATGGCTATAACCATATTTTTCAAATCATTTAGAATTCTTTGTGTCAAACCAACACCGATATTTTTTTTCAATTTCCTTCTGTATTCATTGTTTATATTCCTTGTTAAAAAATAGGAAGCTCCAACCAATGGTTTGATAATTAAAATATTTGTAATGTTTTGGTTTATAAGGAAAACCATGAAAATAGATTATAAATATAATATATTATATTTTGGGTCATATTATGGTTCGAAACGATACTTTTTTAAGTCTAATTTATTTATATCATAATCTCATTTATTTGTACTTTTATACATTGATTCCATTTTTTTTTTTATATCTTTATCTAATAGTGTAAATTTTACAATGAACGTTCAGGACTCAGATTTGGAGTTCAGACGTGTCATTTTTTCTTTAAAATTGTATAGGGTATTTTAGATATTCTAATTTGTATATAAAACAAAAATATAAATTGAAAAGTTTAAGATGATAAAGAGATATTTATCAATTTTTTTATAAAAATTATTAAATAAAGACATAGATAATGAAGAGACGATTTAAACAAACAATTTCCTATCAATTGAAAATCTGATATCATATCGAACAACCAATTTTTTTTAATAGTCAAAGGTTGTATGATTTAAATTAATAATGTATATCATGCTTTTTAAGAATGCTAACCATGATTTGAATCGGCATTGGAATCGGGCCATGACTTTCGGTTAGGTATCAATTCCATATTCTAACCACCCTTTATACACCACAACCCACTATTTGTTGCCCTTTTCAGTGCATGGGTAGGAACCAAGATGTCAGTAGTGACGTCATAGCATTGGTGATTGTGATACTTTTTAATTGATCAATTGAAAACCAACGGTTTCCATGAATTAATAATCTCCATTTCTTTGGTTTTTTGTGCAAATGTCTAGCACCTAACAGTCAAAAGCCAAGTCTTCCAGGCAAGGAAAGATCATTAATTCCACCAATCATTCAATATAATCTAGTCCGCTGGCTCACCATTCCATGGAAGTGGCATCAAGAATTCAAGGTCTAAAAACTCCACTTTCCCTGATAGACCACTTTCATCGCATCTACTTTTGACCCATCAACCAAATCTATTGTAGTTAGTGTTTTTTCTATAGGAATTCGTGGTGTAGAAGATCACATAGAGAGGTAGTTCAGAAGGAAGATTTTAGAATCATTTCCATTTCCCTCTCTGCTAGCTATCTTTTCCTTTCTTCTTCTTCCCAGCTTGCTGTTTATTCTTGCTAATTCTCTTGATTTCCTACTCATTCTCCCACAAGGAAAATTTTTCACGGCATTGGAAGGAGACGGTACAAGTTTGCACCAAGCACATAATAGAGGTGAGAAGGATTGCATCCAGCTATCATATAAGAGTGTAAAGAAGTTTTGTAACTCTTGCAGTCACTGTCAGTCCTTAGTTCCGTTTTGCAAGAGACTTGCAGTTGCTACTTCATTTATTTGTTGGATTTATGAAAGAAAATATTTTCAAAGTCAAATTTCTGGATGACCCAGATGGTACATATGGTTTTTGGAATGAGGATGAGTAAGTAATAATAAGAACTTTGCAGTCAGTGTCTGTCTTTACGACCATTTTGCAGGAGCTTTTGCATACTTCTCTTTTTGTTGGATTTAGGACAGGAAAACCATGTGTTCACTTTTTAGCACACCATTTTACTGGTTCTTACTTCTTACTCACTTCTGGTTTCCATTAATTAGTACTTCCCAAAGTACTTTCGTTGATCCAACACTCCTCTCCTTTGGTCGTGGGCCTCAGCAGCCTCACACATGGCCACGCCTCACATAACAGTGGCAGTGGAGGGAGGCACCATCTATGAATAGGCAATTTTATTCTCTCAAGTTGTCGATGTGGGACAGCTTTTATTTACAATTTTAAACGAACCCGAGTGCACAAGTTTGTCATGGGAAGGCAATGCCATTGAAACATATATGGATTATTGTTTTAAATGTATATAGAATTATTTTTATATACATAATGTACATATCTTTTATACATTATAATATTTTATATATATTATATTATAAATGAATTAAAATATTACTATAAATAAATTAATTTTAATTATCTTATTATATATTTTATACACTAATTAAAAACAAGGTGAATATAAATTTATAAATAAAATATTAATATTTTTAAATAAAAAATACTTATCTAAATATCATTGTTTTTTTTATCCCCAAAATTTTCAAATTAAATATATTATCATTTTAATATTAATGTGTTCTTAAATTAGTATATTATTGCCTAATGTTACAGATTATATGTGTGTGTGTATTCTTACTTATTTTATTATTTTTTGAATTTTTTCAAGGATTTTCATGAGTTTTGATTAATTTTTGTCTCATCGATTTTTTTGTCAAAATATTCACCAATTTTTTCCAATATATCCGTAAAATCCAATGACTGATATATTCGTGATTATTGATGTTTTCATCCCCGGTCATAACTAATTAATGAAAGAATTTTTTTTTAACATCTTTATTATTATTATTAATGATAGCCATGGTAAATGCAGTTTGTTGAATAAATAGTCACCAAGTTTGTGTTAAAGAGCATAATATGCATATTGAATCCAAATTTTGCAAACTTCAGCTTTTGATAAAATTGGTTGTTTAATGTAGTATCAAACTTAGTTTGATTCTCTTTCTCCACAATTCATATTTTGCCATATATATATATATGTTCTATTATTACACTTGAACTTATAAAGTTATTATAGAATTTTGAAGCTCAATTCTATTTGATTCTCTTTCTTCTTTTCATGTTCTTATGAAATTAGGATTATGGATAACAATATAGAAGAAAGGCTTCTTGGTTTAGAAGCAGAAGGTGAAAGAGATTTGAGGGCAAAAATTTGGGAAGAATCAAAGAAGACATGGAGGATTGCATTTCCTTCTATATTGTTTAGGGTAACATCATTTGGAACCCTGGTTGTGACACAAGTATTTATTGGTCGTATTAGTCAGCTTGATCTCGCGGCATATGCACTTGTACAAACCATCCTTGTACGCTTTGTAAATGGGATATTGGTAAGCTCTTTCAAATACTCTATGTACTTATTTTTATTGTAGCATAGTCGCATGTTGGTAGCTTATTCTTCCTATTTTATTTTTTGTCCTATTATTCCAAAATATCAATTCCCTATAAATTATGTATATATGCTTGTTATCTTATTAACTTGACTTATTTATAATTATACTAAATGGTGGAAATTTGATAAAAAGAGTAAGAGTTGATGAAACGATTATTTCATTAGTTTATCATCTATCTAGCTATTTTTTATTTTTTATTTTTAAATCTTTTTTGCTTTCTAAATTGTAATGAAGTAGCTATCTTGTTTTTGAGTTTTTCTAATGGAGATTATTTTTAAAGGTAAATATGTAAGGATGAATGAAATTTGAACATTAGAGGGAATGACTTGAAACGGGTTTGTGTGAGGGATTAAGACATAGGGTATATTAGTAGCATTAGTAAGAAAATGACCTAGGCAAATTTCACAATTATGTCCTTTTGGTTTTTATTGTGTACAATTGAATTTAGTATGATCTTAATTAAAAGGATTTACTGTAGCTTTAATGATAACCTCATGGTAAATAGCATAAAATTAACGAATTAAATAACCTAAATTCTTGATGGTTAAATCTTCTAATTTCACACCTTATTGTTCCATATAGACAATATGGTTTGCTTTGTGACCTACTATTACAACTTTAAATCTAGAAGACTCATATGTATGTATTCTAGCAGTTTCTTCCTCCTAAGCGATTTGTGACATAATATCCACCGTCTCATATAGGCATGACATGCTCATTCATCTCATTGCTCACAAGATACTAAACTCTACATAGTTCCAACTAGGAATTCACATTGATACCATCTACCATGACCCTTTTGTTGAGTTATGTAGCCTAATTATATTGTACACCCTTTCCCATGACCACAAATTGACTTGTTGCACTATGTTACATGCCTATTGCAATTCATTGCATGTGTGTTGAGTTTTAAGAGGTATTTTAGGTATTCAATGCATGTATTAATCTGCTCTAATTTTCACATTATATAAGGATTATTAAGGCAACCATTTTTCTATAAGAGGAAAAACAGAGGAGAGACAATTAGTTATAAGGCATATGATCAACTTGTATTTTTCTTTCTTATCATAATGGAAAATCTAGAGTGACAAAGTGGACATAGTTCTCACATTGAGGGCTAACCACTATAAATCATGTGTTTGTTTTTTTTTTTTTTTATTTAGTTTTCATAAATAAGGATTTTCTCTCAAGAAATGGTATTAGAGCCACATTTAGCTGAGAGTAATGGTTGGAGAAGATGGATCTAGACCTAAAATTGACAAGTTCAATGGTATGGATTTTGCATTTTGGAGAATGCAAATAAAAAATTATCTTTAGTAAAAAGTTGCATCCCCTCTTCTTGGAATCAATGTTGAGCACAAATTAGAGTCTCCTTGATAAACAAGTGTTTGGAGTCATTTGATTGACACTATAAAAGAACATGGCAATTAATATGGTGAAAAAGAAAACTACAAGGGGCTAATGGAGGTCTTGTCTGACATTTATGAGAAGCCTTTTGCAAATAACAAGGTATATCTCTTGAAAAGAATATTAAATTTGAAGATGGGAGAATGTGCTATTGGCAAAACATCTAAATGACTTTAACATGATTGTTAATCAATTATCCTCAATTGAAATCAATTTCGAAGATGAAGTTTGTGCTTTAATTCTTTAGACATCACTAGCAAATAGTTAGGAGCCTAGGGGAGCAATGGTTGATAATTATATGGATTCTCAAGTATTTATGAGGTACTATAGATTTAGCCCTATATTTTAGGAAATTGGACTTGGGTCTACAATGCTAAGTTAATGTTGATATAGTTAGTGATAATGATAGCATGAAGAGTAATACTGGGTATGTATACATGATTGATGGTATAGCAGTTAGTTAGATCTTAAAGCTACAAAAGATTATTACTCTCTAGACTATTGAGGAAGAATATGTTGTTGTGATTGAAACTAGCAGGAATTGGTATGGGTAAAAAGTTTCTTGGAGGAGTCATGTCAAAAAGATGGGAAAAAACTTTGAATAGGTGAATATCAATAGTAGTGGAATACACTGAGAGACGGGGGGAAGGGGTGGATGAATAGGTGTTTTGACCAATTAAACAAAATCTCAACTCAAATGAGCAAACCTTAAAACTTTTTGAATGTTTTTCTTCTCTTCACACAGTCTAAAAAACACAAATTATAAATCAAATGCATATATGAATGCAACAACACTTCCCAATAATATTAATTTGCAATTCACATGCACATGATCTAGCACTCTCACACTTAAATCAACTTAAACTAAATTCTAATAAAAACAAGATCAATATACCTCAAAATATCAATGATAAAAAATCATAAACAACTTCAATGATGGTTCATAGTCATTTCTCTTCATCATTCAATCAAATAGTAGACAATCAAAATTATAATAAATTGTTGAAACTAAAAACTTATGCTAAGAAAAAAAAAAGAAACAATAAGACACCATAAATTTATGTGAAAAATCTCCGAAAAGATAAAAAACCACGGGCCTACTATTGATTGAAAATATCCACTATGAAGAATAAAAATTGAATACAAGGTTTTACCTAACTCAAACTAACCAATCCTTCCCTGACCACTTGACTAGTACCTTCACTTTCAGCTTCTCACCTTCTTTTTCCAGAGCATACTTGGAGTCTGTACCAAGCTCGATCTTGATATCTTCTTGAATTCACAAAAGAAGAAAATGGGTTTTTGACAAAACTAAGAGAATGAGATATGAATGTTTTAGAAATCAACCCATGTTCATTTTTAGAAAATCCATTTAAAAAAAAAAAAATTCTTGGAAAACTTGGATGGATTTTCTTTGTAGGCAAACACCCTCAAAATGATGAGGAAAGAAAGACTCTTTCACGACTGCTACGGTCACCACCTTCAGAAATAGAAGAAATTTGATTTTAAATGAGAATGAAACCCTTAATCCAAGGGCTAAAAATGGATATTAAAAACAGGGTAGTTGGATCGATTTGCCCCTACACCTGGATTGATCCAGAAACAGGAGAACAAAAGCCTTGTACCAAAAATATTTCTCCTAGCTTTCTTAACTTATTTAAAGATAAAAAAAAAAAAAAAAAAAATAGGGTTGATTCACATTCAATCACCACACACTTGGCTACATACCTCGACTTCTTAGCAAAGTCTTAATCTTCAAAGGTCAAGTAGTCTGAAGAGGGATTGGTAAACTAAGTTAAGGGACACTTAGGAATTTTGTTCGGAATTGCCAACCTAGAGAAACACTCATAATCTCCCCCGTTGGCAATTATAGGACAAAACCTTTTACAACACGAATGAGTACAAGTAAGTAAGCCTTACCCAATTCTCATACAAGGCCACTCATACACTCAAAACCTCACCAAAGGTACTACAATACCTACAAATGAATCTCAAGAAAAACATTAGTAGCACCTGCACATATTACCAAGACACTTTCCAAGTTTCAAATGAATTGACACACAAATATCCACATATATCCACAAAAATCAATTGTCTAAAGATAGTCAATATGCATTTATGAGTTCAAAACCATGCAAATATCCACAAAAAATACACAAAAAAAGGTGATTATGATCAACATATCAAATATCCAAAGCAACAAAACACAAAGAAACTGTCATGATCAATTACATGTTATATCAACATGCATGTAAAATGTCTCCTATTTTTTGTCCCAAAATGAGACAAAGATCACTTAAGAGTTGTCCAAAACAAGCAAAGTATATAAAACTAGCAAACTAAACATGACGTCAAAATGAAGCGGTCCAAAAAGATAACTAGCAGCTATAAGCTAAGAGAGAAGCTTGTGAACAAAGTCTTCAAGATCCTGCGGTTGATCCATGTTGCACAACATTTGTCCATCAATTAGTGAGAAGCCTCTCTCCATATGAGATTGGAATTGAGAAATCTATTCATACAACAAGGTGGGTTGTGTAGAAATTTTCTCATCCAATGCATCAAACTTAGCACAAAGTTAAGCTTAGACACTTGAATTTGAGTCACTTTTACCAATTTGGATCTTAGCTCTATGACGACACACCTTCTTCTTAGAACCAAGGACACCTTCAATCTATTCTTGACTTCAATTCCAAGGTGAGGTATCAATGGGACCCTTGGTTTGAGAAATGAAGAATGTATAGGAAATTCCACCCAACTCATTGGCAAATTTTTATGATGAAAATGCTAAAGGGAATAACCTCCTTTTTAGACACGGAAGGATATCCTTGAACAATCATCTCATCTAAGATGCAAGACACTAGGTTGATGGGTTCCCATGAAGAATTCAGGACAAGAGAATGCAACCCTTCTTACAAATATATGCCTAATGAGAAGATGGATAAACAGAGAATGTTAGAAAGGTCGCCAACACCCATGCAAGATGAGATATGCTACTAGTGTGTACAATTGAGACTAGCTAACGTCGAACCTCTCCCCATAAGTCAATAGACACTCTATCCAATAGCTCAAAGGTGAATTTCAATTCACTCAAAAAGGGTGCTTCAACCAATGGGATGCTTAAGACTTCAACAATCACCTTTGGAGTGACTTTAACAACAATTCCAAAGAGAGTTGACTTTAGGTAGGACTCATCCAAGTCATGTTCAATAATATTCGAATAAAACATTCGGACAATAGGAGCACATGTAGTCCTAATGAAGCCTACGAGAGGAAGCCAACCTAATTCTACAAACAATACTGGTGTGTCGAGAAATGATTCTAAATGAAGTCGTCACTTAAGAACAAGAGACCTCTAATGATAAACCTTGGTGTATAGGTCTCTATAGAATATTGCCAAGAAAGCAATGAAAGGAATCCTATCTATGGAAGTTTTTGCAAGAGCCTTAGGGATACTAGGAGTTTGAATAGGTGGATTGATGGGTAAATTCTCATCCCGAGCACCTTTTGGGGTTTTAGAAGATGACTCTTTAATTAGGGCCTTGCTCCCACGACCTTTTAGCGGTATAGTTTTGAAAACATGTACTCTGAAGTCCAGTAGAGCAGGGAGACCCGATGCCCATTCAAACCCTTGTTGGAAAGCTTGAGTAGAAACCTAATAGAGACACACAAGACTAGTGGACGATGACAAACTTGTATACAAAGAAGTAGTGGTTGTTGAAAAAAAGATCCAGTGACAGAGAAGACACAACCAAAAGAAGAAGAACACATAGAAATGGTGTTGGCAACAACAGATGGATCACCAGCCGACAACAAACATCGAAGCACAGGCCAATGAAAGTAGTTAGATTGAATGTGTTGTTCAAAACAATGGTCTCAAGGGTAGATTGTGATATTTGATTATGACAACAAGATGTAATCCCGTGACAGGATGTTGAAAAGATGCCAACCGCAAGTGAGACACACAGTTTGACGATAAAATTTGAAGAAGATGTGTTGTGCTAGCGAAAAAAAATAAAAAAATGGCAAGAAGAAAACACCAGTAACAAGATAAGGAGCATAGTGTGCTAGCTGTGCAGGTTGCTTCTGGCTTAAGAAGATTCTGACAGAAATGACCGAAAAAAAAAAGTTGGCAATGGCCGGAAAGGAGATTCAGTGACACTGGGTAGAGAAGAAACATAAAAACTAGAAAGATGAGTTGTGTTGAGTAGGAATGGCAGAAAGCTTCGACAAAGATGATTTTTTCCGAAAGTAATCGGAATGAAGAACTGGCGATGATAGCTAGAGAGGATGCGCAAAGAAGAACGGTTATCTTCTCTGGAAGAAATGACTTAGGGCTTTTTAGAGAAATGAATGAAAGAAATGCAATTTCGGGGATTTTGACTTTTTCACCTTTAAACCATATGAGTATAACTAGTTGGGGGCAAAAATTGAATTTTTCACAAATACATAAGTGGTATCGATCTTGGTGGATCGATCCAACTTTTGATTATGAGCTCTCGGTGATTCACAGTCACATAGGTTTGAACATGCCAAATTTGAAAAAAAAAAATGGCTAAGTGTGTGAGAGGCAAGGAATAAGTGGTATCAATCCAGGATTTGTTCAAGAGATCTCGGTCACAAGATTGTGCACACAGTTGATTGATCCACAAATTCAGTAGATCGATCGACACCTTATTGAAAAATGACTTAGGCAAAAACTGATAAAAAATCATAAGAAACACATCAACAAGCTTTCTAAAAATTGAAAATTGATCTACCAAAGTTAAGATACAATAGGATGACATACTTATCTTTCACTCAATGAGTTAGAATTGATTCATATTGAACAAAAATGCTTCTAAGAACTTAACAATAGACAAAATTAACAAACATAGAGATTGAAGAACCTTCCAAATATATCAAATGAATAGGTAAAAAGCAAATGATTATCAACACTCTAACAAGTAAACTTTAGCTCAAAGAAGACTTACTCATGACACCGTAAAACAGTGAAAATGTTAATTTCTTTCCACTTATGAACATGTATCTATCCATGAGGCAAAAATCATTTTCAAGATACTTTTCCTTTATAAAGAAATTCAAGATAATATTCCAAGAAGTCAATTTGCACCTCTCTTGGCTAGATTTCTGTTTAACATGACCCATTTACATCCCTTTAACAAAGTTCATACCTCATTTTCTTTTCACATTTAGCATTAAAAGGAATACAAAGAGTTAGAATTAAGATTTTTTTTTTTTTTTTGACTTAGAGGATCTCTAAGGATGCCTTTACAATATAGCAACATAAGATATGTCCCACTCTTACAATGAAGGCTTTTTAATTCTTGAAACATTGCCAATGAGTCATAACCATTCTGGGAAACTTCATTTTTTTTCTTTTATTTTTTTCCATTTTTTTAATACTTAATTTCAAAGAGATGACAAACAATCAAGGAACGATCATCTCAACCACTCAAGGAATTTTCGGGTGACTTTTCTCACTCTTTAATGCTCATTAAATAGGTATAAGTTTACATTTAGACTTTAAAGAGAATTATTCACCATTTATGCAATCACAAGGTTCAACCATGAGCTTTTACTCACTTAAAAAGAAATGAAGCTAACCTTTTGTGGTTTATCTAATCAAATCAAAATAGTAAGGATTCCATAGCATGTTTATCAATCAAGCCATGGAGATAAAGACATCTTAAAGCTTTTCAGATCATTATGAGTCAATCTAACTTTTAAACAAAAGAATAAGTATGTCACTCTCATGAACTTAGCAATTGTTGAAAATTTATGAAAAATAGAGAAAATATTGAACCAAAACATGAAAAACATCAACTTGATGACATTTAGGAACGTGGGAACACAACTAGGACTCAAAGATATGCAAGAAGATGTCCTAGATAAGTTCTAGAGGAAGTCAATTGAGTGTACATAAGCCTATGGATCTTCTAAGTGATTCAAACCTAGACACATCTAAAGGTTTAGTGAGAATATCAACAATTTGACCCTCTATTGGAACATATTCCAAGGAAACAATTTTGTCTTCAACTAAATCACGAATGAAGTGATGTCTAATGTCAATGTGTTTTGTTCTAGAGTGAAAAACTTGGTTCTTGGAGATGTTGATGACACTAGTATTGTCACAAAACACAACCATGGTTCCTTGGTCAATTCCATAGTCTTTCAACATTTGCTTGATCTATAGAAGTTGAGAGCAACAACTTCCGACAGTAATGTATACAACTTCAATTGTGGAGAGTGAAACAGAGTTTTGTTTCTTACTAATCCAAGCAACCAAGTAATTTCCTATATAAAAACAACCACCTGAAGTGTTTTGCTTATCATCCACAGTTCAAGCCCAATCAACATCAGTGTAGCAAGCTACATCAAAATGAGTGTCAAACGGATACCAAAGGCCTAGCTCTAAAATACTAGCAATGTACCTAATAATGCGCTTAAAAACTATGAGATGAGATTCCTTAGGACATGCTTGATACCAAGCACACACTCCAAAACTAAAAGCTATGTTCGGTTTATTAGCAGTGAAGTATAAGAGGTTACCAATCATGCACCTATACAATGTTTCCTTTATCCCTTTTCCAGATTCATCCTTACTTAGCTTTAGATTGGTAGACATTGGTGTCCTAAAGTGTTTGGCCGACTCAAGTGCAAACTTCTTAACAAGTTTCCTAGCATAATTGGATTGGAATAAGAAAATCCCATCCTTGAGTTGTTTCACTTGGAAACCAAGAAAGTAGGTCAATTCCCCTACCATGCTCATTTCAAACTCACTTTTCATCTCTTTGGAAAAATCTAAAGCACACTCACAGGAGGTAAAGCCAAACATTATGTCATCCACATAGATTTGTGCTACCAAGAACACTTCATTATTTCTTCTAATGAACAATGTTTGATCAATTCACCATTTCACGAATCATTTCTTAAGAAGATAGGATGTGAGTCTTTCATGCCAAGCTTTAGGAGCTTGCTTTAAACCATAGAGAGCTTTTTAAGTCTATAGACATGATTAGGATACCTAGGGTCTTGAAACCCTTTAGGTTGCTCCATATACACTTCTTCATTGAGGATCTCATTAAGAAAGACACTCATGACATCCATTTGAAACAATTTAAATTTCCATACAGAAACTACAACTAAGAGTATTCGAATGGATTCAAGTCTTACAACTAGAGCAAAGGTTTCATTAAAACCAATTCCCTCAATTTGTTTAAACCCTTGAGCAACCAACCTAGCTTTATTTCTCACAATCACACCATTTTCATCCATCTTATTTTTGAAAATCTATTTTGTTCCAATGACCTTCACATCTTTTGGTTTAGGCACTAAGAACCAAACTTCATTTCTAGAAAATTAATTTAGCTCTTCATGAAGAGCCTCTACCTAAGCTTCATTATTCAAGGCTTCTTTAACATTTTTTGGTTCAATTTGGGAGGTATAGCAAACATAGCTTATCTCATTTAGCTTGGATTGTCTCTTTGTTACCATGTTATCCTCATAGTTCCCAATCACATTGTTCAATGGATGGTTCTTAGGTACTCTTGACTTATTTGTCTTTGATGGCTTAATTTTCCTCTTATCTTTTTTCTTTCCTTGCTCTTCTCTCTTTTCTTTCTCTTCACTTAACTTTTCATTTTCAGATTTTTCTTCAATCACTTCAATATCTTTTGACACATCAATTCTATCTTCATCACACTCTCTTGACCTTGATCCTAGATCATCCACAATTACATTGATTGATTCCACTATATAAAATGTATACTCTATATGCTCGATTTTTGGAGGAATATCTTAAGAATATCCCTTCTTCACTCTTGGATTTAAACTTTCCAAGATTTTCATGATCTTTCAAGACATAACATCTACTTCCAAACACTCTAAAGTACTTCACACTAGGTTTTTTTTTACCTTTCCACAACTCATAACAAGTCTTCCTAGTGTGAGGATTCATGTGAATTCTATTGGAAGTATAGTCAGCTGTGTTGATGGCTTCAACCCAAAAATGTCTAGGAAGCTCATGCTGATTTAGCATTGTTCAGGCCATTTCTTGAATGACACAATTCTTTCTCTCAACTACCCTATTTTGTTAAGGTGTTCTAGGAACAAAAAACTCATGTTTGATTCCTAAAGAATGACAAAATTCTAGAAAATTAGAATTATCAAATTCTCTTCTCCTATCACTCATAATTCTTTCAATGGGATACCCTTTTTCATTTTGAATTTTCAAACCAATGTCCTTAAAATTTATGAATGCCTCACTCTTATCTTTAGGAATGCAACCCATGCATACCTAGAATTGTCATCAATCATCACCAAAATGTATTTCTTGCCACCTAAACTCTCAGTTCTCATTGTTCCCATTAGGTCCATGTGTAAGATTTCCAAAAGTTTAGAGGTCAAAATTTCATCAACTCCTCTGTGTGTACTCTTAGTTTGTTTTCCCTTTTGACAAGTACCACAAATAGGATTAGAGGGTTTTCCAAGCTTAGAAATCCCTTTGATGACTTCATTATTAGCAACCTTCATCAAGTCACAGTAGTTTAGATGACCCAACCTATGGTGTCATAAATCGATTGATTCAACTTTTGAACTATCACACACAAGATAAGAAGAAGAAGAGGTAGAAGGATTTTGACAAACAACATAACAATTATCTAAAGTTCTCAATCCAATCATCACACAATTTCCATTTAAATCAAACACTTTACATAAATTTTGTGAATATTGAACATTGAACTTCTTGTCACCTATTTGACTAATGCTAATCAAGTTATCTTTCGATCCTTCCACATACAAGACCTCTTCAAGGTTAGGGATGTTGGGAGCACATATTATGTTTTTTCCTTTCACACTAACAACATTACCATCATAAAAAAAAAACACATTTCCTTCATTAAATTTAGTGAAATTAGTGAAGAATGATCTATTACTTGTCATATGACGTGAATAACCACTATCAAAGTACCATAAGTGTGACTCACTAGTCCTAAGTGCAATGTGAAAAACAAGGCAATTAAGTTCATTCTTTTTCACCCATATTTGTTTGACACTTGTGACTTTGGTCATTCCATTGGAAGTGCTTTCTTGGAAACCACTATGATAAGGGACATTTGAATCCCTCTTGAACACTCTTTTGCCTCCTTGTAACAACCTATTTCTCAAAGTGAATGATTCATTAATTAGGTTGGTTAACTTCCTTTGGAACTTTCAAACATCTTAGCATAACATCTATCAACGGTGTGTCCCATTTTAGTGCAATGAGTGCAATGAAGTTTCAGTTTAGAGAGAGTTTTCTTAGGGAGCACTCCTTCACAAGACTTGACAAAAATTGTTTTACCACTACTTGGAGTGGTAGTTTCATCAACAAAACCTAAGCCTTTTTTGTCAAATGATTTTCTCTCTGAATTGATCAAATCACTTAGTCTTTTAGAGCTAAGGTGTGACTTTTTTTTTCCTAAGACTCAACTCATTCTTAAACACTTGATTTTCACTCTTCAATTCATCATACATTTTCTTTATGTCAAAGTGTTCATTCTCAAGAAATACAATCTTATCAAGTAAAGACTTTTTTTTTTTCTCTTTTTAAAGTTTTAATCTCATTGATTAAACTCTTTTTAGAAGCCTTTCACTCAACTTGTTTCTATTTGAGACTTAAGCATTCCTTATACAAAGTCTCATATGTAAAGTCAAAACTCATCTCATCATCATTGGAGTCACTTGACTCACAAGATTCATTAAGAACCTTTTTTTTGAGTGGTTCCTCAATGACACTTGCCATAAAGGCTTTGAAATTAGCATATTCCTCACTTGCATTGGATTCTCTTTCACTTGATTGACATGATTCTGTGTCACTGCAAGTGACTTGTATGACTTTATTTCCTTTTTCCTTTGAGGAACATTCGGTGGCATAGTGTCTCTTTCCCTCACACTTGAAGCACTCAACCTCAAGGTCCTTTTTGACACTCTTGTCTTTCTTTTTATCTTTTACATTTGATTTTCCCATTGAATTGTTCCATTTTTTAGCATATTCCTTAGAATTCTTCTTATATTTCCTGAACTTCATGTATTTTTTGAATTTTCTAGCAAATCTAGCAACTTCTCCATCCTATATTTTCTCGTCACCCTCACCTTCGGAACCTAAGGACTCCTCTTTAGTGGCATTCAAGGCAATGCCCTTTGATTTCCTAAGTGATCTAAGAGTCATTTCAAAGGTTTGGAGTGAACCAAAAAGTTCATCTACTTTCAAGGAATCCACATCCTTGGACTCTTCAATGACGGTGACTTTTGCCCTAAATCTCTTCGGAAGATATCTTAGAATTTTTCCAACCACTTTGGAGTTAGGAATGGACTCACCTAGATTAAAGCTAGAATTCACAATGTCCATCAATTTTGCATGAAACTCTCCAAAGTTCTCATGATCTTCCATATTAATTGTCTCAAACCTAGAGGTCAACATTTGAAGTTTGGGCAGTTTCACGGCATTAGTTCCTTCATGAGTCACTTGGATGATATCCCAAGCCTCCTTAGTTGAAGTACATGTGGCTATCCTACGGAATTCATCCATGCTAATAACATTAAAGATGGGATACATGGCTTTAACATTGTTCTAACTAGCTTCATTATCACCTCTATCACATTCCAACTTAGGCTTGATAACATTAGTTGGTCTACCTTCTCTATTCAATACCTTAGGTGGAGACCAACCAAATTCAACGACATTACAAACTTGTTCACTTTACATTATGAGAAAATATTGCATTCTCACTTTCCAACGAGAATAATTTTTGTCGGTTAAGAATGGTGGTCTCCCAATGGAAGCTACCCTTAATAAGGTTTCATAATTGAAATTCAAGGATCAAAAATGATTTTGCTTTTAAAAACTCGCTCTGATACCAATTGAAAATGTGAATCTTAATAGTGGAATACACCTAGAGAGGGGGAAAGAAGAGGGTGAATAGGTGTTTTGACCAATTAAAAAAAATCTCAACATAAATTAGCAAACCTTAAAACTTTTTGAATATTTTTCTTCTCTTCACATAGTCTCAAAAACACAAATTATAAATCATATGCATATATGAATGCAACAACACTCCCCAATAATATTAAAATGCAATTCATATGCACATGATCCAATACTTCCAAACTCAAATCAACTTAAACTAAATTCTGATAAAAATGAGATCAATATACCTCAAAATGTTAATGATTAACAATTAGAAACAGTTTCAAAGATGATTCATAGCCATTTATTTTCATCATTCAATCAAATAGTAGACAATCAAAATTATAATAAATTGTTGAAACTGAAAACTTATGCTAAGAAGAGAAAAAGAGACAATGAGATACCATAAATTTATATGAAAAATCTCTAAAGAGATAAAATATCAAGGGCCTACCACCGATCGAAAACATCCACTATGAAGAATAAAAACTGAATATAAGGTTTTACTTAACTCAAGCCAACCAATCCTTCCCGAACCTCTTGACTAGTACCTTCATTTTTAACTTCTAATCTTCTTTTTCCAGAACAGACTTGGAGTTCACACCAAGCTCAATCTTGGCCTCTTCTTGAATTTACACAAAAAAAAGGGTTTTTGAACAAAACCAAGAGAATAAGAGATGAATGTTTTAGAAATCAACCCATGTTCATTTTCAGAACATCCATTAAAAAAAAAAATTCTTTGAAAACTTGGATGAATTTTCTTCGTAGGCAAACACCCTCAAAATGGTGAGGAAAGAAAGACTCTCTCACAGCTACTATAGCCACCACCTCCAAAATAGGAGAAATTTGATTTTAAATGAGAATAAAAACCCTTAATTTAAGGGTTGAAAATTCATATTAAAAACAGGTTAGTTGGATCGATCTGCTCTTGCACCTAGATCGATAAAAAAATACGGGAACAAAAGCCTTACACCAAAAATATTTCTCTCAACTTTCTTAACCCATTTAAAGATGAAAAAAAAAAAAAAAACAGAGTTAGTTCACATTTAATCACCACATACTCAATTACATCCTCAATTTCTTAGCAAAATCTTAATCTTCAAAGGTCAAGTAGTCCGAAAAGGGATTCGTAAACCAATTTAAGGAATACTTAGGAATTTTGTCCAAAATTGCCAACCTAGCTAAACACTCACACACTTTATATTGTAATAAGTAGAGTGTTGTTCACTTAGCAAATAATCTAGTTTATCAAACCAAGAGAAAGCATAAATAGATTTGATATTATTACATACAACTTGTTTTAGAAGATAGAGTTTTGGTTCTTAAGAATATTAAGTATGCCAAAATCAAAAGTAATATGATAATGAGAAGTAGTAGAGAAGTTGAAGTTTTGTTCAACTTCAGTTGAATTTGTCACTTAAGGAATGGGGAGTTGTTGGCTATATGAGCCATTTGGTGGTGGCTTACTCTTTAAGTATGAAATTATTGAATTGTGTGGAGCTTAATTATACTACTTTTTTTCATGATTGCACATTGACCTATTGTGTTATGTTGCGCATGAGTTCCTAATAGAATACCTTTTCTTTCATTCATTCATTCTTTCTTCTTTTTTATTATAGGTGGGCATGTCTAGTGCAACCGAAACTCTTTGTGGCCAAGCATTTGGAGCAAAGCAGTACCATATGTTAGGAATATACTTGCAACGCTCATGGATTGTTGATACTACTACTGCAACAATTTTGACTCCTCTTTTCATCTTTTCAGCTCCCATATTCAAATTACTTGGTCAAGAAGATGATATAGCTATAGCTACTGAAAATATTTCTCTATGGTTCCTTCCCTATCTCTACTATATGGTTTTTAGCAGGAGCATCCAAATGTATTTGCAAGCTCAGCTCAAGAACATGATTGTGGGATGGCTATCTGCTTTCTCATTTGTGCTTCATGTGTTCTTGTCTTGGATCTTTGTGAGTGTATTAAAGTTTGAGATTCCTGGAGCAATGGTTGCATTGAATATATCTAGTTGGTCAATGGTCATTGGAGCATTTGTGTATGTGTTTGGAGGTTGGTGCCCTCAAACATGGAGAGGATTCTCTACTGTAGCCTTCACTGACCTATTGCCTGTGGTAAAGCTCTCAATATCGTCTGGTGTGATGCTTTGGTAACCACTAATCACCATACATTTTAGTTTACTTACTATAATATATTTTTCTCTCTTGCTACATATATGTTTTGTTCTTATAAATAAGAATGATAGGAAATATACATTCATTTGGTAATGATTTCAAGTGAATACTACCGAAAAAGATGGTCTTCTTGCTACTTAATTTTCTATTATGTTCTTATGAAGATGATGATCTCAAGTGAGTACTACAAATAAGGTTATATTTTCAAGCAAAATAAATATACTAAAGATAATTTTTAAAAGGTGATAGAGATGGAAAGGTAGATCATGCACATTCTTGTCATGACATGAGAGAAAACATATGTTCTGGATATATCTAATATCAGTTTTCCACCTTGTTGGATCAATGACTTTGATAACCTAGATTAGATAATAGGAAACAAGATTAGAACCTACTACAAAATTCACCTGTGCAATATTTTGAACTAATATGCATTGAAAGTGCTAATGCACTTTCCAATATGAAACTCATTATTTGCATAACAAAAAATCTCATACATTTTTAGTGCTAATCTGCAATATTTTTCCTTATCTTCAACAGCTTGCAGTTGTGGTATTATGCTATTCTACTATTATTGGCTGGATATATGAAAAATGCAACAGTTTCCATATCTGCTTTCTCCATTTGGTGAGGCTTTAACCAATTTCTTGATCTTATTTATGTATGCAACATTACTTTTTCTTGAAGGAATTACATTTAAGTTAATGACTTTGCAGTCTCAATATCAATACATGGGAAATGATGTTAACCCTTGGCTTCCTGGGTGCCACTAGGTCTGTCTTCCATTACCAATTAACACCACACACCTGCTTCCTCTAGCAATGGAGTAGCCTATTTCATTCTAAAAAAAAATTATCTTTGTGTTTGCAGTGTGCGGGTATCAAATGAGTTGGGAAGAGGAAATACTAAAGCTGCAAAATTTGCTATTAAATACATCTTAAGTACTTCAATCTGTATTGGAGTAGTCTTCTGGATTTTGTGTTTAGTCTTTGGTCATGATATTGGATATTTGTTTACAAGCAATGAAGAAGTAGCAGAAGCTATTTCAGGTCTCTCCGTTCTTCTCGCTTTCTCAATCTTGCTTAATAGTGTTCAACCTGTACTCTCAGGCAAGTACTTATTCATTTGAGTGTAAAAACTTTTATTCTTATTTCACGATGCTTACATTCATGATGGATCAAGTCAAGAGCTTCATCTTAATAGTTAAGAAAATATCAAACCATATATTCATGCATACATAAAAATTTTCCCAAATTTCTATTTCTCTAATCTTAAAATTCTTTCCTAGCAGGGGTGGCCATAGGGGCTGGTTGGCAGAGCAAGGTTGCATATATAAATGTTGGTAGCTATTATATCATTGGGGTTCCATTAGGAGTTTTGCTTGGCTATGTGGCCCATCTTTCAGTCAAGGTAAGAAGCTGATTTGCTAGATTAGCAATGGTGGAATCCACATTGCATCTAATTAGCTTGTAACATTATTAGCAGATACCTATCTCTATATAATTAATAACAGCTTAATCGGGACTCATTTTTATAGAGACTAATAGGTTGGCTGATATTATTGCTGAGAAAGGGTTATATATAAGAAGGAGAGTCTAGGTTTTAGCTTGAGAGTTTCCTTAATTCCAAGTATTTATATCTATCATGATGGCATTTAAGGTGTCCCAATGTATAGGCAATGAAAAATCACTTGCATAATTTCTTCTTTGATTTTTACAGGGTATGTGGAGTGGAATGATATGTGGAGTGGTAGTGCAAGGAATGTTGCTAACTTATATGATATGGAAAACCGATTGGGATGAGCAGGTAGATGAAAAAAGAGAAATGGAGTTGTATAGTAACTAATATCTTACAATTTTTGCATTGATATTGTCATATGCCTTGATGCGTTTGAATCAAATTAATTGACATGAAAGAATTCAATTTTGATATGGATTGAAGGGTCGTGTATCCTTTTATAACAATCGCTCATTTCTTCTTACAGGTTAGAAAAGCATCAGAACGTCTCAATAGGTGGTTCTTGAAGCCTTCAGAGGATTCTAATGAAGGCCCTTCTCAAACCTAAAAAGAGTGAGGAGTGTAAACTACAGAGAAAGAAAATGAATTTCTGTGTATTTTATTCATAACATAAACATCTCTATTTATACATGCTATGCTAGTCTATCTAAGGTAGGTAAGTCTCTTATACTTACATCCTATAATCAAGCCTATAATCAATACATAAATAAGGTAAGTCAACTTAATTGATTCTGATTCTGTAACACTCCCCCTCAAGTTGGAGCATAAATGTTAATCATGCCCAGCTTGTTACAAAAATATTCAACCCGAGTTCCATTTAGCGCCTTTGTGAAAATATCTCCCAGTTGTTCTCCAGTCTTCACATAACCTGTGGAAATAAAATTTTCTTGAATCTTCTCATGAATAAAGTGACAATCTACTTCAATATGTTTAGTTCTTTCATGATATATTGGATTTGAGGCGATATGAATAGCTGCTTGGTTGTTGCACCAAAGTTTTGCTGGAATGGGAGTCTTTATTCCAATCTTAGTTAAAAGATGATACAACCACATAATTTCACACGTGGCTTGCGCCGTGGCTTTGTATTCTGATTCTACACTAGACCGAGATACCACATTCTGCTTCTTGCTCTTCCAAGATACAAGATTCCCACCAACAAAGACACAAAAGCCCGTAGTGGATTGTCTATCAGCTTTGGATCCAGCCTAGTCAGCATCTGTAAAACACTCAGTTTGAGCATGTCCATGATTGCTGTATAATATGCCCAGACCAGTAGCTCTTTTCAAATAACACAAATCTACTCCAAGGCTGCCCAATGCTTCACTGTAGGTGCAAACATAAACTGACTGACAATACTAATTGCGTAAGCAATGTTTGGGCGAGTCACTATAAGGTAATTCAATTTCCCAACCAATCTTTTGTATCTTTCTGGATTATCAAAGGGATCACGATCGTCTTTCGTCAAATGTACATTAGGGATCATCAATGTACTACATGGCTTGGCTTCCATCTTTTTCAGTTTCTATAAGTAAGTCAAGAACATATTTCCTCTGTGACAAGAAGATTCCCCTTTTGCTTCTTGATATTTCTATTCCCAAGAAATATTTTAGCTTGTCCAAGTCCTTTGTGTGAAACTTGGAATGCATAAACAATTTGAGAGAATAAATTCCTGCACAATCATTTCCTATAATGACAATGTCATCAACATAAACAACGAGAAGAATAATACCATTTTCTAACTGTCTATAAAAGACTGAATGATCAACTTTGCTTTTGTTCATCCCAAACTCTTGAATCACCCCACTAAACTTGCCAAACCAAGCTTAGGGACTCTGCTTCAATTTATAGAGAGATTTTCTGAGATGACACACTTTCCCATACTCCCTTTGAGCAACAAACCCAGGTGGTTGCTCCATATATACTTCTTCCTGGAGATCTTCGTGAAGGAATTCATTTTTTATATCCAGTTGGTGCAGGGGCCAGTGCTGAGAAGCAGAAATTGATATAATCAGGTGGATTGAAGCAAGTTTGGCAACTGAGGAGAAAGTATCAAAATAGTCCATCCCATAAGTCTAAGCATAGCCTTTAGCTACAAGTCTGGCTTTCAGTCGTGCCACTGAGCCATCAGGATTAACTTTTATTGCAAAGACCCACTTACATCCCACAACTTTCTTTCCTTTTGGTAAATCAACTAGATTCCATGTGTGATTGACTTCTAGAGCTTGTATCTCTTCAAGCATTGCATTATACCATCTAGGGTGATTCAAGGCTTCCTTAGTTTTAGGAATAGAGACAGAATCTAAAGAGGCAACAAAAGCACTCGAGTAAGGAGACAAGTGATCATAAGAAATGAAATTAGCAATGGAATAAACTGATTTGCATTGACGTTTACCTTTATGAAGACCAATGGGAAGGTGAAGGTCACTAGGAGGATCAGATAACGAAGAAGTTGGTACAGGACATGTATTTTTTGTCTCCTAACGCCTGGAGTATTCCTGAACAATTGGTGGCTTAGCTAGAGCGGGCTATAAGTCAACAACATCGTGTGGTTGCTCAGAAGAATCAGTGGGAGTACTTGGGATGGTTACTTGATATATGAGCCAATTTTCACCCTCCCTCTCACTTTCTGAGTTTTGGGGTGAAGACTAAAAAGGTGTATCTTCTGAAAATACCACATCAGTCGATACCACATACTTGTTGAGATCAGGAGAAAAGCATTGATAACTTTTCTAAATACAAGAATACCCTAAGAACACACACTTCAGGGCTTTGGGATCTAGTTTAGTCACAGATGGCCTGACATCTCGAACATAGCAAGTGCTTCCAAAAATTCGTGGTTCAATTGGAAATAAAGATCTCTTTGGAAACAATATACTGTATGGGATTTTATCATTAAGTACCGTAGATAACATGAGATTAATCAGAAAGCAAGCAGTAGAAATCGCATCAGCCCAAAACTGTTTAGGAACCTTCATCTGGAACAAGAGTGCCCGGGCTGTTTCTAGTAAATGTTTGTTCTTCCTCTCAGCAACTCCATTTTGAGGAGTATCCACACAAGAGGACTGATGAAGAATCCCGTGTTGAGTCATGTAAGTCTGAAATGAGCTAGACATATATTCTTTGCCATTATCATTTCTCAATATTCGTACGGAAACATTAAACTGTGTTTTAATCTCAGCACAAAATGCACAAAAATGAGAGAAAACTTTAGAACAATTCTTCATAAAATAAATCTAAGTCGTTTGAGAAAAATCATCCACAAATGTAACAAAATATCGAAATCCAGTTTTAGAAGTAACAAGACAAGGTCCCCAAACATCATAGTGTACTAACTCAAAAATAATTTCAACCCTCTTATTAACTCTTGGGCTTAACGAACTACGGTGATGTTTTGCAAAATGACATGACTCACAATTAAACGAAGGTAAACTATGAAACTAAGGACATAACTTCTTTAACATTGGTAAAGAGGGATGTCCCAAACGACAATGAGCTTCAACTAAAGAAGTGATGCTAGAACAAGCAACCGACCGAGGTACCCACGCATCAAGAATGTAAAGACCATCAAATACATGTCCTTTACCAATAATCTGCTTCGTCATAAGATCCTGAAAAAGGCAATGGTTAGGAAAGAATGAGATACAATAGTTCAAATCTTTGGTAAGTTTACTGACAGATATCAAGTTAAAGGCAAGCTTAGGTAAACTTAAAAAAAATGACAAAGTGATAGAGGATGTTGGTTTAACAGTCCTAGAACCCACAACATTAGAGGTTGACCCATCAGCAATGGTAACAGGAGAAGGGGCTAAATGTGATCAAAAACTAGAGAATGTTTTAAGATTACCTGTCATGTGATTTAGTGGCACCTGAATCAATTACCCATTTGTTTGAGGAGGAGATAAGACATGTTTTACCTGTCGTAGCAAGAGTAGTAACTGGAGTAGAAATCTTCAATGATTCTTGATACTGAGAGAATTTTGCAAACTCATCGGCTGAGACCATGACCGTCTTATCAGAAGAACTTGAAGAAGTACTAGAGGCGGTGGCAACATTAGCAATCTGATTTCTTTGATTATGATTTTGTAATTTCTTGTAGTATCTCTTGGTGTGGCCCGACTCATGACAGTAGTAGCAAACAATGTTGCTTGAATCATTGTTATGGTTATGAGAAGTCTTGCTTCCTCTCCTATTGTTTGATTTCCTCTCAGTATCATTGCTTCCTCCTTTGGCAACAAGAACATTATTAGTGTTGGATAGATGAGGTACCTTAAGTACGCAAAATTCTACTAAACACTTCTTGAAGTGAACCAATCTCAGAATTGAAAAGAATTTGAGATTTAGTAGTCTCAAATTCAGATGGAAGGCCAGCTAAAAAACTCATTAACGCCATTTTTTCTCTCTGAGTTTGTTGCACCTTAATATCAGTACTGAAAGGTAAAAGTACATTCAACTCCTCATAAGTCTTCTTAAAATCCATAAAATAAGTTATGAGAGATTTGGACTCCTTTTCAGCACGATAGAAGGCTTTGCACATATCATACATTCGGGACAGATTCCCTTTGCCAGAATATAAGAACTCCAGATAATCCATTAATTCTTTAACAAACTCACAATGATTAAGTAATCCAACAATTTCACTATCAATAGAATTCCTTATTTGTAGGAATAAATGTGCATCATCCCTTATCCAAGTCTTTCTAGTTTCATCATCAAGGGTTTTCATGGTCAGGTGGTCATCTTTTTCAACACTACACAAATAAACTCTAATTGTCTTGCTCCATTCCAAATAATTAGTGCCATTTAATTTATAATCAATTATTTTGGACAGTGCTGGAACTATTTCAGTTATAGAAGCTTTGTTGTCAGTCATTTCAACTGATATTCAATCACCACAATAAATATAATTCCAACAGCAAACCAGAAACAATTGATACCCAAAATGAATTTCCACAAGAAATCAGAAAATAAATCAAAGGGACAGAACCTGCCAAGGAGATGTTCCTCTCAACAGTTGATCAAACACCGGAGTGCCACCTGAGAATGGCCGGAAAGAGATGGGAAACGTTGAAAAGTCAGATCGGTGAAGAAACGGTGGCCTCACGCGCTGCTCGTTTGGCCACCGAACTTTGTGTACTGGCCGGAAATAAGAATGCGCTTCTCCCTGGGTCGATAGTAACGCAATCCGGACTAAAAAAAGTAACAGGTTACTGTTCCAAAATTCTAAGAACAAAACCCAAAAGCCATAAAATTCTTTTGAACCAGGTTACTGTTCCAGACTGTTATGAACAAAACCTAAAACCCAGAAAATTCCCTTAAGCCAAACCTGGCTCTGATACCATGTAAACTGCAGAGAAAGAAAATGAATTTCTGTGTATTTTATTCATAACATAAACATCTCTATTTATACATGCTATGCTAGTCTATCTAAGGTAGGTAAGTCTCTTATATTTACATCCTATAATCAAGCCTATAATTAATACATAAATAAGGTAAGTCAACTTAATTGATTCTAATTCTGTAACAAGGAGGAAGAAAAAGATTAAATGACAAGAAGTTGCCTTAAAAACTATATGCAAAATACTGATAATAGATAAAATGCTTGATAACATTGATTCCTAACCTTGTAATGAGCCTAGTGCTATTCACTTCTTAGTTTTTTTTTTTTTTTTTTTTTTTTTTTTTATCATACTTGATTTCTAATTAATTAATTCAGTATTTAAATCTCATACATTTATTCTCATTGAGAGTTTAGAGCTATGTTCAGTTCCTGGAAAATTTGAGGGAAAATGCTAGGAAGAGAAGATACAAAGATAAAGCAGAATGAAAGAAAAAGGAAAAGAAACTAAAAAAATAAATTTAAAGTCAATAAATCATTTTTACATGTTATTTCAAACTCATTTAATTTATTTTAACTCTTTAATATAAAGATTAAATAATTTGAAAATGTATAGATTTTTAATTAATTTTAATTATATTTTTTTCTTTAATATTTTCATAATATAAATATGAAAATCATTTTCAATCCCTAAGCATTTTTTTTTTTATTTCTTTAGAATTTTTTGAAAATCAAACATAGTCTAGATTTTTTAACTCTCAATAAATCATGGAATCACAGTAGCAGTTTTGCATACATGCGGATATTAATGTTATATATGGTACCACTTCAGTATAATACCAAAATTAAACTCTTAGATCAATTCTTAGATGATTGTAAAGGGTCAACCTTAGTTCTACAAATATTAATAATTCATCAGATATGCATATTGCCTGATTGTTAAGAACATTTTGGATTCATTTGATCAAGGGTAGAATACCTTTTTAATTCAATTTTTCACTATACTTCTAACCAAACCAAACTAAATAATTAGTTAGAGAAATATCTATAACCGAACCAAACCAAATTAATCTCTCTCACTAAACCAAACCAATCCATATGATGGTGAATTATGTTGGGTTAGTTATGTGAATTCTCACAATAAGATAGGCCAATTAAATTCTTGATTCCATTTATCAGTATGAATAATATACGTTGAGTATAAGCTTTATAGGAAAGGATAACGAGCCAAAAAATGATAGAAAGATATAAGCAGCAACTTGTGCTTAACTGTTAGATGATGGATCGCATAGTTGACTCATGATTTGTGCAAATTGATTTTCCTCCTAATTCTCTTGAAATGCTACCTGATATGTTTCTTAACTAGAGATGTCTGTGGATTGATTTGTAGGGTTGTTATTCTCAACATGCTCCCTCAAACTAGTGTGAGCGTGGACACCTAGTTTGGTTTTGAATGCTTGAAAGGTATCCTTGGCTAATGGCTTTCTAAAGTTGTCAATGGGAATGCAACATACCATGTGATAAGATTGCCCCCTATAACTTTTTTACCTTACGAAATGATAGTTCAGCTCAATGTGCTTTGATCGCACATGAAAGATTAGGTTAATTGACATATGAAGTGCACTAATGTTGTCAAAACAACTATGGTGGTTGTACTAATGTAACTCCAATGTCATAAAAAAAAAAAGGCTAGCCATGTTACTTTAGCTGTTGTGGAGGCCTTGTATCAATCTTTGACTTCAAAGCCAAATCAGGATTTGATAGTGTATTTCCTTGAACACCAAGAAATGTAGTTCACACCAAGGAATGCACATAATCCAATGGTACTTCTTCGAGTAGTAGGGCAACCAACCTAATCAAAGAGTAGTAGGATTTGAGCAATACTATGAATACCAAAATTTTGTGTGCCATTTAGGTATCTTAGGATACACTTTGTTGCTTTTAGATGAATGAAAGTAAAGTTGCTAAAAAAAATGGGAAACTTTGTTGACTACATAAATGATATCAGGCCCTATAAACGTGATAAGGTATTAGAGCCCCTACATTGCTGCAAAAAATTGTCACATCTACAGTTTATGAATCATAGGGATGAACTTTATCTTTTATTTTCATTGGTGTAGCAAGGGTAGAACTTTCAAGCATTTAAGTTTTGTGAAGTAATTTACATATGTACTTTTGTTGAGGTAGGAACACACTACTGGCAAAAGGCTTCACTTCCATTCCAAGAAAATGAAGCAGTGATCCAAGGTCCTTGAGAATGACGAGCTTTGCAATTAAACTTTCAACAAAATCATCATTATTTCTTGTAAAAAGAACATCATCCACATATATGAGAATGACGATGGTAATCTCATTAGGACGATACACAAAGCGTAAAGCATCATATTTGCTACAATGGAAGCCAAGTTGAAGTAGATATTGAGAGAGTCAATTAAACCAATCATGAGGTGCTTACTTTAGTCTATAGAGTGATCTTTTAAGTAAGCAACATAGTCTTGTTTGGTGGAATCAATGAATCCTAACGATTACTCCATGAAGACAGTTTCCTTAAGGTTTCCATGTAAGAATGTGTTTTTGACATCAAGTTGTCTTTTCTTCTACTTGAATGATAGGGGAAAAGCATAGTGTTAGTCAAACTATAGGATTGAAGCTTTCATCATTCTTGATTCCAAAGATTTATGTGAATCCTTTTGTGAACAAGCGAACCTTAAAATGATCAATGGTTGCATCCTCCTTAGTTTTAATACGATAAACTCACTTTGAGCCTACAGTGTTAATGCTAAGAGGTTTAGGCGTTAGCTGTCATGTTGCATAGCTTCTACTCAACGTGGATTTTTCAAGGTTCATTTGAGAGTCTTTGGTTTAGTTAGAAAAGATGATAAAGGCCTTTTAGTAGCAATAGTTGCATAGCCTTGCAAAAATGAGGGTGCTTTGCACAGTTGGCCAAGAGAATGGCTAAAGACTTGACTCCAAGCTTTCCATGATTGGTGATTGACTTTCCATATTTTGTGGTTACAATATGACATGATTAGATGGTGTCTTAAATGGTATCTCAATATAGAATTCTCTCGTCTGCTCATGATCAGATTGAGTATATGGCAATTGTGCTGAGCTTTCCATGAATAAAGATGGACTTCCATATTTTTTGGCTGAAGTGTGGTGTGTTTGGAAGATAGAGGCATATTAGTATGAAATGGCATTGTAAGTCCAATCTCAACTTGTTCATGTTTTCACTCTACTACCCCATTTTGTTGGGGAGTATTTCTCGAACAAGAAATTTATAATCAATGCCACAAATTTGAATATGATCAATGAAGCTGTTGGAGTTGAACTTTCCATGCAATCACATTGGAAAATCTTGATCTTCCAATCAAAATAATTTTCAACAAACCTCTTAACACTTGATGAAGCAATCAAGGAAATCATAGTTTCACTTTAAAGGTATATCAATGTGAATTTGTTAAATTGTCAATAAAGATTGCTTAATACTGAAAGCCTTGATTTGAAATTATAGGAGTTAGCCTAAAAGATCTCAATGTATCTTTTAATAGGAGATTCCAAGTTTTTATTGTTATTTTTTAAATATAGTCTACAACTTTTACCCATTTGGCAGCTAATACTTGGGTTTTGTATCTAATGCAAAACATCGATAATATTTTTCCCTTTTAATAAAGATAATAACCTTGAGTTAAGGCGTCTAAATCGTCTATGTCAAATTGTACAAAAGAAGCCTCATTTTTTTATTATGCTCAGAAATTGATGAAGGACTCCACCAAAGGCATATAATTGCCCTCTTTTATGAGCCCTCACAATTATTCTCTCGTTTTTATCCTTAATATCAAATATGCAAAAATTATCTGATGTTAACTTTCCAACAGATAGCATATTCCTTTTCAATGCAGAACAACAAGCACATCATTTAATTTTATTCTTCCTTCTTTTGTAGAAACACACACATCACCCACATGAGAAATTAGTAAGGCATTTCAATCACCCATAAAAATCATATCATTGCCTTTGCAAGGTTCTAGGGAGAAAAATTGTCTACATCATTGGCTAATTGTGCAATAGCTTATGAATCAAAAAATAATAATGGATCACTTTCATCCTTAAACTTAAGAGCAACAAAGGTTTGTGGAAATTCTCTAACTTGTATGAATGGTCAAACCTATACAAACAATTAATGGCAAAGTGATTAGCTTTTCCACTTATCTGGCAAGCAATTTTACCAACATTGTTGGAGTTATTTAGGTGCTACTGTGGCTGATTTTCTTGCTTAAGCAATAGTGTTTTGGTAGTTATAGTGAGAATTGAAATGCCTTCCTCGTCCATTTTTTTCATAGCCTTTTTGGATATAAAAAAGGCGTGAGTATCATGGATGTACATTTGTTCTTCCTTACAGTATGACACAATAGTTATTCATGGCCTGAGAGCCAAAACAAGTTGGTTAAATGATGGAAACGAATCCTTTGTAACAAGGACTCTTTAATTGAACGAGAGCCCTTCTTGAATCCCATCAACATGTTCTTCAAGTTTCCTTCATTTTTTAATGGTGATAAAAAGTTGTTCAAGTGAGATCCATAAATCAAAGAAAGTTCTTGGTTCTTCAATAACCAAATCAAGTACATCTTTTTCCCTAGTCTTAAGGAGCCATGAAGTTAGAAGCCCATTTTTGGTCATCCAAGTTTGATAATGAGAGTTTATACTCTTTTTTTCATCCATGATTTCTTCAATTGGTTTTTCATTCATAGCAATGTCATAGTAGATACCATGGTTGTGAATTGATAGAACCTTAATTTGATAAGGATCGAGCAGGAACATTGGTGGAAGGATTATAAGTTGAGCTCGAGTTTTTGCTTTGACAGGGAAGAGAAAGATGAATACATGGCACTTTGGTTTGTAGGTATCAGCTTTGATACCATGTGAATTCTCACAACACTGATTCAATTCTTGATTCCTTTGATCAAATACATTGAGATAGGCCTTATAGGAAAGGGAATTGCATCTATCAATGAGCAAAAATATAAGAAAAAGATAGGTAGTAACTTGTGCTTAATTGTTAGAGAATGGATTGTATAGTTGACTATGATTTGTGCATATTAATTTTCTTCTTGATTTTCTTGAGAAATTTCTTGATATGTTTGTTAACCAACGACATTTGTGGCTTGATTTGTAGGATTGTTATTCTTAAGAAGTTAATCGATTAAACTTAAGCCTAATATGCACATTTTCTTTTACTCTTGGTCTTTCTATTTTTTCTTTAAAAAAATTCAATAGTAATGTTTGATCTTTCTAATTTTTTAAACTCAATCCAAAATATTATTTTATCAACTACCCATATTACTTTTTCAACCTAGCAAATAAAAAAATATAACCTTTTAGGCCTATTTCATAAGTTTCAAAAAAAGAATTGAAAAAAAATGTAATATGCAACAATGTGAACTCATAAACCTAAATGACTTAAAAACAACATCAAAATATTTAATTAGGGAATTGGATTGGCATAGGTGGGAAAATTTTTTGCCCTCAAACCTAATCGAAAATAATTGGTTAGACAAAAATTCTAACTAAATTAACCAAATTGAACAAGGGCTCTTCTTATATGAACATGTACATGAGCAAAGCTTTGTATTTTGATTTGGCTCGTTCTTCGAAAAAATTTCCACTCTTATTTCTATCTCATCTTCCTATGCTTATTTTACTCGAAAGATTATAATGGTTATGAGACCTAGAAGGGGCACTACTTGTCATCATCTTCAATCTCACAAAAAGTTATAGTCTGAAGAGGAAATTCAGAAAAACAAATGACATGGTTTAAAGAAGTTCCATATATTGAAACTATCTACATTAAATGATGAATTTTGAATGAAGATGATTGAAGGTGCAAGAAGGTAAAAACACTAGATGTGTTGCATATTCCATATGAAAGAAGACATGGTAAGTTTCTCCAAAGTAAGAGGTGATCATTGGTATGATAGTGAAAATGTTTCAAGATGTTAAGATTCTTCGAGGCTCATTTGTTGGAACTTTTCTTTGGAAAGTATTTCGGAGATACATTTAGGCTATGTTTATTTATTGAGAAGTTTGAGGAAAAAATATAAAAATAAAATAAAATAAAAAGTTGAGAAAAATTCATAAAAATTTTCTTTTTTGATCGTTCATGGGAAAGTTAGAGAAAAAATTTATATCATTAAGGAATTCAATTTTCATAAATTTTCCTATTATTTAAAAAAATTGAGTAAAAGACCTCATTGATCCCACCTACTCAAGTTTCTTAGTAATCAATCTTTAGTCAATCTTGAGACCATATCAATGCACTCCATCCCACCAAGCTAGCTTCACACCAAACTCTTTCTATGTAGAGTCATACCACCAAGTTCCATTGCATCAAACTACTTGGAGTCACATGGAGATGTTAATCAATAAAAAGCTTTTCACCTATTTCATCTCATTATCACATCAAAATCATGTAAACACCACACAAAACAAGCCAAGTTAAGATGAATCTTGAGAAAATAAACCAAATAGGAAATGAACTTCTCTCAAGCTTTTACAAAACTTGGATAATAATGAGTAATTCAAAAATACCTCAAAAATGGTGTAGGAACCCAAAATATGTCATATATTAAGCACCATCACTGCCCACAAGCTAAGTTTTTAGCCTAGGACATACCTCTCTCATAGGTATTTGATGAAGTTGTGCAGTAATAGGAGCTTTCACACAAGAGAAATTTGTTACTAGAACATTTTGCTTGAGCAAACCATGCTAGCAACCCAAGCAAATAGATGTCACTCACTTATCTCACTCAAATGGGCAACTTAGCTCAAGAAAAAAAAAAAAAAAAAAAACTAATATTAACAAGAGATGGTTTCATCTAGGCAAACATCACTATTGGCCAATTGAATTGACAAATGTGACAAGTAAAATTTCATAGTTAGAAAAGCCAAAGGACACTTTGCCTACTTACTTCACCCAAACTGACCCATGTTGCTTAAATGAAACAACTAAGCCACCTAAGAAAATTGCACTAAGAGAGTGTTTAGTAAATCAATTTAATGACTTAAAATACCTTAACATCAATTTAAGTTATTAAGTAGATTAAGAATATTTAGTAAAATAACTTAACATCACAAACTTAAAGTTAAAAATGACCTTAAGTATTAAGTCAAAATAGTTAACTTATTATTTATTTCAAATTTTTTTTCTCTTATTTGCTTACATCTAATGAGACTATATTTAATAACCATGACTCCACATCCATGACTTATTTTTTATAATAAATATTTTATGGCTATCTTATGTATTTACAATACTTTAAGTATGAATGTTTAATTTATTGTTTAAGATTAATGAAAATAAATATTAGTTAAAATTATTGATGATAAATATTAATTACAACAAATAGGGATAAATATGCCAATTTGATAACTTAGCATAAATTTTAAGTTAATTTTACCAAACAACCTTAATACATTGAGTAAAATCTAAGTAGTAAGTTTCTAGTCAACAACTTAAAAATAATTTGACTCAAAGTCAACTTAAGTCATTAAATAATAAGTATTGAACTTTACCAAACCTCCTCTAAGTGATAGAAAAAATAGACTTTTTTCAAATAAAACTCGAATCTTTGTGTTCCCTATGCCTAGATTAGGTTAAGTACATGTGAATATTTCCTAGACTTTATCTAAATCCTATGCATAGCGGAAATAGGTAATTTTAAATAATAATAAGATTTATATGTGTGTGTGTGTGTGTGTGTGTGTGTGTGTATATATATAACTTTACCTAGATCTAGATGTTCTTAAAATATGTGCAATGAATAAGAAGCATAAAATTTCTTAAGGAGATGTACACCCAATATCTTCCATCCGATGACTCTAACCATGATGTTGGCACTCTAAAAAATGGGTTTTGGAAGGGAAGAATTTTTTGCCCTCTTTTTAGAAGTGAAAGATGACTCTATTGAAAGTAATTCTCTTGAAACCCTAACCCCTAAGGGGATATTTATAGGGTTCCCCTATTAGGCTTAAGTGACTTAAGTCCACATAGGCTTGGGTCACTTAATTTAGCCAAAATTAAGTCATAATTGATTAATTAACCTCACAAGATCATCTAATTAATCAATTAGTTTGATCCAAAGACCTTATTCACTATCCCTTGTGTAACCTTGCATAATTACCAAAATACCTTTATGCACAAAAGTGAACCTAAAGCCAACCCAACCCTCATAAATCGTACTTTCAAGGTAAATAAGCTCAAAACGGAGACTATTGGGACCCATAAGAGTACTAACTTCCTCATAATCCAATTCCGAAGTTGATTTAACATCAAACTACAAAGAATCAATTACACTCTAGTACCCTATATAAATAACAACAAGACGAAACTCAAGTTCATGACCTACTATCCACTACATGCAAACTCCTGATGAACTGATGTCTATAATCTATCACCTATCAAGATTATCTCTCTAATTAATATACTCTACCTCTAAGGAGCATATGTCAAATTTCTACTAAAAAAATGTCATGGTCATAGTCTTATAGATCACATGTCATTTGGATCACATAAAAGGACACATGGTCTCAAACCCATTATATATTGGTGTCTCTATTGAGGATACTACTTGCCACTAATTTCCATCAACAGTAACTCAATCCATAGGAATATGAGACCACCTTAAGGTCTTACCCATAAGTCAAAGCTTTATGTTGACTTTGACACAAATTTAATATCTTCTCAAGGTTAAAATTTCATGCAATATAATAGTTTGGTGAATCATGACAATTGATAGTCTTACGTCACAATTTGTCGTAGGTCATGTCTGGTGTGCAACATACACACTAATGCACTCGTCATGGGAAAACTATCCCAATGACCAAGACAAGTCATCCTTCTACGAGGTAGTGCACTACAATCTCCATGTATTGCCCAAATCTATGAACTGATTGTGGACTACTCATCACTCTGTAAGAAACCCATGACTTGGATCTTCTGTGCAACTCCTAATGTGCCCAAGTCATGTATGATGCAAATGATGTGAGGGTGTATACTCAAATCACCAATTAATGTATATAGGATAAGAAATAGGAAACCAAGAAACATAGATAACTAAATTTATAAATGAATCTCAATTTGTTACGTCATGTTATACTTTCTAAGGTTTAATCCTAACACATTTCTTTTGTACCTGTCATCCATATCAGTAAGCAAACTAAGTAAAAAAGAATAGTTGTGTTGTTTTTATCATTTGAGACTTATGGAGAGTATTACTACCTACATTGGCTTGATCTAATGCTTCACGTGCTATTAATGAAAGAAAATTTTGATGAAGCTATTATCAGATGTTTCATCTACTCTAATTTAGTCAAATGCTTCCCATGCTACCAATGAAAGGACATTTTGACTAACTTAGTATGGAATTTCCCATCTAGCTCCACTTACCATCAAATGAAGTTGATGTTCCTTCTTTTATATAAAGGATCGAGCCATTATAGAATGGTAGAAGGAGAGAGAGAGAAAGAGAGAAAGAGAGAAATAGAGCTTTTCGAGTTAATAGATTAATATAAGTTGTACAATGTTTTCACAGAAGTTCAATATAAATACATTGCTTAGTTTATTCTTTTCTTCTTTGTATATTTGTGAATCACAAACAAAATGAGTGGCAAAAAGTTTCCCAGGTAAAATAAGGGAGCTAAAAGTCTTTTAATCAAATTGAGAGAAATTAGGAGACTTTGGGGTGAAAATTCCTTATTTGACCTTCTTAAGAACCTCAGTTCGAGGGTACTTAGGCAATGACTATGTGAACACTAACCCACCCTTCATAACAACCCAGATGCTTGGGTATGCCTTGAGGCTAGGCATTGATGTTAGGGTGACAACAAGTGTTCAAAGAGCCTATGTGCATACTATGCCTTAGGTTGTTAAGGATAAACAAATCCCATAATTATGTGCCTTAGTACTCCACTATTTTACTGCATAACATGTTCTCAAAATTGCCTCTATCAATGATAAAATTGCTAATCTTACCCTTAGAAGTGCACCTGGTGTGAAAAATATTTTCTACAACTGATCTGCTCTTTCTTCTTAGACGACACTTAAGACTTCTTTGAATTACTACATATTTTCCTTAATCTTGATATTTAACTTCTTCTGCTACTAGGGCTTCAAAGTTACTTGGGACATCTCATTCATTCTCTTTATCATTTTCTTCCTCAATTAGCATGACAATTTTATAGTTGGGACATTCATAAGTAATATGCCCATACCCTTGATACTTGAATCATCAATGAGAATTGGTATTGTAGGAATATAACTCCTACTTAAAGCCAAATTCACCATTATTGTTTGATGAGTTTTTAGGAGTCAACTTTATAGTTGGGCTAATTTTAGGAGTAAAAGAATTCCTTTTTTAAAAAAAGTATCTCAAATTGAGAATTGTTAATTTTTTTCTATGTGCTGCCTTTTTGTTATTTTTCCACTTTAAAAGTAAGTCTAAAAACAACATTATAAGTCTAATAAGGTTGCAGTTACACCATGTTACTAAGTTCTAATCTTAAATCCCTAAGATAACAAGCTAAAGTCTACTCTAATAGCTAAAAAAGATCACATTTTATCAAACGATGATCAAACTATATTGTATGATTTTCCACTAGTAGGATTTTTTTTTTTTTTTTTTTTTTTTTAGAATATGAAACTTCATAAAGATATCTTCTTACCTATAGTTTTCTAGCAAATATTCTATTTTCGGTTCTCTTGTCAAGTTTCCTTAAGTCACAATCCTTCCTTTTCCTTTTAAGATTCTCCCATCATAAAGAGGCATATATTCTCAATTTCACAACAACTAGTTTCATCTTGCAATCATCTACCACCCTTTTGTAGTCATATGCACATTCAACTGAGTGAAAATCCAAAAACTCATCTTATTGCATTCTTTCTTTAATCTTCAAGATATTAACTTTGACTTAAAAGTCTAATTGTAAGTTGTGATTCCTTCTAAGACAAGTTAAAGGAAGGGAACCTTCACTTAATTGGAGCTTTTGAGTTTCATGGAAAGGGTTATTATTTTCTTCTTCATTATCCAAATTTTCTTTCCCTAAAAGCTGGTGCTCAAGAGGCTTAAATTGTTCTAAATGATGCTATAATTGTTGCATATGGTTTTTTAACTCTTCGATCTTAAGGTCACGTTGGAGTAGGAAGGTTCTTGAAAATTCTGCACATGACAATGAAGACCAATCATGGTGCTCAGAGCTTTGATACCAAATTGACATTGAGATAGTAAGAAAAAAAGAGAACTAATTAGATATGAATGAAAATACAAGCTCACCACCTAAGAAGAAACACTAAGGGATACAAATTCAATCACTACCTAAAGAAGGTCATAGGGAATATAAGGCTTAGGAAATCATCCTCTATTCATAGATTCTTTTATTGACCTTTTGCCAATACTCTCTACCCCTCCTAAGTCAACTTTTTTCCTTTTAGACTTCTAATAGCCATAAGATGGAACAACCTTGAAACTTCCAACATTATAGTTTCTAGATAAAAAAATATGAAGTCTAACTAAGATCATAAGTTCCATTATGAAGGTCACAAGTTGAAGAATCTTAGTCACATACTTATGCTTCACTGCAACAAGTCCTATAAACTAAACACAAGCCTTTTGATATGAGGATGAATTCACTTAAATCATCTAATTGCAAGGATCCAAAAGAGAGCAATTAGATCGAGTTGATCTATCGTTATGGCAGTTACTACTTATGTCAACTGAAACCCTTTTGGTATAAACCCCTGACCTGATCCTAAAGCTACAAGCATAGAATTAGAGCCATGTTGGCAAGTTAAGCTTGAGAGAGGAATCTTAATGAATTTCTGCTATTAAAGTTAACTTTCCTTTTTTGTTAGTTTCTAATATCCATCCCTCTCTTACTTGTAAAAATCATTTTTTTAGAACTTCCAACCAACACTTACATCTCAAAAACTCATGCTTCTAGAATGATTAATCTAAAATTTCCTATAGAGATGACCAAACCGCTATACAAGTGTTACTTCTTTTTATTTTTAGTTCAAAAACTAAAAGTTTCAACAATAAATCTAGTTTAAAACTTTTTGATAACTTTCATTGCAAAACTCATTTTCTTTAATTTATTTAAAATAGAACTTGGCAAACCAAGCTTAGACTTGGAACAACCCTCCAAGCATAGGATTCCAAAGCACCTAATTTATATTCTCGATACCAAACTAAGTGAATTCTAAGAAGTTTTCCAACTAAAAAATAAATGACTCCTTAAGGACTCATAGAAGGACTAAAATTTCGCCTAGGAAATTGAGAAAAGTAATAAAATGAGGTAAAATTAGAAATTCATAGGTGACTCCCTTTTTACCAAAAAAAGAAAAAAATCGACCAGATCAACACCAACTTTATTCCAAAAGATGTTTCAAAATCTGGTTCTAATTTGGCTAAAGCTTAGGAAATTAATGTAAGACTCTATAACCCTTTAGGCTTTGCTTAGGGTTTAAAGCTTTTATACCTATGGATTCATTTTGTGATAATCAATCTAATATCCATATTAATTGAAATACATTGTTTTATGAAAGGATCCAAACATATTAAAGTCGATTGTTCATTTATTTGAGAAAATATGCAAGCCTATATCTTACAAACCCATCGTTTACACAATGACCATCAACTTGCCGATATACTTACTAAAAGTCTACCCAATTCAATATAATTTCATGAGAACTTATCCAAGTTATGCTCAATCAATATCTAGGCTCATATCGAAGGAGAGCATTGATGATAATGAAGGAAGATGGATTAGCTTATTTCATGAACATTTCTATGTAGAATTTGCTATATTTCTTTAGTTAATTGTATTGAGAGCCTTCCCCTGTGATGTATTATGTCCTTTCAAACTTTTCTTATATATAAAAGTTTATCATAATCAGGATTCTTCCCATATTTGCAGTTGTGCTTTGTATTTTTTGGCTTTTTCATAAGCATCCTTCAGTAAATCTCTCTTCTTCATTTTGTAAATTTAGGCACATTTGTGATTTATTTTGATCTTTCACCAACTAATTTTATGTGAGAAAAACTATTCAAAAAAACTAGATTGAGATAAAGGGAAGGGAAAAGGAGAAGTTAAGAGAGAGGCCCATAGAAAAAGACTATTTGAAAGGATAGCTTGAGTGAGGAGAAGAAATAGACCATTCAAACCCTCAACTTATTAGAGGCCTTTTTCTTTCTTGGATAATATAGACATTTATAATATTTTTAGCTCTTACTTATCATGGATTGGGCATCTTAAAATAAGTCAACCATTGTTTTTCATCTAAGACCAATACTTTTATATTTTGAGAGCAAGAATAAACACATATTTTAAAAGGAAAATAAGAAGATTATTGTTTGTTAAACAAAAATACTACAATTATTCTTCTTGCACCATAGTTGTTCTATGTTGATGATATCATTATCTTTTAAGAAAAGTTAGATATTAGGGATTTGTTTGAGAATGCTTTCAAACATTTCTCAAAAAGTAATTTTTAAGAATAGTTTTTAAAAACAAATTTTTGATATTTTCTAAAACAAAAGTTTGTTTGCAAACTTAAAATGTTCTCAATTAATTTGTTTTGTGTATTTATAAATATTTTTTTAAATTAACTTTTATCTATAGTACTTTATTTTCAATCATTCTCCAAATTTGTAGAATTTTTTTTTTTTCAATAGCCTTTTCAAAACTAATTCTAAAAAAAAAAACATTTTCTATCAAAAAAATTACCCAACACATTTCAAATATGAAAACAATTCACAAACATGCTCTAAATATTTGGGAATCTTGAAGTATTTTTTAAGGAATTGAGATTGCTCATTCAACAAAGAATTATTTCTAAATCAAGGAAAATATGGTTTGGACCTCCTAAAGGAAATATGACATTTAGGTGTGAGGTTTACCAAAACACGAACTAAAAATTGCAAACTCGGTCTTGATAGCAAACCATTGGAGAATAGTAGTCAATTCCAAAGGCCAGTTGGTAAGTTAATTTGCTTGATCAATGTTCACCCACATATCACTCACACGGTCAACTTAGTCAAGTTTAATTATACATGACCAAAAAAATATTGATATAAATATTTTTAATAGAAACCTTCAATGTTTGAAGGTTTCACCAAGTTGAGGCATTTGGATGTGAAAAAAATGGTCATATATACTAATATTGTGGGATATATAGATGCAAATTTGGTTGGAAATCCAATGGCTAGTTCTGCTACTAGGTATTGTATCAATGTTGGTTTTAATCGTATTATTTGAAAAAGCAAATTAAAAAGCAAATGTTGCTCAATCAAGTGCAAAAGTTGAATATGGAGCAATGGCATCCATGATTAATAAGTTGTCTTTGCTTAGGGTTTAAACCTTATATACCTAGGGATTTGTTTTGTTATTATCAATCTAATATCCATATTAATTGAAATTCATTGTTTCCTGAGAGGACCAAACATATTTTAGTTTATTGTTACTTTATTTGAGAAAATATGCAGGCTTATATCTTATAAACCCATCATTCACACAACGACCATCAACTTGCCGATATATTTACTAAAAGTCTACCTTCAATGAAATTTCATGAGAACTTGTCCAAGTTATGCTTAATCAATATCTATGCCCATAGCTAAAGAGGAGTATTGATGATAATGAAGGAAGATGGATTGATGCTTATTTTATGAACATTTCTATGTAGAATTTGGAATATTTTTGTAGTTAATTGTATAGAGGGTCTTCCCCTTTAATGTACTATGTCCTTTGAAACTTTTCTTATATATAAAAGTTTATTATAATTAGGATTCTTCCTATATGCAGTTATGCTTTGTTATTTTTGGAAATTTTTTCATAAGCATCTATTAGTAAATTTCTCTTCTTCATTTTGTAAATATAGGCACATTTTGTGATTTATTTTAATCTTCACCAACTGATTTTGTGTGAGAAGCTATTCAGAAAAACTAGATTGAGATAAAGGGAGGGGAAAGGAGAAGTAAAGAGAAAGGCCCTTAGAAAGAGACTATTCAAAAGGCTAGTTTGAGTGAGGAGGAGAGAAAGAGACCATTCAAACTCTCTACTTCTTAGAGGCCTTTTTCTTTCTTGGATAATATAGACATTTATAATGCTTTTGGCTCTTGCTTACCATGGATTGGGCATCTCAAAGCAAGTCAACCATTGTTTTTCATCTAAGACCAATACTTTTCTATTTTGAAGAACAAGAAAAAACACATATTTAAAAGAGAAAATCAGAAGATTATTCTTTGTTAAACAAAAATACTACAATTATTGGAAAATCAAACCAATTCTTACATTGCAACTCAAATTGATTTCCCACACATTACATCCTCCCATCTATTACCCAATCCATATAATCCTAAAACAACAATCAAAACAAGTTGAAGGCAACATAAAATCATAAAGTCTATCACTTCAATACTATGACAAACAATGATCTAGATCTCCTCTCTTTCATAAACATTCTAAAATTTGCAAGAAAAGCTAGACATGTTATATGAATCCAATGCCAATATTTCATTGACAGCCACATTCAAAGACACCCACATATAATTTAGACCTCACAACAAGATGACATGAACATTACTGGTATATAACTAGTGAATTAAGCTCCAGCCAAGTCATTTCAGAGTGGTAGATATTGAAGAACAGTCACAAAAGCAGTCATTCTCAACCTCCTTTCTATGGAAGTTCCTGTGGCAACTGCAAGCAGCACACTTGAATGAGGCACTGGTTCCTTCTTCTCCGGCAGCCATGAATTCTCTGCAGCCATCTACAGCATAGCCGCCGATACTTGCCGCATGGTTCTTCCTGCATTCTTTGTATATGACATTCTTCTCCTTGGACGACAAAGCTTTATCAGGGAAGACCGCCGCATTCTTGTGCTCCTCCTTGTGCTTCTTGTCCTTTAGATCATGACTGAGTTGAAGGGTCTTCTGGTCTTGTTCTTCAACAAACATGGAGGGAGATGACATGCCAGACCTTCTGTTAGATGGGCTATAATGACGAGTTGTTGCAAAAGAGTTTCTCATGGATGAAGAGAAAGAGATGAGTGAGAAAGCTTCATTCATGGCCTCCTTTTGGTAGATTTATATAAAGGCTTGTGGAATGAAATGGTAGGTTCTTTGTTGCTGGCTAGTTAATACTTCATAATGCCACTCCACTTTTCAAAATGGGATATGATTAAGAATGGTGGTATTCATGTAGGGTACATGCTTGTATCATCCTCTAATATTCATTCTAGATTTTTCCATTTTCCACAACTCATGTAATTACTTATGACTAGCAACTCATGCTTATGTAAGTCTTAGTATCACCACTCCATTATTTTTCAAAATGGGAAATAATTATAGAAGGTGACATATACATGCTCGTGAAATCGTTCATTGATTTGAAAATTTTTCATTTTTAACTTGGATTATGTTTGGTTATGAAAAAGTACTAAAAAAGAATAAGAAAAAAGTTAAAAGAAAATTATTTTCTTGTGTTTGGTTTATTTATAAAAAATATGAAAAAAAAAATCAAATATAATTAAAATTAATTAACATTTCATATTTTTAAATTATTTAATATTTATATAAAAGAAATAAAAAATATAAAATGACTTTGAGGTGATATATAAAAATAATTTATTAATTTTAAATATAGTTTTTATTTTTCTTCATATTTTCCTTTCTTCTCCTTTTCCATTATATTTCTATTTTTTTATATTTTCTCTCAAATTTTACGACAACCAAACATTTCATTAATGTCCACTACGAATGTGTAACTCAATTTAAAAGCTAAAAATTTATATGGTACTTAACTATGAGCAGATGGGGACAGAAGGGGAGACCACTACCCCCCAACTTGGAAAAAAAGAATTATAGGTAATATTAAATAATAAAAAAAGGTATGTGATCCCCCAAAGTCTCATGCGTACTTTTTTTTTTCCTTATCTTCTCTCTTCAATTACTAAGGCCACCAATACACTGTACTTATTTTCTCTTCCAGTTAGATGGAGATCATATTATTACCACCACTGGGAGTTGTTATGCTAAAGACACTATAACTCAAATTTTTTCTTCCAATTGATTGATATTTCAGTATTTGATGTATTGGACAATCAGGTTTAGAAACTTTAAAATTTCATGTTATTTCTATTTGTATTTTAAACTATATATATTATTGAAATTATAAAAAATTGTTAGCATGTATTAGAGTTTAGATATATAATCATAGCAAACAAAATAAGTACAGCAAAAATCACATGCACTTACCGATGGCCCCTCCCCCAAACTTTAAATTCTACATGGGTCACTAGTTATGAGCTTGTATTGTCTTTTAGGCACAAGCACTTTTGACCCATTGTCACCTTAATTGCAAACTAATTGTGGTTCACAACATACATCCCATATATGATGGAAATTAAAAACATTTTTATCTTCAAGAAGATTTATATAAGTAGAGGGTTTCATTCATTTTTCTTTCATTGACATTTTTATCTCCCAATGGGTAAGGGTGATTCATGGTTGACTCTAGACATTACTTAGAATTACTATATATATATATAATATGTTTGAAAAAATAAAAAGGAAGTGATAGTAAAAAAATGTCATCTAATGGCCATCTCCTTCGCTTCTTTGTGGGCATGTTTAGTGAAGAGAATTCTAAGATGTAGACAAGTCAAATCCCTTACCTTCCTTCACGTGAAGTTTTGTTATTAATGGGACTCATCTACCACCTCTCCTAGTTGCATAACTTCATCCTATAGTAATCAACTCTGACTACTAGAAGAAAAAAAAAATTAGAAAAAGAAAAGGGAAAAATGCTTGTGCTATATTTGAACACGACTGGTAATAACTTTGACAAACTTGGAGGAGGAGACATTGTGTTTGAGGCACACATTAAATGATACTAGTTTCATCCGGCTATTTATTAGGTCTCCCACACCTCTTTGTGTAGAAACTTGCCTTGCCAAATGATACTGTTCATTGTCAATAACTGCTTGAAGTAATGAAGCCCAACCGTCCAAACAATGTGGAGTAATTGTTGGGTTTTCAATATTTTAAATTAAAAAAAAAAAAAAAAGCTTTTTATTTCTTTTTAACATTTGAAATATTTATTTTGAATGTATATACATACATCCATGCGTACATGTATCTATGTATGTATATGTATTTACTTTGAGGTCTAAATATAAATAATTAATTCAAATTAAAAACAGGTTTGGTTAAAGAAAGAAAGTTTTTTAGGAGGAATTGTGTAACATCCTAAAAATTATTATTTACATTTCATTTATAAATCAACCATAAAGACGGGTTTAGTTAAAGAAAGAAAGTTTTTTACGAGGTATTGTGTAACATCCCAAAAATTATTAGTTACATTTCATTTATAAATCAACTACATAGTAAAATTAAAACACTCAAAAAATTATAAAACATAACTTATTTAATTTCCAAATACCTTAATTTACTCCTCCAACCATATCACAACCTCAAATTAAGTTCACTTATTTGTAACCCCTTTATTAATGTTAACCACATTACACTTTATTGCAATCCCCACTAATTTATCACTGAATTTTAATTGAATTTATTTGTTTGTCTCCATTATAAATCTTTTTGAAATCATATCTATACGAACTAAAATAAAATAAGATAATCCCCAAAACTATATTTACTATGTTATTAAGAGAAATCACAAATTTGTCTTACCTTAATAAAATATTTATTTATGTCTAACTGAAACCAGTTACAAACATTGTTTTAATGGAAGAATATTGATCTTGGTAAGACATGTTTATGTATTGGTCATACTAATTGCTTGGGGATTTAATTTGGGTAAAGAATTTTAATCCTTAAATTATAATTTTTTTTAAAATCACTCATTCACCCATCTGGGTGTTACCTTGTTAGAGAAATATTTTTTTTAGATATATTAAGAATATTATATATTATTAAGAAAATTCCATAAATAGTTCAACAATAGGTTGTTAAGGTAAATTATATATTTGAGCTTTTCCTAATAAATAAATAAATATATATATATATTTCTAAAAAATTCTTTTAAAAAAATAATGATTAACAAAAATGACATATCAATTAAAGAGAAATGGGAGGTTGTAATATAAACAAGACAAGTAAAAAGAAGAAAAAAAGAGAGAATATAATTACAATATAGTGATAAAGGAAAGAGAATTAACAATAAGAGTTGAATAAAATTTTAGAATTATCATACTTTTTGTCCAAAAAAAAAAAAATTTCCTAGGTATAATCATAATGGTAAGATAACATTTTAAAAAAATTTATGTTCCTTCTTATGATCTCACAATAAATGAGTAATGAGTACTAATAGTAATATTATTGTCACTATATATTGATTCACTGAAAATATAAAAATTTTAAGGTTGGGTTTTCCAAAAATTTTGAAGGGAAATGTGAGAAAAGAAAATAAAAAGAAAGAAAAAAATAAAAGAAAATAAAAAATAGAGTTAAATTCAAAAAATTATCTTGATATATTTCTTCAAATGCATTTCACTTATTTTCCAATATTATATAAAAGATTAAATAACTTAAAATATATAAATTTTTTATGAATTTCAATGACATTTGATTTTTTTTTTTGGTATTTTTTATGGTGAAACCAAATATGAAAAGATCATTTTCCTTAATTATTTTTTTCTTTAGTATTTTTTAGGAATGAAATATAACCTAAATTAATATAAAAAATCTCACACAAAAAAATGACAAAAATCACTATAATATATAAAAACTTGAAACAAAACCTCAAACTTATTAGTAAATATAAGGTTTAATTTCATTCACTTCTTCTTAAGTTTGGCCTAAATACATCTAAATCCTAAAGATTTGAAATTTCATCAAATTTCAATGAGATAATTTTACAAAAAACAAAGATCGATTGAGACATTACTAATTTTTAAAATTTTTAATTGCATTAACTCATAACATGATTAATAAAAATGGTTATTATGACATGTTTTTCCTCAATGATTATAATAATTCACTAAACATAAGTATTATTAAGGTTTTATATCTAAAATTAACTAATTTTATTTTACTCTTTTTATTAATAAAAGTTGTCATTTCCTTTATAAATAAATTTACAACTCTACATCTACATCCAAATACTATTGATTTTTAAAACATATTTGACAGTAATTTTAGAAGGTGTTTCTAATATTTCTTATACTTCAAAAATAAAAACTTTAAAGTGTTAAAAAATGTTATAAAATCACAATCAAGTGTAATTTTAATCATATTAACCCATAAAATGATGAATAAAATGAAAAATTATAACAATTTTTTCCTCAAATAAATAAGCTTTTTTTTTCCTACATGGAATCTCAAAATCTTATAGTTTTGTCAACCCATGAGAGACAGAATTGGAAAGCTTCTAATCACAAGCTTTCATGAAATAAAAAGCCAGCTACTTTGTAGGGTAATAATCAAAGACATTACCGTTTTCATTTAAGAAAGGAAGAGTTTGGTTGAAGAAAGGGACTTGGCAAGACACTGAAATTGACTATAGATATGAAGTACCAGCTACTTTGGGGACTTTCTTTTTGCACACCCAACTCTAACAGGAGGTGTCCCAACTCAAATTTATTTCCAAGCATCTTGATGTTTTCATTTTATACTTAGTCAAAACAAAAAACAAAAAAAACAAAAAAAAAAAATCATGCATATAAAAAATAAAAATAAAGCATATATATATATAGAGAGAGAGAGAGTAATGCTTAGATTACTAGCATTCACCGTTATCAAGTTATTCAATTAGTAAGCTTAATTTTGAATAATTAGAAAATTAAATGTAAAAATTTGGTATACTAATTATTAACATTAAAGGCTTAGAACATGACTTTGTGACTTTCTTTTTCTATAATATCGAATCCTAATTGGAGGAGTCCTGACTCAAATTTATTTCCTTACATGATACATGATATTCTCATTTTGTACTTAGTCATAAAAAAATGCATAAATATCATAATGTTTAATTTATTGGCATTAATTGCTATTGAGTTCATATATATATATATATATATATATATATATATATATATGTATGAATTCGGGACTTTCTTTTCGTAAAATAAATAAAACATGTATATCATAACGCTTAACTTACTAGCATTAATTGATATTGAGTTAATCAATTAATAAGCTTTAACTTATGAGATGGAAATCTAGTTGTTCAAACTTTTGTACTAATTACTAATATTAAAATACTAATATATGATTTTGTGACTTTCTTTTTATAATATATCTTAACCCTAATTTTTTATGTCACAACTCAAATTTATTTTCTTCCATCATACTTGATATCATCATTTTCTTAACTTAGTAACAAAAAAAAAAATGCATATCATATGTATATGTGTGTGTGATTTTTATTTATTTTTATTTATTTTTACAGCATCCAACCCTAATTGGAGGTATAGCAACTCAAATTAATTTTTTCTTACGCCATACCTAATATTCTCACTTTGTATTTAGACAAAAAACCAACAGGCAAACAAATGCATGCATATCATAATGCTAAACTTACCAGTATTAATTGGTATTGATTAATCAATTAATAAGCTTAACTTGACAAGATAGGAAACTAGTTGTTCAAACTTTTATACTAATTATTAACATTAAAAGCTAATATATGAGTCTGGGAATTTTTCTTTTTTTGTAGAATATATAACCCTAATATGAGATGTCAAAATCGAAGAATCAACTTATATTCTCACTTTACATTTAATCAAAAAGGAAAAAAAAAAACAAATAAGAAAATTATGCATGTCATAATTGATCACTCCTAAATATTTATGCCAAAGTGTGGCTCCCAAAGTAGAGGAAGTTGGTTATAACTTTAAAAATTTTGGTGAGCCATGTGTCAAATCTCAAGAAAGTGACCTTGGAATGCAAGGAAAATGGAAAGGTTCGGAAGATGAATGATAAACTTTGAGACAAATTATTTCTTTCAATTGATTGAGAATGAGGTTGATGAATTTTGTGCAAAATAAGAGAAAAACCCAATGAACTCGAACTAAAATTTGCCTTAACAAGATTTAATAACATGCTGAGAATTGGGAAATCCTTTGAGCTCCTTTCTTACCATAAAAATAAAATTAATCATTCAAACTTTTGTGCTACTTATTCACATTAAAAGCTTAAAATAAGAATTTGGGACTTTCTTTTTGTAAAGCAACCTAAATTTATTTCCTTGCGTCATACTTAATATTCTCATTTTGTACTAAATCATTAATTAAAAAAAACACTCATGTCATAATGCTTAACTTACTAGCATTAATTCATATTGAGTTAGTCAATTAATAAATTTAACTTGAAAAATGGAAATCAAGTTGTTCGAACTTTTATACTAATTACTAATATTAAAAGTTTAATATATGAATTTGTGACTTTCTTTTTCTATAATGTCTAATCCTAATTGGAGATGTCACAACTCAAATTTATTTCCTTCCATCATACTCAAGATACTGTCATTCTCTACCTAGTAACAAAAAAAAAATACATATCATATATAATGCTTAACTTGCTAGCATTAATTAGCAGTGGTGAAGCCAACATTTTGCTTCAGGGCAACCTTTAATAGTCGATATATTTATTACCTAGACACTTTTTCCTAAATTAGACTAACATTGGGTTTTAGTGTAGTTGTCAGTCTCACATGGCTAAGGGGGGGTTGTTGGCCTAGGCTCAAATCTCCTCATTGCAATTAAAAAGGATTTTCTTTTTCCACATTTTCAAGGGGGGTAGTTATGGCCAGGTCTTAGCTGGCTCCGCTAGTGTTAATTAGTATAAAGTTAATTAATTAATAAGCTTAACTTGATGTGTGTACGATTTTCTTTTTGTATAATATCTAACCTTAATTGGAGGTACAACAACTCAAATTAATTATTTCCTTGCATCATACATAATATTCTCACTTTGTATTTAGTCAAAAACCAAAAAAAAAAAAAAAAAAAAAAAACAAATGCATGCATATCATAATGCTAAACTTACTAGTATTAATTGGTATTAAGTTGATCAATGAATGTGCTTAACATGATAAGAAACTAGTTGTTCAAACTTTTGTACCAAGTATTAACATTAAAAGCTAACTATAGGACTTCAGGAATTTTTCCTTTTTTAGAATATATAACCTTAATAGGAGGTGTCACAACTTAAGAATTAACTTACATCCTCACGTTATATTTAGTAAAAAAAAAAAAAAAAAAAAAAAAAAGAAAATTATGCATGTGTATGTCAATGTGCAAAATGTAAGGGAAATCGAAAGATTTAGAAGATAAATAATAAATTTTGGAGGCAAATTCTTTCTTTCAATTGATTGAGAATAAGGTTAATGAATTTTGCGCAAAATAGGGGGAAAAACAAATAAGCTTGAAATAAAATTTGTCTTAGCATAATACATCCTTTGGGTTCCCTTCTTACTATAGGAAGATTCTCAAGTAAACTAATTCAACCAAAAATACTTATAGTTCTCTTAACTAGAATATTTTGATTAATAAAAGCACAATTTACTTAATCCAATGCCTCAAACTTGTTAATTAAACTTTCTTGTAAAATACTTAAAGCTTCCACTACCTATTTGCTTGCCAAATCGCAATATTAAGGGTTCAATAATGATTGTCTCAAGTCAAAATAGCTTTATCATTAAGTATTAGAAATACCTTCAAAGGGATCCCTAAACTTCAATTTCCAAACATCATAGGATGGCATTCTCACTAAAAATGGAGAGGTCCAAATTACGAGTTGATTAAATCAATAATCACCTAAATTAGAGGATTATTTTAAGGGTAAAAGGGAGGACCTAAGGGTCTTTTTTATTGGGCTACCACTTAAAAGATATATATGAAAGAAAAAAAAAACTAGATTTAAGAACAAAGACATAGCATGAGAAAATAAACATTGAGACCCAATATTCAAATCCAACAATGCATTAATCCAAGCCTTAAAAATGAGAACATTCAATCACAATTGAAGGAAATGAGTTTAGAATATTGCAAAGCAACTAAATATACAAAACATGATGCAACCTAAACTCCAGCTGCCACAAGGTCTCCTCCCCAAAGTTCTCTGTAAGGGAGAAGAGGCCTAAGAACAGCTGCAAAAATCCCTTTTATAGGTACCCTAATCATGCCCTAGATGGTGTATCGTGTGGAGGCATCTAGAAAAGTCTAAAAAAAGTGGGCCTCATGTGTCCTCGAATCATCAGCGAAAAGTGGTGGTAACATTAGAGAAAATAGCAGCACCATGGGATATGGCACCACCCTAGCAACACTTTCTCCAGTGACTCACCTCGCTCATTACTAGAAGTGGTGGCAATTTCAGTTGTGGTGCCATTGTTGCACCAATTTGGCATCAATCCACCAAAAAGTTCCTCAGCTTTTCAAGACCTTCTATGCTCTTCACCAATCTTTCCTAATTTATTCCCTTATGCAAATGACATCCAATTTTTTTTGTTTAAATAGGACAACATCTTTGATCTCCATGAGACTTTGATCCTTCAGCTCAACTCATACCATACTCTTGCATTCAGGATGACCCAAGAGGTTCCCAAGATTATCATTATTCATGAAAATAGTAGGAAACATCAACAAATAACGGAGAACGTAAGAAAACCGATTATTCGCAAGGTAGCATATAATTGACTAGTTTAAAAGTGTGTTTAATGCATAAATCAAGTTTAAGATATGATTTTTATCCTTATTACCATGCAAGCTATGACATCAATTAATAATGCTTAATATTACTATCATTAAGTTACATGAAGTTAATGCTAACAACTTAGCAGACTTAAAAGAAGAAAACCTATTATTAGCAAATCTTACCATATGCAAAGCTCCATCTCAAGGATTCTCCTATGCAAGATTGACTCCATGATTTCGTTTATTTTCTCCAAGTCAATGTTTGAACTTTTGTACTAATTTTAACATCATGTTAAGAGCTTAATATGACTTTTATAAATTAAGTTCAAAAGTTCATGCATAAAATGTAATGTTTACTATTATTAACATCAAGTGATATCAAGTTAATTAATTAGTAAATTTAATTGGAATTGCTAAGAACTAGATGTCAATTTTTTTTTTTTATTGCATATAATTGATCTATTATTAACATTAGAAGCTTAAGATATGACTTATAGGTACATCTAAACCCTAAATGGAGGTGTCACAACTCCTTTTTTTTTCCGTTATTGCATCATACTTGTTTTTCTGATATTGAATTTTTCAATAGGTAGATAAAAAATAGTCGATAATTAAGCATAATTTTTGAAAAAGTAAAATATATGCTTAAAATAATAAAATTGAATTTATTTTTTTAAGGAAAATGATCACTATTTAGTTTATAATAATAGTATAGAATTTGGGTTTTTAGGTATGAGACCCTAGGCTAGGCCTATCTCTAGCTTGGGTCAACCCAAAATCATGCCAATCCCTCAAAGCCCAAGCCCATTTGTTGTTGGGCTCAACCCAATTGTTTTTGTCCTCAATCACCTATATATGCTTCTCTTTGGATTATGCATGGGAAAAAAATATGATGATACCTTCTAAGCCTAATCCAAAAAAGAAGCTTTAGAAGTTAAGCTAATATTTCAAGCATTCCCCAACAAACCTATGAAAAGAGTAGTAGGCACCATACATGAAAAACAAATAGGAAAAATTGCAAAGAGAAAAGAATAAAATTTCTATCTTTTATAATATTATTAGTTTTTTAAGATATTGTAAAAAAGATAGCGGACTATTTTTACTATTTTAATAGTTTTTAAGGTTAAAACTATAAGATTTATTTGATTGGCTAGATATAATATAAGATAAGATAAAACTATTTTATTTCATCACTTATCCTATTTTATGTTAATCCAAACATGAGATAGGATTAATAGTAGGATATATTATCCACCTTCATTTTTATATTTCTTTTACATAGTATATGTTAATCCAAAACTAAGATGTAAGATGTGCATATCTCATGTATCATAAATTTTTTTTTTTATCATTTTATTTTATTATATACTTATTTTGTAAAATAATTTTTTTAATTATAAAATTAAATTTGTGTTTAAAAATTTTAAAATATTTATAAAATAAATTGTAAAATAATATATTATTATTATTATTATTATTATATATTGAATAATGTAATAAAAAATAATTTATAAAATTTAAATATTTTAACTATGAATATTATTAAATATAAGAGAAATTTCATATATTTTTTAAATAGAAAATATTATAATACAATATAATTTTTATTTTAAAAATTCAAAAATAATATATATTCCATTTTATCTTTTTTATTCAGGTTACAAATTAAATATAAATATAACATAACATATCACATTGGATATGTTATATTAAGATATCATATTTATTGGGTTTAATACCAAAAATATCATATTAAGATATCATCCATTAAAGTTATAAAAATATTAATCATTATATTAAAATAAGGATAATTAATCTTTTTATATGAAATAAAATATTTGAATCTTTTCAAATGAAAAAGTTGTAATTGGATGTATAAAAGGTCAAAAAAAAAAATAACATAAATGTAATAGCTCTTTTTTTTTCTTCTTTTTTTTTTTTTCTTTTTTCTTGCCATTTATCTTTGCTTTTTTAAATAAATTAAAGGTGTGAAATAATAAAACTACCCTCTTAATCAACCTTTCGACCTAGCCCATCCAAACCCAAATCATCTTCATCAGTTCCATTTTACCTTTTTTTTTTTCTCTTTCTCTTCATTTTCTTCTTCAAAATTTTCTTCCTACCCAATTTTATTTTTAATACAAAAACATATCCTATTAGAAGCAAGGCAAGTTCCTGAAAATACACCCCATGAATAAGCCCTAAAGAAGAGCATTTTTCTATTATTATTCCTCCTTTTCCCATTACTTTTTTCCCCACGACTTTCATAGATTCAAATATATACACACTGGAGAGATACCAACAAAAAGCAAGCTAAATGAACCAACCATGGGGTCAATTTCCTTCAATGAGAAATGTAAGCCAAGTGCCTAACACATCACTCCCTTTCTCTCTCTTTTGCCCCATTTTCTTCCCTAGTTTACAAAAACATTACCATATAAGGACCTTCAAAATCTGCAGTGAGACACATTGCAGTTCTCACCTTCTTTAGCAGAAGAAACTAAATGTAGTATATGTACCTCACATCAAAAGCTATAGAAAACTGCAGTCCCACTTCCCTTCATGGCTTCTTCACCAAAAATTTTTTGGCAATTGTGTTGAGGTTAGCACTTTTTCCCTACCAACAGAAGTCCTGGAAAATCGCCTTGACTTGTGTAACTTCATTCTGACGGCAGGAACCTTTCGTGAATAGCCTGCCATATCATTTGCACTGCATCGCCTTCCTTTGATGGGTACTGAAACTCGAAGAAGTTCTCGACTTCTTTCAACCTCCTCCACATCCTGGTCCATTCATCCTTCTTGATGCTCCTTATGAGTTTTACGAGGAACTTGTCCTTGAGGGCATCTGATGTGCGAACAAATATGCAGAACTGTGAGTAGTCAAGGACATCCTCATAGGGGAGCTCAATCTCATCACTGATTATGACTGGGACACAGTGGCTGGCAATGGCGTCAAAGAGGCGGTTTGATGAGGGGGTGTCACCTGCTATGTTGAGGCAGAATTTTGAGGAGTGCATTCCCTGGCTGGCCTTGTTGATGCCATTCCCTTGTGTATTTCCAAATGCAAAATGCACATCTTTTTCATCTTTTAGAAGGTAAAATAACTCTTGTCGGATGAACCCACCCTGAAAATGAGAAAACTGTAAGAATCATACTGGAAGAAGATAAAAAGAAAACCAAAGAGGCAAAGAATAGAGAAGGAAACAAGAGGAAAAAGGCTTTACAGAAGATAAAATGTAGATACTGCATTATTGATTGGATCACAGAGGCGTCCAACAAATAATATTCCTTTCAAACTTATATAAATTAGTATCATGAACAGTCAAAGGGAGAGTGATATGGAGGACTGCATAACGCAAAGCAAATGAAACAGGAGATCTCAGCAAATTGGAGAAATAAACTGTCTTTAACTCTATCCAGGGATTGGCTTATGTGTGGTGGATTGACAAAGGGTCATGCTAATCCTGGAAGTGTTGGTTCTGAAAGTGAGGAACACTGATATGGAGCAAGAAAAGTCGGTTATAATTCAAATCAGCGAGAGCTCAATACAGAAAAGTTCATTCACATGCTCAAGTCACAATAGTGTACATCCTACTGTCATCTTCCTAATCTTTGAAACAGAGTAAATCTTGTCTCATGGGGATAGGATTTCAATTGAATGTCCCATCAGGAATAACAAATAGAGAATGTAGATAATTTTTTCATGAGATACTCATTCTCCAAGAGTATCAATCAAGCAATGTTGTTCCATAAAGGCTCAATAACAGTGCACGTTAGAGAAGATCAACAATAAACATAAGATATAAATATTTTTGTCATCGCCCTATTGTGAGGTTCTACTTCAATATAGTTACTAAACCATGATTTGGAGGCAACAGTTGAAGGAATAGCACTCTGCTATTTATGTAAGAACTAAGGAAACGTTCAGATTTGCCAACTTCACTGCAGAATAAACTTACTAGCCACATTATAGAACTATGAGATACAGTAAACCTAAGAAATGAAGATAGCATATAACAAACAACGTTTGATCTTATGGTTAGGAGATTGAAAGGGAAGCTATTTACTTATGAAGGTGATTAATAGAGAGGTTCAGAGAGAAGAAAAACCTGTGAACAGTTTTTATTTAATTAAAGCATGGATCGACCCACTAGAGAGAAAATGTGGTGGATTTTAGAAAAAAAAGGAATGAGCAGGCAATAGATGCATTGATGCACTGAAGGGCATATATGGTGGACCAATGACTGGAATGAGCACAATTGGTGGAGAAACAAAAGAATATTCAATCGTGATAGGTTTACATCAAGAGTCAACTTTGAGCCCTTACCTTCTTCCATTACTATGCTATTTTCTGGTGACATTCTTGCAATTGGGAAGTAGATTTTTGGGAGAAACCTTAGGATCTCAAGGTTTTGTAATTAATAGGGTAGACATAGAGAGAGGCTAGACATAGTATCAATTGAGAATAAGAAATAGAGCAACAAATAAATGCCATAGAGAGAAGCTAGACATAGTATCAATTGAGAATAAGATGAGGGAAAATAGTTTAGCATGTTTCAAACAGATGAAAAAGGACACTGACGGATGTGCTACTGAGAAAGAAACAATCATTCAATTTGAAGGTGCCTAAAGGATAATGGGGAAAACCAAAAGAACTTCGGTTGAGATGGTGAGAAAAGTGAGATAGTCTAATTTGGTAGGGGACATGATCACAGGTGAATTTATTGGCAAAACAGCCAAACTCAAAAACTTGAGGTTTAAGGGTTTTACAGAAAATTTAGCTCCAGAGAGACCAAGTAATAGTTTAAGTAAAGCCCATAACCTGTAAGAAATTATGAAGAAAGCAAACAAATTATGTTCAAACATCGAAGGAATTAGGAATTAGTAAAGATTTCAAGGTGCAAAGCACAAACGCAAGCATATACACCAAATGCATTGGACACTACCCAAAACCTCTGTAACTGCAAATTGAAGATAGCATTATGGTGGGATGCATCCAACGGGTGCATGAGGTTTATGCCAAATTTGGAGCAGCAAAGGATCTAGGTTAGTCTATTGTATATATTGCAAAATGCATCACATTAAGAAAGGGCTCAGATAGGCTGAAGACTAAATTACAAACGATTTTGTTTGCAAGGAAACACAAGCATAGATATTACAAGTGTCCATTAGACGAGGTAAACTTCATTAAAATGCCATGACCTCATTTACCAATAAAAGAATAAATAAACAAATAAAACAGGATGCCGAACAAAGTAATAGGTCTTAAATAAGCAATACTTGATAGCATAATCTATAGGATTTAGAAGAGACGTGAGGTTTTAAGCTATATGTCTCACTAATGCATGAAGAGAACTATGCCAACAAAATTGATGACAACAAAACTAAAGTGAATTCAAGCATCAAATGAATACATACCCAATGCTAACAGAGGCTGCACCCAGAACCTAAAATTCTCACCATTCTTTTAACCACCCCATTTGATATACAAATTAAAACTTAGCTTTCAAATACTCATATCTTCAATTGGGAGTAGGTCATAGACGTTAATCCTTGACATAGTGCAATACTTGTACCAAAGCTATTTTGAATTGAACATGTAGCAAATAGCTATAATAGGGAATAATATCTAATCTACTTAAGCCTTCTTAAATAGAAGTTTCAAAGATACTTAGATGATAGTATATCTCAGTTCTCCAGACAACAAGGATAAGAGCAAATGCAAATCAATATAACTGCATGCATGGAAGCCAGGAACTGCAAACAAGGAACAAGTGATATGGTTCTTCATAATGAGTATTTTTTATAATAGATTAGACAGGTTAGTAGGGATCAGGTGAGAGCAGAATCACTAGAAAATCCAATCATTCCACTTCTGCCTATAAAAACCAGAAGAAACAAGGAGAACAAGAAAGGATGAAATCTTACATCTTTTCTGTAGATGGCTCCTTGAAAGTACAACAAGGTTGGACGGCTATCAAAATCGGATGTGTCATTGATGAAGCTTTTTATTACGTGTTTGTAAGGTGCAATCACGTCCTTTCCTACATTTGCTATATTTGGGGGATACCTTCCAAAATCCGAAAGTACGAATATTGCTGGCCACAGCTTCATCCTTGCATCTAACATGCTATTGGGGTGGTGGGCCATAATTATATGGTCCCGTCCTTCCGACCGAATCCATTCCTCTTGAGCAGTTAAAAACTTCACCAACTTATCTTGTAGCAGATTGTTTCCATTCTTCTTTTGGCGTCCCTTGAACTTGCCAAAATGGTTATAGCTTAATGAGGAAAAGAATGGAACAAATATAACATCAGCTTCACTCGAATTATGCACTCTTATAGCAGTACGAGCATTCTGATTTTCAGGAAATTCTGAAGAGAGGAGATCCAAGGTAAGCCAATACTCTATGCTGTGTTGCAAGTTTAACCCACCAGGGTAAAGAGGGAATTTGGTTCGAATATCAGGCCAAACACTTTCTCCCGCTGGTGCCCAATCCAGGAGCCCAAAATGAAACTCTGCCGGCAAATCATACATAAAAACCTTAAGAACCGGATGGTTTGAACCACATTTCACAGAATTTTTCCCTTCAAGTGCTTTTTCTTCACTTTCAATTGAGGGTTCAATGTCATTTTGATTCTGAGATTCAGAATTACCGTTATCGGTCACAGCAAAGAGCTTAGAATTGGGCAGCAAACTATGGTCAATGAAGCGAGGGCGGCCCGTGGACCGCAGCACAGATAACCAAGATAGTATGAACAAAATGGATGCGACTGAAAACAAACATAGCAAAGAATTTCGGGAAACAAATCCAAGCGGCGAGGCGTTCCTCTCTGCCATTGCAAAACTAATTGAATCTTCAATTAAATCAATAATAACTATTCTGGAATCTCATATCTAGCTTCCAAACAAAGATCATTCCTTCTAAGAACATACACCAAAACAATAATAGCATTTGACAGTTAACATCAAGATTAACTATAAGCCAACCAGACCCATTTGCAGATTAAAGGAGAGAAAACAAAAACCACACAACCCATTCATCATCCATCAAATCCAACTAAATTCCAACACAAAAAGAATTGAAATTCAGCATGTAATCGCCACAAAACTTGAAAACATGAGACACCCAATAGCCCAAACAACCTCTACAACAATCCCAATGCAGAAAACAGATTCAAAATGGAGCCACAACCCGTGAATCTCTCAACAGATCTTCACCCAAAACCACACCATTCCTTCTCTTTTTTTCTCACTTCCTCTGCATTTTCTTCCACCCACAAACAAAACCCAGCTGCACAACGACCTCAAAATGGAAAGCAACACAAACCCAGATAAAATCAGATCAAAAATGAAAAGCCCCACCAAGGAAACGCCAGCAAAGGTGCAGAAAAAGACAATGCTGGACGGAGAATGGAAAGAGGATAGGTGGTGAATGTGGTGATGAAATGGCTGTCACAGGAAAATGAGGGGGTACCGCGGAGGAAAGACAAGGGAGAGAGGAGGGAAGTGGAGGTTGATTCAACACCTTTGCTCTGCAAAATCTGTGAAGGAAGTGGGCGTGGGAATAGGAGGCTATCTGTTGAAGCGGGCTCCTCGCACTTTGTTGTGGACTTCCGGTGGGTTCTGCTTGTTTTTTTTCCAATGACTTTTCTTTTTTTCCAATTTTTCTATTTTTTGTATTTATAATTTATTAGTCAATAAAATTATCATAAAGGAGAAAAATAAAAGAATATTTATGATAATTAACAAATATTCCTTCTTTGTTTATTTTTATGAATTATTATGAGATATAAAATAATTGATATTAAAAAATTATAAAAATAAATTATATTTCTCATGATATTTATCTTTTTCAAATTATATGAAAAATGATAAATAAATAAAAAAAATTATTATTACATATTTAAATTTTAAAAAAATTATTATATTGAAATGAAATAGGATATACATTAGGAAGATATTTAAATTAAAGACAAGTGCATGAAAATACCCTTTTCCTTTATTTGTTTGAATATTTTTTCCTTCAAGAAAGTGATATACATTAGGAAGATATTTAAATTAAAGACAAGTGCATGAAAATATCCTTTTCCTTTATTTGTTTGAATATTTTTTCCTTCAAGAAAGTGATATGAAAAAAAAAAATTATAAAATCAAAATAAAACATATAATTTCCCTTTTTTTTTCCTTTTTTCCTTTTTTTTTTTTTTTGGACTTACCTTGAGGTGGACCACAACTAACTTTAGTTATTTATTTATTTAATATATATATAGAGAGAGAAGATGGTATGCAGGATTTGGGGTAGGATGGATTCAATATGTTCTAAAGTCGTTTAAGAAGCCAACCACTTGTCCTATATTTTTGGTCTTTTCAATATGACTTAAAGAGAATCAAAAAAAAAAAATATATATATATATATATATATTTTATAATATATTACTATTGACCTTTCTAGTAATTAAATGGTATAATTAATTTTTTTTATTTAATAATTAATTTAAAAAAAGGAATATGACCTAAAATACAAAAGAGAAAAAAAAAAGTATAATAATGATATAAAAAAATATGATCAAGTATAAATAATATAATCAACGTATAAAATTATTGGTAATAAAGAGTTTGTTTGACAACTGTTTTAAAAAATATTTTGCTCTTCAAAATAAAAATTAAAAAATAAACAACAAACAAAAAAAATACGACTAGGCAACAAAAAAAATTATTTTTTGTTTTTTGTTTTTAAAAATAAAAAACATGATATTTTCATTAAACATTTTTTAGTTATTTTCAGTTGTTTTTATTTGTTAAAAAATAATTATATAAATATGTAAAATAATTAAAAATAAAGTAATAAATATAAAAATTATTTTAAAACATATTTTTTTTAGCAATAATTTTAAAAATTTTATATAATACTTAATTTTTGTAATAAACAAAAACAATTCTTAGTATTAAAAATCGCTTCTAACACTTTCAAAATCATTCACAAATGGGTTAGAAATAGTTTAGAAGTTATTTTTAAATGTTAAAAGCATCTTCTAATTGATAGAATTCCCTCCTTTTTTTTTTTTATAAAAATTTAGATTGTGTAGTAAAAGTTTAGAAAGTAATTTTCAAATTGAATCATTCTAAATAGGTTTTTTGACTTAGTCAAGTGTGCAAAAAGCACTTTTTGGTGTCGTAACTCTATCAAAAATACTTTTAAAACCTTTTAAAATTTATATAAAAATATTAATTATTTTTAATAAAAGCTACTTTTTTATTGGTATAAAAAATATTATCTATCTTTAATAAAAATGACTTTTTATTTCTATAAAAAAAATATGAGTATCTTTAGTAAAAGTGAATTTTTTAATTTATATAAAAAGTATTAATTATTTTGTAAGATAAAGTCATTTTCTCAACTTCGAAAATCTTTTAATTTACAATATTACTTTTCTTTATCTGTTGTTGTTTGCTAATAAAAGATGAAAGACGGAGTGATTATGTCTCTTTTGGATATTTATCTACATGGAAAAACAAAGGCAAGGAAATTTTAATATTCTTTTTAAAGTCACACAAAATAATATGACCATTTTGATTGTTGGATTGGTTGTCATTCTTCAAAATGATGTCAATATATATATATATATATATATATATATATATATATATATATATATATATATATAAGGTATGTTTTGCAATTGTTTTTTCGAACAATTTTTTTGTTCATGCAAATGAAAAAATAAGAAAACACAGTTGACAATCAAAAAATTATTTATTATTTTTTATTTTTAAAAGTAGAAAATGAGGTATTTTTAAAAAATATTTTTTTAATTATTTTTACTTGTTTTTTGAGGAGAGTTTTAAAAAATAATTATACAAATATGTAGAATAATTAAAAATAAAGCACTATATATAAAATTTATTTTTAAAAATATTAAAAATAATTTAACAACATTTTAAATTCTCAAGTGGAGTTTTGTTCTTAAAAATATTATAAAAAAGTTTTTTAAAAATTGTTTTTTAAAACTATTTTTGAAAACATTTATCAAATAGGATGTAAATTTTTTATTAAAAAAAGAATAAAAAAGAGAAAGAAAAAAAATAAGGGTTTATTTGATAATATTCTCCAAAATAGTTTTTAAAAAAGAGTTTTTGAGAATAATTTTCAATTATTTGTAAAAGTAAAATTATGTTTGAGAATCCAAGTATGGAAAAATATAATTATATAAAAGTTTTTAAAATATTTTTTAATTATTTTTAAAACACTTTAAAAAATTATTTGAAAACAGGTAAAACTTATTTTAAAAAATAACTCATTTTGAAAATAAATTTTAAAAAAAATTATTTTTGCAAATGTATTTTTGAAATTTAGAAAACTATTTTCTACCCTGCCTTTAAAACAAACCCTCCAAAAAAAAGAAACAAAAGAATTTTGCTTGGAAGCCATGAAACCAACCAAACAAATAAAGACACCAGCTGGTACAATCTCACCCAATTTCAAGCTTAGCTTTGAAGCCATTAATGCCCATGTGTTCAATACCTGAGAAGGTACTGCCACATCAATTAATAGAAGAGACCTCAGAAAATGGACTGACCCTAAATTTATGGACATGTCAAATATTTAAAGCTTGTGGACCATACCTTGTAAGAAAAATAAATAAATAAATAAATAACAAGTTCCCCTAGTAGTCTGTGTAGATGTGTCCCAACCCAAACTAGTAATTAAACAAGTGACCAAACCCATATTGTATTTCAATCAAATAAGTGTCATATTCTTGTGAAATGTGCCATGCACACCAGTGCATTTTGTAAACTCTGTGCTTCTTGGAGGGACATGACAAGCCAATGTGCCTCCAAATCTGAAATTTGGAGGCTATACTATGGTTTGAAGAGATATATATATATGTTGGAGGTTGTTTTGTATAGTTTGAAATTAAGTGTGCGGTTTGGTAATTTGGGAAGTATTTTTAGTTTTTTTTAATACTTAAAAATTTTTATTTTCAAATATTAGAAAGATTAAAAATATTTTTTAGAATTAATGTCAAAGTACTCTAAGAGGGTAATGACATGTTTGGTAACGAAAACAATTTTGAAAAATTATTTTTAAAAACTTATTTTCTAATGCTTTGTAAATGAAAATATGTTTGAAAATCTGAAATGTTTTTAATCTATTTTTAATATTTTAAATATATTTTTAAAATAATTTTTATATCTAATGTTTATTTGCATAATTATTTTTTAAAATAGCCCTAAAAATCTAAATGAAAATAACTAAAACGACTAAAAAATATCATCTCAAAATATCTTTTTTTTTTTTTTTGTTCTTAAGAACCAAAAAATAGAAAATAATTTTTGAATTATTAAATATGTTTTTTTTAGATAATAAAAAATTGTTCTAAAAATTAGTTGCTAAACAACCTATACTATTTTTTTTTTTTTGAACCTAAAAATAATTTTTTTAGAAAAAAAATCAGGTATTTGACAAAATTTATAACACTTTTTAAAATTTGAAAAAAAAAAAAAAAATCACTTACAGTATTTCGATTTCTCACTAAAAACACTTTAAGTAAAAATATTGTCAAACACACTCAAAGAATATGTTTGACACCACTTTTAAAAAACACTTGTATCATAATAAGCGTTTTGGGAGAGAAATCAAATATTTAGAAAAATTTTAAAATATTTTTTAAAAATTAAAAAATCATTTATATGACTTCATAAAAAAGCACTTGATAAATGATTATCCTAAAAACATTTTCACAAAAGTTTCTACTAAAAATATTTCAAATAAAAATACTATTAAATGTATTCTAACTTGTCAATAGAATTTATCCATAGAAATAATTGAATTTTATTCTCAAAAATTATTTTTTAAAATACTATTTAAAGAGAAAAAAAAGGAAAGAAAACATTGGAAGAAAGTCTTTCAAGCATCCAAGTTGGTGAGCTAGAATTGCACCAACTTTGAAAGAAAGAGAATCATGGACCCACAAAACCTTCCAAGATCCATAAACACCAACAAGTGGTTTGAATTAGGTTTGTAAACTTCAGTAAAGATTTGAATCGATTGGCTATAAAGTTCACCAAACGCATGAAGAAGATACGTGGAAGAAGATATGAGAAAAGAGACATGCATATAAAAAAAAATTAAATAATTATAAAAGTACAAAATAAATAAGACTCATACCACCATATGAGAATTTAAACCAAAATATCAAATGAAAGGACTTCAATTTTTTTTTTTTTTTTTCATTATCTAGGAAGTACATATTTTACCCAAATCTGCTCCCATAATGGTAGGGAACAATAGTATCATTGGAGTAGATTCACGAATTACTTTAAATACAAGAAGCCAAGTAAGTGGATAGGTTCGAGTATAGGAAAAAAAAAAAATTGTTGAACTTAAAATCTTTTCCAGAGATATTCAATTTCTTGGAGAGAAAAATAAGATATCACAACACATCGGAATCTTAATACGTCAGGAATAAGAGAAAATTTTCCAGGAAATCAAAAGAATTGAAAATTTGGATCTATGTCCAAGGGATCACACCTACCACGAAAGTATTTTCTTTTGGTTCAAGTAGTCACAAATGAAATGGCAAAAAGTATAAATTTAGGGGAAAATTATGTTTTTAGGCCAATTGAGCCTAATAATTGGTCCAATATCCTCGTATCACCCATGTTTAAGCTCAATACCTAATAATGGAATGGAAATTGAGATAATGAATATTACCTTTCAAAAATCCCTAAAAGTATCTTGGTTGTTAAAATATACATATATATATATATATATATCAACCCCCTACCCTGACATCTCTCTCGTTCTTTCTATCACTCTCATTGTCTCTCTTCATTCACCTTATCCTTCTCTCACCTATTTATTAGTGAGACAAGTATAATGATTATAGGCAAGTCATAATTAAATATTGGAGATGAATGGTTACCTTCTCCTACCTATTTATTAGTGAGACCAAGTACAATGATTCTTAGAGAGGTCACACTATTTTCAGCAATCATTTTTTTCCAACAAATTAAATATTGAAGATGAATGATTAAAATGATTGTTGCCAAATACATTTTTGAAGTAAATATTTTTTAAACACTTCATCAAATATCATTTTTTTTTCAAACTTATAGCATATATAATAAATATTTTTAAATACCTTAGAAAATATTTTTTTGTTTCTTACTTATAGAATTATAAACATATTGTATATTATTTCTCATATATATTAAACAATTTTTAAACACCTAATAAAATATTATTGTTCTTTTTTTTCTAACTTGCAAATTAAACACAGTATTTATTATTTCTCACATTATTATAGAAATAATGTAAACACTCACATGTATAAAATATATATATATATATATATATATGAATGAAAAATTAAGTTGATTTTTATATAATATTTAATCAAGAATACGATATTTATAAGACAAATTTACCTCATTTGAATAATTTTGAAAGTATAAATAGGATAATTGGCAAAATTAAAGTTTTCAAGATATTCAAAATTTCTTCATTCCAAAATTACCTAATTGCCCTCGACACCAATCCTAAATATTTTCTAATAAAAATTTAAATATTTAAAACAATTAAAATACTTATTTTCCTATTAAAGTAGTAAGATAAAAATCATGGAATCTTCAAAACCCTAATTACAACAAAAAAATTTCATTTTAAAACTAATTCCATAATTTAAATCAATAGTTTAAAAAAAATACAAATATTACAACAAACAGTTTTTGTTCATTTTTAATTTCATTTAAATATAATTTTTTTAATATTTACATATGACAGTGAAATTATGTTTATGAGGGCAAAATAGTAAAAATATATATTTCATTCAATTTACTTGTTTTAAACACTTCAAACATGATTGATTTTAATTTTATTTCCTATGTTTTAATTTTGGTATGGAATGTCTTAATGACATAGTTTGGTAAAATAAAAATATTGATAATCGTCCTAATGTCAAAATCCAGTTGCTTACAAATCATACAAAACTCATCGGACCCTTATATACCCCTTGTGTAGTTAGTACATTTACCTTATATAGTTAGTGTAACACACTTGTACATTAGTGTAAATTCCATGCGTATGCATAAATGATGTATTAATATAGGTGTGTAAATCATGTTTTCAATGGTTTGATTCAAAAAAGAGCAAAAGACTTAAAAACAAACTTTTTTTCTTCAAATATCATTAGTAAAGTATTTGAATTGTCATGTGTGAGTTAAATAAAGTGCATGACATGAGTGTATGATAAAGGAATGTGTGACATGAGAGTTTGTAGTTCTTAGGTGATAAGAAAAATAAAAAGAGTATTTTAAAATAGATTGAAATCCTACACAAAGGGCAATCATATACACCACTTATACAGTTAATACATTTTACTTGTATAGTTAGTGTAACATCTTTATACGGTGGTACAAATTCCATACACATGTGCTTATGTACAAAAGGCAATCTTGTACACCATTTGCATAGTTAACACATTTTCCTTCTATAGTTAGTGTAACACTTCTATACAGTAGTGTAAATTCCATACACATGTATAAATAATATGTCCACATAGATGTGTGAATTATGTCTCCAATGGTTTAGTTCAAAAATTAGTGAAAAACTTATAAACAAAATTTTTCCTCAAATATGATTAGTGTGGTAAGTATTTGAATTGTCATGTATCAATTAACTAAAGTGTATGAGATAAATGTGTGATAAAGGAATGTGTGACATAAGAGTGCAATCTTGGGTGACAAGAAAAATAAAAGGAGTGCTTCAAAATTGATTGAAATTCTACGCAAAAGGCAACCTTATATACCTTTTGTACCGTTAGTACGTTAGTACATTTTCCTTATACAGTTAATATAATACTTTTGTATAGTGGTACAAATTTCATACACATGCATAAATAATATGTCCACATAGATGTGTGAATCATGTCTCCAATGATTTGGTTCGGAAGAAGGTCAAAAACTTAAAAACAATTTTTTTTCCCCAAACAATATTAATAGGATAAGTATTTGAATTATCATGTGTCAATTAAATAAAGTGTATAATATGAATGTGTGATGAAGGAATATGTGACATGAGGTATACAGTCCTTGGGTGATAAAAAAAAAAATAAGTGATTCAAAATTGATTAAATTTTTGCACAAAAGACAGCCTTATACACCTCTTGTACAGTTAATACATTTGTCTTATACATTTAGTGTAACACCGTTTTATAGTGTAAATTTCATTCACATGCATAAATTATGTCCACATAGGTATATAAACCATATTTCCACTGATTTAATTTAGAAAATAGTGGAAGACTTAAAAACAAAATTTGATATTAATAAAATTTTAAACCTTTTGAATGATTATTATATCTTCATACTTGAGTTTTTATATTCATAATTTAAAAAAGAAAAAGTGATGTCAAACTATTGAATAATTTTAATAGGTAAACTATTTGATTCTAAATATGCAAAAACTAATCGCAGAATAACCTAAAGATTGAGATGAAGATGTTTATTTAATCATAAAAATATAAATAAAAGATATATTAAAAATTAGAATTTAGTCCAAATTTATTTATTTATTTTTATTTATTTATTTTTGCAATGTAGAAGAAAAGAAGATCAAAAAGGAAAAACACCTTTTTGTATTTGGTTTGCTTTTCAAATTCTATTATATTAATATACCTTTTTATATTATTTGTTTCAAGTTTAAGTGTTTATTTAACCCAAAAAAAAAAAAAATTTCCAATTTTGCTTTGAAAACCATGAGACCAACCAAATAAAGAGAAATTGTAGGTAGAGTTTCAAAATTTCACCCAACTATTTTAACTTGGCTTTAAAGCTAACCACCATTCACCCTTTGAGATCAATTCCTTAGAAGAAGTACGACTCCCACGTCAGTTAATGGTAAGCAGTCAAAATTAAATATAGACATCAGAAAAAGGACTGACCCAAAATGTAAGGACATGGCAAATATTCAAAGCTTGTGGACCATACTTTATAAGAAAATTAAATAAATAAATACCAACTTCTCACAGTGGTTTGTGGAGATGTGTGCCAATACAAACTTGTAATTAAACAACTCACCAAATTCAAAACCACCCTTTTCACCATATCAAATATATATCACTGATTAGATTCTGTCTGTCGTCTAGATAGGATTTTTTTATTTTTTTATTTTATATTAAATATATTTAATATTATAATTACAGTTAAAAGTAATATTAAATATTAAATCAAAATATTAATTTATTCTTAATTTCAAATATATTTTATCTTGATATCTAATAAGAGGATATTTTACAACCCTCATTCCACATCCAAAAAATTATGATATGCTATACAAAATTGATAGAAATGTGAGGAAATTTGGAACACTAATGTAGACAAATATGGATTATTTTCGGACTTGTATTTATTTTTTATCTTTTGTAATTTTTTTTTATAATATGGTGATATATTCTTTCACATTTATGAATAAATATGATTGATCCAACCACGTTAAAACCACTTCTGTCAACACGACAGTATCTTCAAAGGAACAACTAATGTAACCAAGATATGAAAATGTACAACTTCGATATACAACTAATTAGCCAAGTTTAGCTTCTAACAAGCCAAGTTTAGGTGATGTAAGAATGGGAAAAAGAATCAAACCTTGAGCCACCTTATTTAAATAATAATAATAATAATAATAAACTAGCCTTAGAAATTTGTGCAAAGGTGACCAACTAGATTAAGAAATAATTAATAAGGTAACCAAACCACCCTATAATCTTATACGATAAGTGTCATATTCTTGTGAATGGTGCCATACAAAAAACAATCAATTTTATAGACTAAGCTTCACATAGGGATGTGACAAAGGGCTCAATTTTACCAAAGATCCTAATTATTTATTTATTTATTTTTAATTTTATATATATATATATATATATATATATATATATATGTGTGTGTGTGTGTGTGTGCTCTTATTTTATTTTATTTATCACCTTTTTTAAAATTTTTAAAAATAAATTGATTAAATCTAATAACCCTATGTTCAATTCAAGATTCGAGTTCATGGTAAAGTTCACATGGGCCATTGTTTAAGAATCTAATGATTTTTTTTTTTAATTCTTTAGTGGATTATTTAAAATCCAAAGAATCAGAATCCCATGAATTTTTTTTATGGACAAACAGTATATTCTTTCTAATTATTGAAAATTTTTATGAAAAAATCTAGAAAGAAAATTCGAAATTTGTGATAAATGTGTTGATAAATATTCAAGCCAAATGCAATTCCAACAAGTTGGATCATATTAATATTCAATCCAAGAATAAATCGCATATACTCGAAGCTCAATCCAACTTAATTTGTAATTCGAGTTGTCTAGTCTGAATTCAACCCAAATATGTAACTCAATTAATTTCAAGGTAAAGAAAAAAAAAATGTATGAATTAATTTTAGGTTGACCACGTTAAGCGGGTTACATGGATTAGTTAATACTCAATTCGAGCCGGAGTTGTATAACATCAACCCAAGCCCAACCCAAATTGTAAAAATGGTTATTCAAGCCCATCCAAAATTTGATTGGATAGGGCTAAGCCCATCCAAGTTGTTTGTGATAGTATTTTTATTTGAAATGTTTTTAATGAAAATATTTTCTCATAAAACATTTTTAAAAAAATCACATTTTTCTCCTTAAAACACTACAAGTGATTTAAGAAAATCCTAATGAGCTATTCAAATTTTAAAAAACAATCCAAACACGTCAATGAATGGGAATGGAATTGATTTTCTATTCCTACCTTTTATTCTTAGATTCCAAACATGACCTACACATTATGTTTCATTATAGAACGTCCTCAAAACTAAACCATTTTCACCTATCCCTTTGAGCATAGCTTAGTTTAGTTTTGTATCTTTTTGGGTGTTTTCTTAACAACAGGTTAAAGAAACATAACTTAGAGTGCGTTTGGTATTGATTTTAGGAAATATTTCTAGCATTTCTAAGGCTTGAAAAAGTATTAAAATAATTTTCCAAATTTCCTAAATATTAAATATGATTAAAATATAATGCTTTAAGATCAAGACTATCCAAATATGTCTCAAAATATTTCTAAATATTAATTTAATCAAAGAAGAATGTTATAAAGGATGAGAAAAGTATGCAAATATGTTCCTCTTTAACTTTTATAAATAAGAGGCTCCATAGCTATCAAAATCACACTGACAAATGTAGGAGACTTTCACACTTGAAAAGAGATGAAAAAAGCTCCCTTTGATGATTCAAGAAAATTTTTCAAAGCTGACAAACATTCAAACTCAAATTATCTGAAAAATAAGTTCATAGATTCAAAAATTAATTTTGAAGATTTGAAGATCAAATTCAAATATTTGAAGATTAAGCGCGAGCCATCTTCAATCCAAGATTAAGCATTCATGAGATTGGTGAATGTTAACCAAAGTCTAAGACATGCTAAGGTCCAAACTCAAGCCTAAGACATGTTGAGGTTAAAACCAAGTGAAGGCCCAAGTAAAATTCCTTCTCGGAAGAACCAAAGGACTTAATGGATATTGTACCCCATTCTTTAAATTAATCAAATTTCAAATGGGCCATTAATTTTTTTGAAAAAAAAAATTGTGTACAAAAACACTACTAAAGTATCCTTAGTTTATAACAAAATATTAAGCAATTATCATTAAAAGTATTTATAATAGAAGTGTTACTAACAAGCGCTATGGATAACTCAATAAAGGTAACGTATTGACCCTAATCACTTATTTGATAAGGATTGAAAAACCTAGTTTGAGTAGTTAGTCACCCAATAGTAGCTCCTAATTGGCTTGCTTCCCATCTAGTTCCAAAAGTATCACACAATTCTTTTTAATTCTAATATATTTATTATAATTGCAATGTGTAATTTTTCAAAAGGCATATGAATATGTTTAATGAAAAATTTTCTAATCTCTATTACAATATTTTTTTTTTTTTGAATAACAATACTTATAGTATGTTCTTTATCAAGTTTTTATCTCACTTCTTTAGTTTTAAAAACCCTTTCACATATTCCAAACATTGACTGTGATGAGGAGTGACTTTAGGGCTAAGATGGATTCTACTTAGCTTACTAGATTATTCTTTAACCTTAGAGTTTAATTCTTCTTTATATTTTAGTTTTGATTTGCATTTTATTAGGCCAAAATTTTGTTATTAGCTAGTTAAACTCTAAAAATATTTCTTAATTATTCTATTATTATATTTTAGTTTTGATTTCTAGTTTTAAGTCTATGCGTATGTGTTGCCGTGTTTTGCATGTTCGGTCTTCAAGTAAAATATGCGAAATGATCATGATGTCTTTGGCCTCTAAGTTCAAGACATCAGTACTAATAAGCAAAATACAAGCATAGTAGTAAATTTGAGTCATTTCGATGTTGAGCTAGGGTTTAACAATTGAAATGTTGACCATAACCCTTAGAAGTAGCATAAAGAAATTAATACAAAATATGGTACCTTATACCTATAAAACCTTTCGAAATGATTATTATTACTAAAAGACAATCAAAATCCTAAAAAGATTATTATCATACAACAATCAATATCTTGAAAAAATTTCACTATATCTAAATTTATTTAAGATTTCGAGTTCACCTGGGAGTGATTTTAAGAGAATTAGAAGTACTTAATAACATGCTTGACAACGTTTCCTCATCGAAATTAGGTTTTTGGCAAACTTTTAAAAATATATAGAATTACTTTAAGTGATTCCAAGACAATTACTTGGTAGATGATCCTTTGATTTTTCTTTTGTTTTTTTTTTTCTTGGTTTATATCCAAACACCCAATAATTCTCCTAAAACCCGTTTCAAATGGGAGCACTACTAGCAAAAGTACTACAAAATAAAAGCGTTTTAATCAGAGTCATTCTCAAGTGGGCTTTTTATTCGATCAATATTCTAAATTCTAGCAAATGTTCTTCTCATAAATCCATTTCTTCCTCCATATTCAAAGCAGAGAATAGTGATATTGTTCACTGTCCTCAAGCTTGAAGAGTGCTCTGGTTAGACTCCTCTGGAGACTGCAACAACCACCTATTCAAACGATCTGATGCCTTCTTAACCTGTAAGAAGAAATCACAATGTGTTATTAAACAGTTCATGACTCTTCAATTATTACCAATATCAAGTTGTTTCATGTTTGATCTAAGCTGCTTGGGCAGATAATATCATCAATGTACTAGTTGTTCAATAATAGCGATCTCAACGATTTCATATTTGTTCTTGTGTCGACCTGGTCATTCCAGTCAGTTCTCCATGTCATATACATAAGCACAAGTGTTTGTGCTCCTACTCCACACAGCATTCCAATCCACATACCCTGTAAAATCGAAGAAGAAATCCCGGAAGACAGCAAATTCAGAATCTAGAAGCGCATTTGCTTTGTTCATACCATTTGAGTCACATCTATCAAAATGATTGCATGGATTTGGAAATGGTTTTTCAACCACTGTTTCCTCAAAAACATATTAAAAAATGTCGTGTTTAATTAAAAATAAGACTCAAGGATGCAATGTCGTACCCGAACTGAAAGATCAGCTACATAAGCAAGCAAAACTCCTAGTGGAATCCCAATGACATAGTAGCAACCAACATTGACAATTGCAACCACTGCTTGCCAACCACCACCTACGGCCACACCTGCTAAGAAGAATATAAATATTGAAAAGAGAGGGATATTGATATATGTATATGTTTTCTATTATCTTATCAAGATGAAATTCTTGAACTGTGTACAATTAATGTCCGAAAAATAACTATAAGTACTTGCCTGTGAGTACTGGCTGAACACTATTAAGCAAGATTGAAAATGAGAGAAGGACAGAGAGACTTGAAACCATTTCTACTACTTCTTCATCACTTGTAAACAAGTATGCAATATCATGACCAAAGACTAAACACAAAAGCCAGAAGAATACTCCAATACAAATTGAAGTACTTAGGACGACTTTTATAGAGAATTTTGCAGCTTTGGCATTTCCTCTTCCCAGCTCATTTGATACCCGCACGCTACACAGATAAAAATATAAAATAGTTCTATTTAACGAAGTAAAAGAGTCCATTATAGGGATGAATAAGGCAACTGGTTCTAGTAATAGAACCCATACCATGAGCCAGAGAGGAAGCCAAATGGTATCATAAACTCCCATGCATTAATATTGAGACTGCAAAGTCATTACAAGCAATTTGCCTAGTAAAGTGAGATACAAACGCGCCTACACGCACACACACAAAAGAAAGGTTTGGACAAAATCTCACCAGATAGAGAAGGCAGATATGGCAACCGATGCATTTTTCAAATATCCAGCCAATAAGAGTATGATAGCATAGTACCATAACTCTAAGCTATTAAAGATAAGAAAGAAAAAAAGCAATAATTAGGATGAGATAATTCTGTCATAAATGCACATGTATTAAGATAGTGATAATCATTAGCACCAGATATGATTGTCAATTTCTTTATTCTTTGACAAATGTTAAGATACCAACTTTCCTAAAAGCTTAAGGTGTCAGGATGGGTTTGACACTATATGAATTTTATGCAATTTGACTGAACTAAATTTACCGAAAACCCACAAACTTACAACAAGAAAAACATAAAATAATTTAGATGTATTCTTTTTTAAAAAAAAAAAATCATTTTCTCTCTTATTTCTCAAGTAAATTTAGATTTAAAATTTTCTAATGAATCCTTATTCAAAAAAGAAACGAACAACATAGGAATCATTTAAGTTGAATAAGACATAAATTTGAAATAAATCCTCAATTTTAAAATCAAAACAAAGTATCTGTTATATGCGGTCTTTTTTTTCCTCATAACTCATTCAATTCTCAATAAAATTAAACTTTATGAACTTTTGTAGATTCTTTAGTAAAAAAGGAATCCAATAACACCAAAATCATAAAATTTGATTTCAAAATGAATTTACTACAAATTTTCAAATTCCTCACATGCAGCACCATACCTACACCACCAAAATCAAAGACTCTAAAATAAAAAATTTGTCATAGAAATTAATTTATTCCAATTTTTCAAATCCCTCGTGTGTGACCCCTATACCTATACTTGGAGAGACAAATTAGAAATTATGGATTACAAGTACATAGATAGGGTAATGAACAATAAGAAAGACTCAAAACTCAAGACCTCCAAGACTTGAGGTCTAACATCATGTTACTCTAGCAACTTTTCTAAAAGCTTAGGATATGGGTTTAGGATACATACCAAGCTACCAACAAGTCTTAAGGGTGGTTTAAATTCCAAAGTAAATTAGTAATAACTGTGTGTCCGTCTCATAGCATTGAACTGCACAATTCTGTACTTAAAACTTGCTTTGCACCTCATGCTACGGTGTGTTGACCAGCCTAGGTACCCTCGTGTTTTCTCTTGTTACCTCATTTCATTTATTTGTGATACTATTCCTTTAAACAAAAAAACTGATGTGTTTGATGTTTCTGGGAAATGGAGGGCCATGGTTGACACATGAAAGAAGTTTAAAATTGAAGCAATCTAGTCTTTATATGTTGAATTGGAATTGGGGGCTTCAATTCCTTTTCCGACAAATGTAATCCAGAACCCATGGTACATGGTACCATTTAAAGCAGGTTTCCTCTCAAAGGAAGCTAGCTAGGGAAAGGTGTTAACCCTCAATCAGCTTCAAAGGAGAGGATGATTGTTGGCTAATAGATGTTGTCTTTGTAAAGTCAAAAAAGAATCCATTGATCACAACCTCCTTCATTATACCAAGACAAAGGTCATTTGACAATTGCTTTTCATTCTAGTTGGTGTTTCTTGGGAGCAGTCTCCCAAAGTCAAAGAAACTCTTTTCAGGGATCTTCGTGGGCAAAAGATGTAAGAAGGTTTAGAGAACAACTCTCTTGTGCATTTTTTGGACTATATGGAAAGAAAGGAATCGAAGGTCATTTACTAAGGAGCAATTAGATCATGCTCTGAAAAGTTGTTTTCTTGATAATCATTTTTTGTGGGTGAAGTTGTACATAGATGTAGGATATGCCTTCAATCAATTTTGTTGATTGGTTGGACTCTAGCTAAGGGAATGAAGTTTTTTATGTCCCCTCTTTTCGGATGTGCCTCTTTGGTGCCGTGTATATGCCTTGTGCACTTTGATGTGCCCTTTGTCGTGTATAGATGTGACTACTGTAATGGTGCTTCTAAAGACTACGATCTTGCAACGTGGCAGCAAAATGATGTTGCTGAATGCATGAATAGAACTATTCTGGACATTGAAAGACTACAGGGATTCATGCTAGATTACCTAAACAATTCTAGGTATAGGCTATGAGTAATGCAACTTATTTGACCCGCGTAGGGTCTTTGGTTCCTTTGGACACCAGACGATTCATGGACTGGCAACGAGGCAAACTTTAAGACATTTTGAAATTTTTTGGTTCTCTCTCATCTTTATGCGGATTCTAAGGATAGGAATAAGCATGATCCTCAGTCTCAAATGCGTCTTTTTATTGAATATGGAATTTGATGATGTTTTGGTTATGGGTTTTGGAATGCTGGAAATTGAAAAATCATTAGAATGATGTGATATTCAATGAATCTTCCATGTATAAAGACAGGAGAACAACAAGACCACAATAAAAAATGCTGAATTTGTAAGACGTGGCGAGATATCTAGTGGGGATGTCCAAAAACCTTAAGACGGAGAATTTAGAGGTAGAATCTCAGATTCCTCACTATAAGAAGATTGTCGAAAGTTAGCAAAACCTGGCCTGTTTTTCAGTTCTTTTACATTATCTTTTGCTAATTAATTGACAATGCTAAGCAGCACTGTACAAGGAAGCCCTGCAAATTGAAACTAGGGAAAAGAGCATGGAGAAAGCTATGGATGATGGTATGAAATCTTAGTTAACAGGAAGAAATAATTGACTGGTATGAAAAATTTTGTCATTTTGTTAAGATTTCTACTAATATGATTGTGGACTTAAGTCTACATGTTTTTACATAGTCTCCAGGCACTGGTACAAAAAGTTTGATGGTGTCATATCTTGTAATGTCTTAAGTAAATGTCAATTTGTCATCATTATTTCACAAAGCTGATAAACGATGCCCTTCATGTTATTTTGCCTGCGCAAATGAAAGATGAGAAGACAAAGTAACTCATATGTTCTTAAAATAGACAAGACCTTTATAAATGATGTATTTAACAGTAAACATCTGAGCATATTGACTTCAATCATTTACCTAAATCATGATAAGCTCTATCATCATAAAGTTTTGATGATCTGAAAGTGGAACAGTAAAGTTCAAGTTCCTCTCTTACCCAAAAAGGCTGCACCTTGATCCAGCAACCGATTGCCATTGATACATCACCTCAAGGCTAATGGAAAGTTCTAGGACTTCCTGGGAAATAAAGCCAACATTATCTAGTTTCTGGAGGAACCCAGGAAGGCAACACTGAAACCTCGCCGTAATAATAAAAAGACTTAAACCATCTAGCTGAAGCTTCCCCCAGACCTTCAAGAGAATCCCGATTTTGTCACATTACCCCAACCATTTCCTCTGAGTCTTGGAGAAAACGCCACAGCTGCCCCACAGGCAGCTCAACAGGCAGGCACTTTTGCGCAAGCATATGATGTCCCTGGTTTGAGTCCATGGTTGACCTAATACACAGTTCTTGGAGAAGTTGTGCATTCATGGTTTGCCCCTGATCCTCCTGAGAGGGGCTAGTGGGTTTCCTTTTTAAACAATGCTGTAGATGTCCCTCTATGATATCTTAGGATGATCTCATTCCCCATCTCAACAAGATTGCTACGTTTTATCCTTCCTCTGGGAGAAGGGATCCACTTGAATACCGGTTTTCTATCTGTAGCCTCATTCCTCAGAAACTGCAACCTAATCTTCCATTAGCGTAGAGAGGAACCAGCCAAAGAGAGCTCAAGATGGGCACCCAATCTCATAACTCTTCACGGCATGCATATTACTAAAAAATTCTAGCATTTCAATCGGTGCAAACCACCCACGAAGAGGTAAAGAAAGTGCATTTCTAAAATATACAACTGCTTTTCCTACTGCAAACCAAAAAGGGTAAAATACCAGGATTCCAAGCATATCCTTTGATATCACTGAGGAAGTAATAGTGGAAGAAAATAATCTCAGCCAAATGGAATAAGAGATGAAGAAAGAAACAAGAAAAATCAATTGAAATCTGTCCACTAGCCCTGGACATGCAAAATATCCAAAAAATGGAACTTTGCAGAAACTACTGGAATGAAGAGGAATCATTAGTATTAGTCTTGCTACTTGCTACCAATCAAGCTGGAGGTTTATTTATGAAGGGAACTTTGGCTTCAAAATAGTTATGGTTGGAGAAAAGATGATAAGGGTAATCATTCTGTTGGAAGAAAAATAAAGCAATCTTTGGAGCAAAAGCTACTTTCATCCAACACCTGTCATCCAGTATTGACATACATAAATAGAAATGATATAACTCCTTGAGTTTTGTAGATCCTCTTGGAAGCACCCACTCTGTCTCAGAGATCTCTTCAAAGTCAAACAAAAGCAGGGTTCCCCCGAAGACTGAGATCTTCACCCCTCCTTTTAAAGACCAAAGGTTTGTCACCACACTTTCCAGTGAACATAAATCTGGAAATGGGCCTGAATCCTCTCCAAATCACCCTACCAAAAATAACTTCTCAACTGCTCCTCCCTACTTTTCACCTCACTCTCCCCCAACTGTAGCCAAAAGGCTTCTCCAACCATGCCCAGATCCTTCCTAACCACCTCTGCATAAGTTCCACTAACAGTCCCCTTCTTTTGAGTTCTCCTTGCCTTTACAGGAGAAACCACTCCCCTAATCTCTACTGAGGAGATGACGCCTAGACTACGAAGCTTCTCTGCCAAAACTGCCCACCCCCCATGGAAGCCCCTCCCTTCAGGAAAGATCAACGAAAACCTCTTCACCTCCTCAGTCACCACCGAACAAAATAAATACCTCCCTGCCCCATTCAACAGATGCTCCAACTCGAACTTCCTCTCGCCCTCCTCCCATGCTTTACTCCACCTCACCAAGTCTTCATCTCTGCAGCAAGTCTCCACCTCTTCCAACAAGCAGCGTAAGCTCAAATCCTCAAACCTAATCTAGGTTGAAAAACCTCTCCCACTTTTCTCAATAATGCTTCTCAAGTTCCCCCCACCACTTCTACTGAAAGATCGAAGGACTTTGAGTCCACTACAAACCAACACCGACCTCCCCTCACCAACATATATGTCACCCTCGCCAACATTTCATCTTCTGGTTCTCAAATAGCCAACTTCCTGTGTATGTTGCTTTCCTACATGTGTGCGTGGTTTTTAGATTTGCTTCAGAATTAAAACTAGGCTCTAGGATGAAAAAGAACTAGTTTCAGTCTTTGTGTCCTGGTTCAAAGTTTCCCTCCCATATATGTTGTGAATAAGGCTCCTTCTATAGCCACAATCCCTACTGCCAGGCCTCCCCAGTCCTTGAGTCATCATGGGAATCCTTGGCACCAGCTAGGGATGAATGATTAATTGTGTTATATGCTTTTGGAAATGGGCTTCTATGTATGAGTGTCGGATGAGAGTCTATGTCTAAGTATTCAATCCTTCAAATTCAAATTTTAGGATACAGGGACTCGGCTAAAAGGATCCAATAAATGCAGAAGGGTATTAGGATACAACATAATAAAAGAAAAATCAGTTAAAAAAAAAACTAGAAGTGAAGATATCCATTTAAAAAAAAAAAAAACGCTTATTCCTAAATGTTCTTACAAAAATTCACTTTTCAGTTAACTCTTCTTTTTCTATAATGTAATTATTACTAAGAAAATTGAAAGAATAAAAAGATATCAATTAAAAAATCAAATTGTCACACCTAAATTAAAATACGGACATCCAACAAAGATCCCATACCCATACCTATGTCATATCATGTTGACATGCATGCATACATTAAGTGAAATTGAAGGATCTAGGTATCATAGATGAGCTCTCTATTGGTCCTTAATTAAGAACATTTGTGTGAGCACCCTAAGTTATAGGAAGTGAAACCCACAACCCTAACAAGTTCAAGATCTAATTCCTCTTATTTAACCTAGCTTACAGACCTAGGTTATTGAAAATGTTAATTCCAAAAAGGTGGAAGCCAATATGAAACATAACCAAAATATATGTTTTTCCACCATGCCATAGCACTAATATGCAAGATCTTCCTTTCCATCCCTGACATCTATTTTTTAAAAGAATTTCCAGTATATCCTTTTTTTCCTTTGAAATTTTATATCCTTAGTTCTTAGGATTCAATTGAAATGGCTATCAGACAAATTTATTTTCTTAAAAATGACATCTTATTCATGAGAAGCAAAGCATATAAATAGGAAGAGAGGAAAAACATAGCAATTAAGTAAACTAAAAAATTGTTGATCAGGAGTTACCAAATCATAAAACCGGAGGATATTGAGAGCTTTACTACAGGCAGTATGTCACTGAAGGCAGCTTTGCTGAACCCTCTCCATGTTTGAGGGCACCAACCTCCGAAGATGTATATAAACTGTCCAATGATCATTGACCAACCGGATATGATCAAGGCACCCATTGCTCCAGGAATCCCTAAGTTCAGCTTGATCACAAAGATCCAGGACAACAACACATGAAGCACAATGGAGGAACCAGACAACCATCCAATAATCATGTTCTTGAGTTGAGCTTGTAGATACATTTGGATGGTCATGCTAAAAACAAAGTAGTAGAGAATGGGAAGGAACCAGAGAGAGATATTTCCAGCAGCTATTGCTATGTCATCTTCCTGGCCAAGTAATTTGAATAGGGGGGTCGCAAAAATGAAGATAGGGGATAAAATTGTGGCAACAACAAGATCAACAATCCATGATCGTTGCAAGTATATACCCATCATATGGTATTGCTTTGCTCCAAACGCTTGCCCACAGAGAGTTTCAGTTGCACTTGACATGCCCAGCTGCAACAGAAAAACATAGAAGGAAGGAGTTCTATCATGATTTGTATGTATGAGCTAATTAATTGTCTGTTTATGACAAGTTATTTTTGAAGATAGACTAACATCAGAATTCATTTCTCATTGGGGATAATATTTATTGCAAATAAAGATAATTTTATCAATTCAATATGCATAGTTTCCACAAATTCAAGTGCCTGTCCCTTCTTCTGAAATAAATAAATAAAATTTCTATTCCAACAATTCTACAAGTTATAGCATTTAGGATGAGTTTCCCCTTTTTTGGTCAATAAGAATTGTGGGCACACCACCACAGTTGAGTTTGAGTCTTGTGAGTCTTGAGGGTTTTACTTTTTTCAATTTTTTTCTCTTGTTCCTTTGAACAAACTAAAAAATGGTAGTCACATAGGCATGCTAGAAACATTGAAAAGCAGAGGTTGTTACTAACAGGACAAGACCCAGTACATAGTAATCCAACCTCAAAGATAGGTGTGTAGCTAATACTTACCATCACCTACCAATAGTCACATGCAGCAATCCTTAAAGATAAGATTGTCCTAATCTGCATATGCCAAGACTTATCACCGTATGAGACAAGATGGTGATCTTGACCATAGGAATAATACTGGTGATAGTGGTATGCTGATTGTGATGCAAGAAATGCTAGTAACAACGGTAGTCAAATGTAGGTGGTGGTGGTCATGGTAAAATAGGAACTAGAAACAATGGTTGCAATCTTGGGGGTAATTTCTGTTTTGTACCAAAAATGAATTGTTAGGTCCAACCGCCAAAAGTGTGTCGATTTTATCATATATGATATATGGCTAGGATTGACTTGCAAAGAGCTGTTTCATGTAACTTTCCTTCATCTTGGCAGGAATTAAGTAGAACATTGAAAAAGGGTGAGATGAAAACCAGTGAAATGGGGAGTTCAAGATTTGGTCATGATGTCAGTCAGAGCTACAAACTTGTGACATTCAGGGTCAGGAGGAAGAAGGAAAAGGAGAACAAAGGGAATCTGGAAAAGGGTTAAGTTTTTCCATTTTCCTATACCTTTTCATGTATTCATTTACGTGAGTCCAAAACCAAGAGTATGATAATAACTCTGACATAATATAGCAATAACAAACTCTAACAAAATTGATTCTAAAATTTAACAACAATAATAGTTTACAAAGTTAAAAAGCTTTAAAATGAAGTGCATTGACTTGACAAAGACTACTGAAAAAGCCCATATCTTAGACTCTCAAATGAAATGTTTCCAGTCATTCCTTTCCTTTGTCGAATTTAATAACATTTGCTTTAAAAATGAGTTCCAGCAACTCACTACTCCAAAGCAAAATAAGCTAACCATGAAGGTACAAAAGGTTGATATACTTAAATATCACACCTCAGAAAACAAAGCAAATAGAATTTAGAATAGATGAAAGACAAAGGAAATGGTTGTTGCACAACACCACTTCTTGTTCTTTCTGTGCATTTCCATTTTGAATTCTTATACTTCAAAAAGTGAGCTAACAATTTAAATTCAATTGGGAATCCAGTTGATAAGATGGTGACAACAAACTCTAGAGGGCGTTTCTCTGCCATTAATATCATTTCATTCCATGTCATTGGTTATATAAAAAATAAGAGTTCGTCCACCAAGATTTAAGGTTTAGGGAGATATTTGCTACACTGATAAAAATGAAATTGAAAGAATAAATGACCAACTTGCAACTACAATAAAATAGGAGTATATGATACAAGTAAGTGCTTACCACTATCCCATTTACAAAACGTATAATGACGTTTTGCGTAAGTGCATATCCAGAGAGATCTAGTTGACTAATGTGACCAACAAATGACTGTGTCACAACCAGCATGCCATAGCTTGTCACTCTACTTAATATTGCAGGAAATGCAACCCTCCACATCTTCTTTGATTCATCCCAAATCCTCCCTTTCAGATTACTTGTACTATCAGCTTCTGAACTCAGAAGCCTCTCTTCCATATTATTATCCATAATCCTGTAACAGAAACATGATAAGGGAAAGATGATACATTAGGATAGGGCTTTAAAAAAAATTAATGAAAGGTTTATATTATGATGTATGTGATACGCATGAACAAATATATTTTTTGTCCTTTTTTCTCTTTAAATAATCTCAGTTCATAGGCTTCCAGACTCCATAACCTCATTGTAGAGGGATCACCACAATAAGTTCTTGGGAGGTTCATCATAGAATCTCCATCACTATTCAATCAAACAAAAATAACAATCTTCATATTATGTATTTATCAAGTGAAACCAACACATGCCAAGTTGAAAAGCACTCTAATAATCTGGAATTTCAAAAGTTGAATAAGGTTGTAATATAAAAGCAGTTGGTTATGCAAAAATTCCCTTTCTATTTGATTAAAAGGCCATTCAGTTTCAGTTGCAAGACACCAGTGATTCATTCAAGAAAATGTACCACCTTAGTCATTGATGAATATGATTTTGAACACATTTTCTTTCATCACTCTAACAAAAAAGAAGCCACTTGCTCTATCCTTGTTGTTTTCAGTTGGTGGAAACCTGCAATTGTGGAAGCTAAAGCTAGTACATTCTTGCAAATCCCACAAGTGGATAGCGAGAGATTTATTGGCAGTACAAATCTGACCAACCCAGCAGTTCTCTTGATGAACTATATTTACTATCTGGGTCATCAATAAATATGATTTTCAAAACATTTTCTTTCCAACAAAAAAGAAGCAAATGGGGATGTCTTTTTAAAAAATAAAATAAAATATATATATATATATATATATATATATATATATATACAAAAATGAGTAGGTAGAACTTGTAAACTGTTGCAGAATTGTTGTATAATTGACATCAAGTGCTAGAGGTTTTTTCCAGTTCAAAGCTTGTCAAAAAGGCAGATTTACTAGCAATACAAACCTGAAACAATTCTCTCCAATCCAGTGAGTGATTCAAGAAGCTATACCATCTAGGTCATAAAAAATAGAGGACTTTGAACACATTCTCCTTCATCAATCAACCAAAAGAGACCCAGCTAGTTTTGTCTTTCTTCTTTTTACTTAAATCATCAAAACCAGAAGACAGACCCAACCCTGGTCCTAGAAGTGACACTTATTGCAAGAGTTTGTTCAGTTCCAATCTAGTCAAAAGCAAGACCAACCTAATTAGAACTAGTGCAGCTCATATGTCTTGTCGTCACCTTTATTATAGTCATGGTTCAACCCAATCAGTGTAGAGAGAGGCTTAAGTTAGACTCTACAGTCTCCTTTCAACCATGGGGGAGAAAGGGCACTGATTTATAGTGAGTATTGTTAGTGAACCAGGCAATAAAAGATGAACACTATATACACTCCGGAATTTCCACAAACAGCATGCCAACTCAAAACAACCCACTGCTCAACAAACTATATAAACCATCTGGGTCATCAAAAAACATGAATTTGAGCACCATTTTCTTTCATAAAATCTTGCGAAAAGCTCATACAACTTATCATATTCTCACCTGTATTATACTGCTGGTGCTACCCAATATTGGATATGGACAGAAGCTGAATGGTTTGAGTCTTGTATACTCCTCCCTGCAACTTTGGAGGAGGAAAGGCACTCTTGATGATGAGCTTAACATTTTGACGAAGCCCATTGAATATCATTGGGAAGCCGGTTGGGACCAAACACCCAGGAGAGTTTTTCCTCTTTACTTTCATTTTTTTTTTTTTTTTTTTTTTTTTAGTCAGTTAGATTTTGTTTTTTTTAATTAATTTTGAGAGCAATTCAAGAGAAGAAAATGAAATCCGTGAAGAAAGTGGAACCCAAACTCCATCTAATATGCATGATGTTGAGTTGGTTGCTACTGTGCTTTCTCACTGACTTTCAGTTGGAAACCGAAAGTTTCAGGAAAATGTGAGGAAAAGAAATAGTGAGAAAAAGTACAGGAAAAAAAAAGAGAAAGAAAAAGAAAGAAAAAGTGAAAAAAAATAATAATAATTTAAAACTAATAAATTATTTTCATTCTCTATTCATATTCGTTCCACTTACTTAACCCTTTTATATAAAGATTAAATAATTTAAAAATATATAATTTTCTTGTTAATTTTACCTATATTTCACTTTCTTTGGTATTTTTCATGGTAAAACCAAGTATGAAAAAAATCATTTTTTAAAATTTTTTTTTTCTCTCCTTAATACTTTTTCATATAGCCTAGGATCTTGAGCTTGGTTAATTTTAAAACACTAGAAGAAATACTTCTACCATATACCTTTTCCCTAAAATTTCCCCAAAACACTAAGGTTATGTTTGGTCCTAGAAAATTTGAGGAAAATAAGGGAAAGAAAGAAAAAATAAAGCAAAACAAAAAATAGATTTAAAGTCAATAAATTACTTTTATATGTTATTTCAAACTCATTTTACTTATTTAACTCTTTGATATGAAGATTAGGCTATGTTTGATTCTCAAAAAAATTAAGGGAAAATGCAAGGGAAAGAAAATACAAAGGAAAAGTAAAAGGAAAGAAAAAGTAAAAGAAAATAAAAAAAAATAGATTAAAAGTCGATAAATTATTTTTATTTGCTACTTCAAACTCATTTTACTTATTTTAATTCATTGATATAAAGATTAAATAATTTAAAAATATATAAGTTTTTAACTAGTTTTAATGATATTTAATTTTCTTTTATATTTTCATAGGAGAACCAAACATGAAAAAATAATTTGCCTTTACATTTTTTTTTTCTTTTCTTACTGTTTTCCAGGAACCAAACATAGCCTAAATAATTTTAAAATATATAAATTTCTAATTAATCTTAATTATATTTGAATTTTTGGTATTTTTTATAGGACAATCAAATATAAAAAAATCATTTTTCTTTCATTAGTATTTTCTAGAAATCAAACATAATTTAAGGTTACGTTTGGTTCAGGGGAAAATTAAGGAAAAATGTTAGGGAAAGAAAAAAAAAAAAAAAAAGAGAAAAAGATAATGAAAAGAACTGAAAGAAAATAAAAAAAAATAAAAAAAAAAATTTAAAGTTAATAAATTATTTTTAATTATTACTTCAAACTCATTTTACTTATTTTAATTCTTTTATATAAAGATTAAATAATTTAAAAATACATAAATTTTTAATTAATTTTAATTATACTTAAGTTTTTTTAGTTTTTGCTATTAGACAACCAAATAAGAGAAAATAATTTTTTTTAGGTTATGTTTAATTTCAATAAATTTAAGGAAAAATGTGAGAGAAAGAAAATAGAGAAGAAAAGTAGAAGGAAATAAAAAATGAAGGAAAATAAAAAATAGGTTCAAAGTCAATAAATTATTTTTACATATTTCTTCAAACTTATTTCACTTATTTTCCTCCATGATTAAATAATTTTAAAATGCATAAATTTTGAAATAATTTTAATTATATTTTATTTTTTTTCATATTTTTTATAGTGAAACCAAATATAAGAAAATTATTTTTCTTAATATTTTTTTCTTTTCTTAGTACTTTTCAAGAACCAAACATAACCTTAGCATTAATTTTCTTTCCTTAATGCTTTTCAGGACCAAAGAAAAGAAAAGCTCAACACCGACATTATAAAGTAGGTATGATTTAAAGATAAAAGAATAAAAGAGAAAGTAAAAAGTATTAACATGGATGGTATACTCTTTGAACAACTTTTCCTCATTGTGGAATTTCAGCCACAGTGAAATTAAAAGTCATTGGCAATGGGCCTAAAAAGATTTGTTTGTCTCTCTATTACTTGGAAAAGAATCAAATAAAGTATTAACCGACGCTAAGCATGTAACTAGGAAAAGGGTGAAATGATTTCGATTGTGTCCATGGTTTTAGTGGGTTATGTAGTATATTTTTAGTTTATATTAATATTAAATATTTAATAATTTTAATTTTATTAATATTTTATAATATATTGCTATTGACCTTTCTAGTAATTAAATAGTATAATTATTTTTTTTATCTTATAATTAATTAAAAAAAAGGAATATGACCTAAAATACAAAAAAGGAAAAAAAAAAAGTATAATAATGATATAAAAAAATATTAGGTATAAAAAATGTGATTAAGTATGAATAATGTAATCAACATATAAAATTATTGGTAATAAAGGGTTTGTTTGACAACCATTTTTGAAAACTTTCTGTTCTTCATAATAAAAACAAAACAAAAAAATACGTTTGGCCAAAAAAAAAAAACTCTTTTATGTTTTATGTTATTAAAAACAAAAAATATGATATTTTTATAAAACATATTTTAGTTATTTTCAATTATTTTTATTTATTTTTTTAAAATTATTTTAAAAAATAATTATATAAACATGTAGAATGATTAAAAATAAAGTACTAGATATAAAAATTATTTTTAAAACAAATTCTTCTTAGCAGTAATTTTAAAAATTTTATATAATACTTAATTTCTATAATAATTAAAAAAAAAATCTTAGTATTAAAAATCACTTCTAACACTTTCAAAAACATTCACAAATGGGTTAGAAATAGTTTAAAACAAACTTTTTTTCTTCAACTATCATTAGTGAAGTATTTGAATTATCATATGTGAATTAAATAAAGTGCATGACATGAGTATATGACAAAGGAATGTGTGACATGAGAGTTTGTAGTTTTTAGGTGATAATAAAAATATAAAGAATATTTTCAAATCGATTGAAATCCTACACAAGGGGCAGCCATGTACACCACTTGTACGGTTAATACATTTTTCTTGTATAGTTAGTATAACACCCTTATACGATGGTGCAAATTCCATACACATATGCATATATACAAAAGGCAATCTTGTACACCATTTGTATAGTTAATACATTTTCCTTATATAGTTAGTGTAACACTTCTATACAGTAATGTAAATTCCATACACATGCACAAATAATATGTCCACATAGATGTGTAAACCATGTCTCCAAAGAAAATAGAGAAAAACTTAGTAACAAAATTTTTTCCCAAATATTATTAGTGGGGTAAGTATACGAATTGTTAGATATCAATTAACTAAAATGCATGAGATAAATGTGTGATAAAGGAATGTGTGACATGAGAGTGCAATCCTTGGATGATAAGAAAAATAAAATGAGTGCTTCAAAATTGATTGAAATTATGCGTAAAAGGCAACCTTGTATACCTTTTGTACAACTAGTACATTTTCCTTGTACAATTAGTATAACATTTTTGTATAGTGGTATAAATTTCATACAAATGCATAAATAATATGTCCACATAGATATGAGAATCATGTCTCCAATGATTTGGTTTGGAAGAAGGTCGAAGACTTAAAAACAATTTTTTTTTCCCCAAACAGTATTAATAGGATAAGTATTTGAATTGTCATGTGTCAATTAAATAAAATGTATAAGATGAATGCGTGATAAAGGAATATGTGACATGAGGTGTGCAGTCCTTAGGTGATAAGAAAAAAAATGAGTGATTCAAAAATGATTAAATTTATGCACAAAAGGCAGCCCTTATACACCTATTGTATAGTTAGTACATTTATCTTGTACAATTAGTATAACAACCTTTTATAGTCGTGTAAATTTCATTCACATGCATAAATTATGTCCACATAGGTGTATAAACCATATTTCTATTAGTTTAATTTAGAAAATGGTGGAAGACTTAAAAACAAAATTCGATATTAATAAAACTTTAAACCTTTTGAATGATTATTATATCCTCATACATGAGTTTTTATATTCATAAATTTAAAAAAATAAAATAAAAAGTGATGCCATACTATTGAATAATTTTAATAGGTAAATTATTCGATTCTAAACATGCGGAAACTGATTGCAAAATGACCTAAAGATTGAGATGAAGATGTTTATTTAATTATAAAAATATAAATAAAAGATATATTAAAAATTAGAATTTAGCCAAAATTTATTTATTTATTTATTTTTGCAAGAAAAGAAGATCAAAAAAGAAAAACACCTTTTTGTATCTGGTTTGCTTTTCAAATTCGATTATATATTAATATACCTTTTTATATTATTTGTTTCAAGTTTAAGTGTTTATTTAACCCCAAAAAAAATAAAATAAATATATAAAAAATATAATAATAATAATAATAATAATAATAATAAACCAATTCTGCTTTGAAAACCATGAAACCAACCAAATAAAGAGAAATTGTAGGTAGAGTTTCAAAATTTCACCCAACTGTTTTAACTTGGCTTTAAAGCTAACCACCATTCACCCTTCGAGTTCAATTCCTTAGAAGAAGTACGACTCCCACACCAGTTAACGGTAAGCAGTCAAAATTAAATATAGACATCAGAAAATGGACTGGCCCAAAATTTAAGGACATGCCAAATATTCAAAGCTTGTGGACCATACTTTATAAGAAAATTAAATAAATAAATACCAAGTTCTCACAGTGGTTTGTGGAGATGTGTGCCTATACAGACTTGTAATTAAACGAGTCACCAAATTCAATGAAATAAGTGTAATGAAATGTGGTGTATTTGTGAACTCCAAGCCTCATGGGGGAACGTGACAAGCCAATGTGGCTTACAGATCTGAAATTTCGGGGTTAATTTAATGCTTTGAAGATCTCTATGGGTTTTAACTTGGAGGTTTGATAAATTAACTGCATGATATAATATGATTTAATAACTTAATTTAACTCATTAAATAAATTAAATATATTTAATATTATAATTAAAGTTAAAAATAATTTTAAATATTAATTTATTTTTAATTTCAAATATATTTTATCTCAATATCTAATAAAAGGATATTTAACAACCCTAATTCCACATCCAAAAAATTATGATATGCTATATAAAATTGATAGAAATGTGAGGAAAATTGTGAGACAAATGTAGACAAAAAAGGATTATTTTCAGACTTATATTTATTTTTTGTCTTTCGTAATATTTGTTTTTATAATATGGTGATATATTTTCTCACATTCATGAATAAATATGGTTGATCCAATCACGTTAAAACCACTTCTGCTGACATGACAATATCATAAAAGGAACAATTAATGTAACCAAGATATAAAAATTTACAACTTCGATATACGGCTAATTGGTTGAGTTTAGCTTCTAACAAGCGAAGTTTAGGTGATGCAAGGATGGGAAAGGAGTCAAACCTTGTGCCATCATATTTAAATAATAATAATAATAAACTAACCTTAGAAATTTGTGCAAAGGAAACCAATTAGATTAAGAAATAATTAATAAGGAAACCAAACCACCCTATAATTTTATAAGATAAGTGTCATATTCTTGTGAATGGTGCCATACAAAAAACAATTAATTTTATAGATTAAGCTTCACATAGGGATGTGACAAAGGGCTCAATTTTACCAAAGATCCTAGTTATTTATTTATTTTTAATTATATTATATTATATATATATATATATATATATATATATATAAGTGCTCTTATTTTATTTTATTTTATTTATCACTTTTTTTAAATTTTAAAAAATAAATTGATTAAATCTAATAACTCTATGTTCAATTCAAGATTCGAGTTCATGGTAAAGTTCACATGGGGCATTGTTGAAAAATCCAATGATTTTTTTTCTTTTTTAATTCTGTAGTAGATTATTTAAAATTGAAAGAATTAGAATCCCATGAATTTTTTTTATGGACAAACGGTATATTCTTTTCTAATTATTGAAAATTCTTATGGAAAAATCTAGAAAGAAAATTCGAAATTTGTGATAAAAGTGTTGATAAATATTCAAGCCAAATGCGATTCTAATAGGTTGGATCATATTAACATTCAATCCAAGAATAAATCACATATATTCGAACCTCAATCCAACTTAATTTGTAATTCGAGTTGTCCAATCTGAATTCAACCCAAATTTGTAAGTTGATTAATTTCAAGGTAAAAAAAAAAAATGTATGAATTAATTTTAGTTTGACCTCGTTAAACGGGTTGCATGGATTAGTTAATACTCAATTCGAGCCAGAATTGCATAACATCAACCCAAGCCCAACCCAAATTGTAAAAATGGTTATTCAAGCCCATCCAAAATCTGATTGGATAGGGCTAAGCCCATCCAAGTTGTTTGTTTGTTTAGAGGGAAATGGTTGAATATTGATTCCTCTTGTTGTATTATTTCCCATATTTTTCAAGAATTTTCTTTCAGCTCTTTCTAAAAAAGAACCTAATTTTTATAGCATTATTTGAATTTCTCTTTTTAAATTTTTTGTACAAAACATTTATGTTAATATCATTATTTTAGTTTTTATTTTTTATTTTTTATTAATTAAAAAACATTTCAAATGTTATGTTTTTTGCCTATTCTTTAGGAAGCTATTAAATTTTTTAGTCAACCCGATAGTATTTTTATTTAAAATGTTTTTAATAAAAATATTTTCTCATAAAGCATTTTAAAAAAAAATCACATTTTTCTCCTTAAAACACTAAAAGTGATTTAAGAAAATCCTAATGAGCTATTCGAATTTTAAAAAACAATCCAAACACATCAATAAATGGGAATGGAATTGATTTTCTATTCCTACGTTTTATTCTTAGGTTCCAAACATCACCTAAACATTATGTTTTATTATAGAAAGTCCTCAAAACTAAACCATTTCCGCCTATCCCTTTGAGCATAGCTTTGTTTAATTTTGTATCTTTTCAGATGTTTTCTCAACAATAGATTAAAGAAACATAACTTAGAGTGCGTATGGTATTGATTTTAGAAAATATTTCTAACATTTTTAAGGCTTAAAAAATTATTAAAGGGATTATAAACACTTCTTAAAATCACTGTCAAACACTCTTATTCTAATATGATATCAAAGCTATGATTAACTAGATGTCTCGAGTTTGAGTCTTTCATATGGCTTATCTCCCCCACGTGCAAAGCTTTTAGAAAAGGTTGTAGCTTAACATGCCCAATAGAGAAAGTACTTTCACAATTTAAACAAAAGCGTTCTTACAATTTCTCCATAATCACTTTATTTTTGCTTGGACTGAACTTTTCGTTTGCTCCATGCTTAGAATAAGCAACAATTTAGAGCCTGGAAAAGGTTCAGAGCCCAGAAAGCCGATAAATCTAGGATTAAGATGTCCCTTGTTCAACATATGCAAGGCTCAAGACTATGCTAAATACCCGGAACATGATTAGAACTGGAACTGCATCTCATCTGTGTATCCAATATCGTTGAGGATGGCACCCATGGCCTTGTTCATGGGTGGTGGACCGCATCGGAGAATCTGCAGATTTGGATCAAAAGTTAAAGATCAAGCCCAGACCATGATATGAGACTAATATGTTCAAGGGTTTGTGTGGGCATGAACCCAGAAGCAAACCTACCTGAATGTCAGATGCAGGTGCAGGGCAATGGGCCTTGATCATTTCCTTGGATACAAACCCAACGCCACCATTCCATGCTTCAGGAGGCTGTGGGAGAGTAGTCCAAGCAGCAATTACATTAAAAAAAAAAAAAAAAACAATCATCACATACAACATTGTAAAAGGAGAGCTAGCCTGATGTGAATTTGAGCTTGTTTGGTTCCAGGGTTAGCTTATAGCTTTCTGATGATATGATAAATGTGACGATTTGACCAAAAGAAGTAAAGAATATGAAATTAAGAGACAAGAAGCATAAGAAGGTAAGGGACCTGATTCAGAACATAGTAAACTTTAAAGTGATCAGGGTAGCTGGCAGAAAGGCCTTCCAATTCCTCCTGCAAATAATTCAATCCATTTGCATTAGCCACAAGTTCAATTCTTGAAATACTACATTTCATAGTGCTATATTTTCTTTTAGGTCAGCATATATAACACTCTATCTGCCATAATAAACTGTAAATGCAAATTTATCAAGAAATATAAAGCATTCAATGATCTATAGTTGTCAACAAAGTACTACTGAGATCCTGCTACCAAAATAAGAAAAAATGGCAGCTGTGACTTGGCAACGGGGAAAAGATGACATGAGATTATGTTGCTGTTCAGATGGTTTGCATTTGCTGTGTTTGTTTTTGGTTCATAAGATTCTTTTGAGAGTCTGCCCACCCTCCCACCCGAATAATTTTGGTTCAGTCAGTCCATTTTACTGTTGCAATTGGTGAAAAATATTTGAAAAATTATAGGTTGCAACATGAAAGTCATCTAAGGCAACTCAACCAGTGGCTCTTCATTTTAATCAGCAAACTGTTTGCAGAAGTATTCTATGAGTTCTTATTTTACACACACATGCCTTTATACGAGTCCATTGAACTTGCTAAGATGCATTGGTTGGCTACAGGGAGAATATATGACCAAGAATTACCAACATGAGATGGCCCAAACTTGTGATTGTAGGGCTTGTGATTGACTGTTGTCTCACCATCCTCCTTTTCCAAGAATCACCACATGAAAGACAAATTTTTGCATAGCTTTGTCCATAAATATGAATGCCTATCATGTTGAATTCTTACTAGGGTGGCATTAAGTCTTGAATCACAATCCTCTATTTCCAAGAATCAGCACATAGACAACTATAAATATGCATACACCCTTCTAAAAGCATAGAAATGGACCTATTTTCTTTTACTTTGAATCATCATATATGAATATTGAAATGTCTCATTTTCGGTTCCCATTTTTCATCAAAATAGTATGCAGTCTAGTTGAGTTTTAGTACAGGGTAAAAGATGCATAGCACGTAGTACAATGTATTACATAAGTATATATGCTCGTTTCTTTCATGCTTCTAAACTTGCTTTTGTAATTGGCAAATGTTAAGTTTATACACACCCAATTCCCAAGGCATCACCGAAATGCCTCAAGTCCCTTGACCAAAGTTTATTCAAAGGCAGCTTGGATACCTTGCACTGGTTAAGAAAGTAGGGATCTAGATTTAATTAATTAACCTTTAAGGGTCTGTTCTTGAATGAGCATTCCCACATGCCTCCTGTGGAAATCAGGCACATATGTTTTGAACCATGGAGGGAACATAGACCAATCATGTATTAAAAGATCAGTTGTTTCAATAGAATGAGAACTCCACACATGTGCAGATATTACGATAAAAGGTATTTGAGAAAGGGAGAGCAAATTACCTTCAAGAGAATGTCCTCAAATGTAACGTTAGCATAAATAAGGTGCACCTTCGTTTTGTCTTTTGGGTTTTCTAATATAGCTCTAGCAACCTGAATCGTGGGCAGAAAAGGAACAATCACTACACATTATTACCAAAAAACTCTATGAAAGATGCTAGTTCAAAATTGAAACAGATCAAGCACTCTAATTAAAAGCATGTACCAAATATAAAACAATTTCTCAAATACTTACTTGGAACATTGGTGTAATTCCAGAACCTCCAGCAAGCATCCCAAATGCCCTAACTTGGCCAACTTGATACTTGAAACGCCCCTGATAGAATTAATATTTAATACACCAACAGTATTGATAAGAGCCTATTTTTTTTTTCTTCAGTTCTAACTGTTTTATTAATTATGCATGAATGATATTCCTGAGCTGTCAGAGGAACACATTTCAAAAAATCAGTATACGGCAAGCAATAAAGCAAACTTTTGATCAAGGTCATATTTGCAACTTGCATGGCTTTAAAAAGTTACTTAGGAAGTTCAATCTATGTCTGTGGATATAACCTATAACAGTTTGTCCATTTTTCCAACATGAAACCTTTTGATAGTTTTGCACATCAAAAGTTCTTGTGCATAACACTGGGAAAACCTCAAACAACCTTTAAAAAGGGTCCCTGTGTGAGAAACACGAGTGGGCATGTAAAGAATACCAAGAGGCACAATATAGCTCTCAAATGAACTCAGGAAAGTAGCCACAGAGCTTTAGAGGAGGAGGTTACAAATAGCTGGCAAAATGACTGTTTACCAAAAACACAGGTCTCTACAAAGTTGCAAAACCATTTTGGGGCTTATGCATGTCCAGTGCTGAGGGGTTATGGAAGTTTGTGACTTCCTAGCCTCATTGTGATAGGACCCAACAAATAAAGCCTCAATAGACAACAGAATAACTTTGATGTGTGGCAATGGACAATAGTTAATACTGATACCAGAGATTTTTTTTTTTGGCCTACAAATTTGAGGAAACACACTAATTCACCACAATCTCCCATATTGACATTTCCAATGATTTTTTAAGTTTATTCATGCTATATACATCAGAAGAATCTAGAAACTTCTAGAACAGAAACCAAAAGCTTCCAATTGAAAAAGAACTGGATCCCCAATATATAAAAATAGTGATACAAAGCATGTTCACAAAATTTTCTAGACTGTGACCCACTAAACAAGTGATCATAAACAACATTACTCTAAGTGCTTAAGTACTGTTATTGGAATTAGAGCAAAGTTCCTAAGATTTTAGTCTCCCTAGTTCCCATATTGATGCCAGATCTTCATATATTCTTTTCCATTCAATAATGTGGGGACCCACTAGCCCCGTTTTACAGGGCCAGGGAGAACCACAGATTCATAATACTTCCCCAAGAAATGTGTATGAGGTAAGCTGGGACTCAAGCCTAGGACCTCTTCTTGTAGAGCAAGAAAGCCTGCCGGTTGAACTACCCATTGAAGGCATATCTCTATAATCATATGTAATTCATTATTAATGTTAGATGGAGATTAGGATACATTTGAATGCATATGGGTTATCCATTATAGTGAACTTGTAACATGAGGACTTAAAATCATAAAATTTAAACCTTGTACTAATCGGAAAACGTGAAGAATGAATAATGCAAAATGCATGTAATATTTGAAGGATCAAATGAGAAGCTGATGCAGCACATTTCCATTATTCTTTCAATTTTTGACAGTGAGGATTTTGAAAATTCCAGGTACATGTGTCAAAAGTCAAATGCTGCTATGCTACCACTGCCTCATGGAATGGGGCACAATTCAATCTTATAACAAGCATGCAACCAAAAACCAGTCTAATGAAGTTAATATGAAAGCAAGAGAGCACCTACCTTGGGTCCCTTTACAGCCAGATAATCACCTACACGCATCTCTCGAAAATGATGTGACATCCTTCCTTGTGGATACATCTATTTACAGGAAAAACACATAGCAGACGCAGATTTAAATGAGACAAATAAATAAATAAATAAAGCCAATTATGAAGTCCAATAATATAAGAATCAGATACAAACCTTTATAACAAGTTCAAAATATCCAACATCAGAATCCAGTGTAGTTGGGGTATATGGTTTGATAATTTCTTGACCCTCACCATCCTTACCCCTGTTATGAGAAAATAGCCAAAATTAAAAACGATAAAGCAGTGACATCGGTTCATGTGACGCACAAAATATTACCATCCTAGAGCATTTACAATCATTTGGTAAAGAAATGATGGAAAATGCTATGTAAACAATAACTAAGAATTAAAAAGATAGGATTTAGACCAAGTTTGATCATAGAGCAAACACGATAGAACCAACTCAACCAACCATACTTGCAACTTATATGTTGTCCAATTGGGAGGCCCAACACTGATGTGGGAGTAGGAAGATCAAATCTGAACTTTGCTACATTATGGCTGAGCTGTGTGCGCTTGACAAGTTTGAATTGCTTGAAGCTCTCAGGGTCTAGGCAGCCTAGAAGCACATAACATAACATGTGTCAATTTACAGAAAACACCAAAAGGATTTACAATAATGATAAACAAATGAACAAATAACAAATTTAATGAAGAAAAAAAACTCACACAAAGAAGTGCCAGCATTTCTTAAGTTTTTATACGTAACAAAAAAATCCATCCACAGAAAAGAAACAATCAGTAACTCATATTCTCAGCTTGGAAAAGTACAGAATACCAAGGAAGGATAAAGACTAATTAATACTTGGTTAAAGGACAAATTATACAAGAATAAAGAGATTAGCCAGAAATAAAACATTAAATGTGTCATGAGAAAAAGGAAAACACCAAATATATGACCAAGGATTGAGGATAGAAATAGCTAGAGGTAAAACTTTGAGTGTACAGCTCAAGTGACCAAAGCTCAACTAGCCTAAGCTTTCATTCATAAATATTTCACCAAGTTCAACCTATTTCAAGAACTTAATCAAGCATTTTCAGTAGCTTTTACATTCAAAATCCAACAAACTTGTCTCTAACAATGCAAAATAGATGATGATAACAAGGTACATTCCATTTTTTGTCATACCACACCCATTGTATTATTCTTTTCAACTTGTTTATTAAAAGTGTTCCATGAAGATAAAATTATTAAAGGTCCCCCATTCTGGAACTGCAGGTCAGACCTCCACTATTCATGGGTGCAACTAACCAAGCTTGGCTCGTTCACTTGAGCTTGAAACTTCTGCTTCCTAGATGGGTAAATGACCTAAATTATCCTTCTGACAGGACAAGTCCAAGCTGTTTACAAGCAACTCGATATGTTTAACAGACCAAGAAGATGCCTACACAAAAAACATTTATGACTGCATGACTGGGGTTGAGCTTATGAGATAATTGATGTACCAGTAGATAAGTAATCCAATTTTCAAGGTTTAGAAAAACGGCAGGCAATTAAAAGAAACAGACACGTCAAAGTTGAAAACTCTTAATATGGCACATAAATACAGATAAGATCTCAACCATTCATGAGACCAACCAAGTTGACAGTTCTCAAGCTGGGCTTGTGTGCAATCAGCACTCCAAGCTTAGGTTGCTTGACTGCTGAACAGACCTGAAGGATCCTCTCGATAAGACAACCTTGAGATGGTCACAAGCAACTTAATTTGTTTAACCACCAGGTGCAGAGAAAAATCATCTCTCGGACTCTGTTACCAGCTCATAAGAAAATTCACTTAGCAGTAGTTCCAAAAGTAATATCTTGGAAAAAGAATAGTGAGAATGAAAATCAGTAACCATTTAACAGTTAAAAGTTCTCAAATGATGCAAAAGAAAAAAAAAACACAGAAAATACAAAAATAGTCAAAATTCATGAACAGCAATCTTTTTTCTATTTAAAAAAAATATATATCTGTTATCAAATTTTAGTAACCAATAGGCTTTGCACAAATAAATTTGTAAACCCAACTAGAAGTTTACTACTTTTCTATCAAGGAATAAACAACTTACTAAGCAAGACATAGCTATCCTGAAACCAAAAAAAAAAATCACAGCATTTCATTGTAAAAGAGAGGGAAAACCGAAAAACTCAAATTTGCTACTTGATTAAACACAGTAACGACCTAAAAACCAACTACGCATGATTAAATACATTCCAAATGTTGTTCGAACTTTCAATAGAAGTCTACATAGTTGAATTTAGGCACCTTTTTCTACAATTAGGAAGAAAAAAAGGTATAAATAATACATAGTGACTTCAACTTAATCAAGATTTATATTTTTTTTGATAGGTAAATTTAATCAAGATTTATATTAAAAACTATTAATAAAAAGGTTTTACACTTGAAATAGTAAGGTCGGTTCCTTTCAGCCACTTCTGCCACAGGTGTGGGAAAAATGTACAATGTACAGATATAAACAATTTTTTTTAATAGATAATGTACAGATATAAACAACACAAGTAGCCATCAAGAATCCCAATCACAAAGAGAATAATATGATCAAAAAGTACACAATTTTTAGTATTTTGCATTACCTCTAAAGCAGTGCACATAGAAAATAAACAAAAGAGAACGGTTCATATCAAATTGAAAACTAGTAACCCAAGCATGCAAAGATCAAATTATGCAATTAGACTTTAAAAGAAATATACATGATCATCGATAACATGGTCAAATTCTGCTAGATTTTTAGAGCATTAAAAACAAAAACATCTGCTGTTTTCATATGAATCAATTCAAAAGACCAACAGTTAAATTCACTCTAGCACACATGCCCCCACTCGACCTAACTCTCAAAATTCTAAAGACCCCACTAGTCAAGCACACAAACACACAATTCCCTAGTCAAAATTGCAAGAATTAACATTCATAAATTTTGATACAGCTGACCTCAATATAAAAGAAATACTAAAACAAAGGAGCACAGGTAAAGAAAACCCAAAAATGAATTTCTTAATAAATTGTAAAGAACAGTGCTCCAGTAATGAAAACTTCATCTTAATTAAGCAGATAGATACAATGCAACAAACAATCATAAATGATAATGGAACTGATTACAATATTAAAAAATGAAAATGAAACAAAGGAGCAAAGGAGCAAAGGGGATAAAAACCCACTATCTAAGTTCAAACAAAATGGGCAAAGGAAAGAAAATGTCACTACTGAAATTCCTTGTAGATTATAAAAAACAGTAGCTCATTATGGACAGCCCAACCAAATCAAGGTACCAATATCAACACAACCCATAACAAACACAGCAAAGCTTTGGGGTTCTCGGTGGAATAAAAATAGGCAGAATGGCCACAATGTTTAAAAAAAAGGGTTTATAAAAGGGCAAAGAAAATGAACAGCCCACTATCGAAATTCCATGAACGTTAAAAAAGAAGAAGCTCAGTAATGGAAATTCCAACCCAATCAACGCAACATATTAACACAATTAGATGATTAAAACAAAAATGGCAAAGTGAAAAGCCCACTATTGAAATTCCATGCAAATCATAAAATAAATAAAAATAAAAAGATTAGGGAGACTCAAACCCAATCAAGGTATCAGCACAAACCCAAAAGAGAAAAAACAATGTAAAAGGTTTGACTTTTTGGGGGGGTTTTTTCGGTGGAAAAGAAAAACAGCAGCCACAATATTTGATAATTAGAACAAAAACGGCAAAGGAAGTGAAAACCCCACAATTGCAAACTACAAAAAACAGTAGGTCAGTAAAGGAGATTCCAACCCAATCAAGATAAAAGGTGAGACTTTTTGGGTTTTTTTTTCATGGAAAAGAAAAACAGCTGCCACAATAGCATTAATACTAAACCCACCATTGAGATTCCACACAAGGTACAAAAACACAGCAGCCCAGCAAAGAAAACTCCCATCCAATCAAAGACACACACATCCATACAAACCCAACCACAAAGGAAAAGGTGAGAGACCTTTGGGTTTCCTGGTGGAATAGAAATATGCAGCCCCAGCCACAACTGCCACAGCAGCCACAGCCACGCCCAGAATCTGGATTTCTGGCGCTTCCAAGAAGTCCATGAATGTCAATGAATCCAAGAACCCCCACAAAACAAATCACAGAATGAGCAAAAAACGTGAAGGACGGAAAATGGGTTATGCTGATTTTGATGTGCTGGGCAGCCTGTGCTGCTGGTAATTAAACAAAGGGAACGGAGAGGTGAGAGAGTAGGTGAAGAAATTGACTGCTGTGTGTGTAGGGATCTGGTGCACCTACCACTTCGACCTTCGGCTTTGGTGGTTCCGCCAAAATATATATATATATATATATTTTAAGGGTTTTCTCTCTTTTTATAATCATATTAAATTATAATCATACATATGTAAATTTATTTTATGTTTTTATTATTAATTTAAAATATTATCTCATTTATTATTTAAATTTTGATATAAATATATAAAAAAAATTAAAATATTATGAATGAATTTTAAATTATATGACCCGAGCTCAACTAACTTTAGATAAATGAGATTATATTAAATTTATTTATAAATATTGTAATTTTGCTCCAAATTTATTTCCTTTTATATAGGAATTAAAAATTTTAAATATTTTTCCTTTTTTTTTTTCTTTCCTTTTTTCCTTTTCAATGCTTCAAAAACCATGGGCACACGTTCATGGTTTTTTACTAAAACATAATTACACTTTTGCCCCTTATTTTAGGTTGATTCATAGCATCCTTTGTGGGTTATTTGGTCATTTTGATGATAGCAAATGATTACTTCTAATTTAAAATTAAGTATGAAACCTCCAAATGCATTATAAAATATTTTATTTTATTTTTCTTAAAGATGAAAAATTATATTACTTGGCTCTTACTCATATCAAATTTTTTGGGTAAATTTTTTATATTAATTTAGTCATTATTTGAAGTTAAAATTATTTTTTTAAATGAATAGACTCGTTAATAAATCTAACTTATTAAATCTTGTTTGAAAAGAAACATCAATGTTATTCAAAATAAATTTGCCTTATGACATTCTAATATTAATTGAATCGATTTTGAGTACAATATCTTTTTAGTACTAATTAATCAGATTTTGAGTTTTAAATTATTTTTAAAAACTAATAAATTATATATATGAAGTGTCACTTAATTTAAAATCTATCTATCTAATAAAAAATTAGAAAAATTAAAGAAAATTAAAAACAAAAAAAAGTGTAATTCAAAAAACAAATCACATTTGAAAATTTGTGATATTAAGTGATGGTAAAGAATGAAAGAAGAAAGATACGGTATTCTACTTGATTTACTTTTAATGGTTTTCATTGTTATTTCTCTATATATATTTTTTTATTTTTAAAAACAGGTAAAAAAAAATTTTATTTATTCTTTAAAAATCGTGCTTTATTTCATTTTTTCAAAAAATTGTTTTCAGAAAGCAATGATCATGTAGTGCTATAAATTTTTAAAATAATTTCTTTTGTTTTTAGAAACAAAAAATTATTTTAAAATCATACAACGAAACAAGATTTAAAATTTCTTGAGGACATAGTCATCTCCTTGGAAAAGGAAAAAGAAAATTTCAATCTTGCTTAACCCTAATAATAAATAAAATGAAAATTAGATGTTATTTGAAAGAAGCAAATTCTTATATACTACAATGTTTATAGCATTCTTCTCTACTAGAAAATGACAACCATGTATGCTCTAAATATTGCGTAAAATTATTTTCTCGACCTAATATGACACTACTATGATCAGCATTCTTGATAATGTCAACTTCTGCATTTGGAATCTTCATCTTAATGTTAGTACTACACTCTAATGGAACAATCTCGTCTCGATCTCCTTGGATAACATATATTTTCACTCTCGACCTCTTTAAGGTTTCTAAGCATTCATCCATTGATTTTGCTCCCCCACATATCACATTGTGCATGGTATGCCAAGCCGAAGAATGTGTATGCCTAGTCATATCAATGGTCGTGAAATGGAGACTCCTGGAATAATAGAAAAAAAACACGATGGTATCATAATTCACCCTACTAAATACTAGAATATAAAGGTCTGTTTGAGAATATTTTCTAAAACACAGTTCTGTAAACAATTTTTTATTCAAAAAACAATTCTATTATGCTTTTTTAGAACAACGGTTTGTTTTAGATCTTGAACTACTCTTAACTTGATTTTTTATGTTTTCAAATATTTCTTAAATTTTTTATTTTTCTTTTTTTGTGATGCTTTATTTTTAATCATTATTCATATTTGTACAATTATATTTTTAAAACAAGTTAAAATAATCAAAAACAATTAAACTATATTATAAAAAAAATATCTTATTTTCAAAAACAAGTTATCAGAAAATTGTTTTTATAAAAAATTATCAAAAATGTTTTCAAGTTTAGAAAACAACTTTCTATTTTTAAAAATAGAAAATTGTTTTTAAAAACTATTTCCAAACAACCACTAATAAAGAATGCAACTTGTTACCTTTTTCGAGTAAGTAGCTTCAAAATCCACTCCCATGTCCTATGATTTCGACAAATAAGAAAGCAAACACATCGACCCAAATGCTCATACCATGACATAAACGATGAGCCAAACCGTATTGGTGGCCACAACCTCCTCTCTGCAAGTTTTCTTAGTACCACGGAGCTACCACCATCTTTAGAATAATCGAAGTAAGGCTGAAAGTAGAAAATTAACAAACAAGATCAACGTGAATAAGATTAATTAATAGCTAATCAAGAAAAAAATAACTAAGAACTGGCATGAAAAGTCCATAAATTAAAGTAAAAATCCCCACTTGATTTACCTTAAGCCAAGAATTCATGAACTGTTAAGTAATTTTAATACTATCTATTAGAGGTCTCATTTAGAAGTGACTCTTGTAAAAGCGCTTTTAGCTAGGAACACTTTAATCGTAAATATTTATAAAGAGAATTAGAATGTGTTTAACAGTGATTTTATAAAATACTTTTAATTTTTTTTATACTTAACAAATTTTTATCTTTCAAATATTAGAAAGATTAAAAATGTTTTCTAAAATTATTGTCAAACATACTCTTAGTTAATACTTAGATACCGAAAAAGTATTTTTATAATATAATAGAAAATAAAATAAAAGTGAATTTTTGAAGCAAAATTATCGAGTACTAGTCTAAAAATCCATTTGACAGTAATTCTAGAAAGCGTTTTTAGCTTTTTCTAACATTATAAAACTTTGATCATTCATGTATTAGAAATGTTAAAAATGTTTCATAAAATTATTGTAAAAACACATTATAAGAATCAATTCAACTGATTATCGAAGTTTTTAAAACTATTTTTGGACTTTTCTAAACACCTAACTTTTATTAGAGAGAACGTAGAAAGCGCTTTTACCCCTTCCACTAGAATCACTCCTAAATGCACTCAAAGAATATTGATATTACAACATGTAGCAATGTTTAATTCATATATAAAGAAGAAAACATATGTACCAAATAATTGGAGGAACTCACCGGAGCTATAAGAGTGACTGATTTCACAGACTTGGAGTACTTTGCAGCCAAAGCCAATGCAAGTATACAACCCATGGAGTGTGCAACCAAATGAAAAGATTTCAATTCAAATGGATGGATTGCAGATTTCTCTATCATTTCTAAGTGGTCTCTCAAAGTGTACAAACAATCTCTTGGCTTTGGGCTTCTTCCAAATCCCAAGAGATCTAGGGCAAACAACCTATAATTGTGCTTCACCTCTTCAGATAGATTTGGGAATATAGTTTCAGTCCAAAATGAGGAAGATGAGAGGAACCCATGTAAGAATATCACATTTTCAATGTGTCCTTGCTTGCATTCCTCTTCAATTGCTGCCAAAAATATTGGTGGGACATTAGTACACTACAAGAAAAAAAGGGAAAAGATGACATTTTTAAAGCATCAAGAAAAATATATGACAATGTTTCTCTAAAGCATCACCTTATAGACTATCATAGAGACAAATATAATCATCCATTCATCGTATTTTGGCATATCCTATGGTAGATGAGAAAATTAAGAAAAGAAAGAAAGACAAATGATTATATACTTAGCTGGTACTTATTATTTAGTTGAATAGAAAAAATTTAAATATTTAATTTTTTCTATTTAATTAAAAGGAACTCGTCATGTTATCAACTTAATTAAATTAAACTTATTGATAATAAGTTCAATTTAATTATATTGATGATTTCAAAAGGGTTACTCATAATTGAATAGAAAAAGTTAAATATTTAAATTTTTATTTAATAAAAATAAACAAATATCATGGTAACGTAAATTAATTTAAAATTTTATTAAATACTCTCTGTTTTAAGTGAAGGCGGAAATGTGCAAAAATAACGAATGAAAAAAAAAGGTAATTCATGAAATTTAAACCAATAAAAGCTTATTTAACCAAAATTTCAACAGGGAATGAAATTAAGCTTGATTGATCACTGGGAAAATAAATTTTCTCAAAATACCTTTGGGAGGTTCCATCACAACAACATGAAGCTTCTGATCATCACCATTGTTAAGCCATGAAACACAAGACTCACACCCACAGTCAGACCATCTAGTCATCTTCGCTTCCACCCTACCACCTCTTTTCTTGGAATTCTCCCACTTTCCGGGAAATCTCAGAAAACCCATTTCCCGGAAAATGTTTTTCCTCTTGTTTCCGTACAGTGTCTCTGACACTTCACCCTCTTCGTTACTCCCCTTTTCTTCCTTGCTTTCGCAGTAGCATCTGGAGGCCTTGCCTTCCATGAACTCATCAAGAACCCTGAAAAATATGCAGAAAACAGTGTCTAGAAAATCCAGGAATAGGAACACCACCCAACTCAGAGCCGAAATGAAGCTTTCTGCAGAGATTCTCGCCCATATTCCTGTGAAAATTTGTGAAACAGTGAACATTTTTGTAAAGAGAAAGATGGAGAAGGCGGTAGGAAGAGTTTGAAGGAATGGAAATGAGAGAAGCTGAGATGAAGGTTGTGCCACGTTGAGGAATCTCCCAAGAGTCCAAGAATGTTTGTCTCTTACGAAAATGAATGGTTAAGAGGACGACTTTGGCCAGCTGATGTATATATATATATATATCCACATATTTATCTGCTTGGTTGGTGAGCAAATGACCTGCAGGTAAACAAATAAACAGGTGTATTTTCATATTTAACAGTTTGGTTGGTGAGAAAATTAATGAAAAATGTTTTTCTTTTCCATTGGTAAATAAAATTTGGAGTCTTGTCTTATGTGGATTGTGTTGCAAGAAATTGAGGAAATGGAAAAAGAAAAAAAAAATCATAAAAACCTAATTTTGGAAATTTAACCCCCTATATTTTTTTTACCATATTTTGACAAAAATGTCATCATTCTTTTCTTTTAAAAATAACATTTTTTTTAAACTTATATAAATACTTGAAATAATTAAGGGCATTTATGTCAAAAATTTGTTCCTCTTCAAACAAAAACATAGAAAATGTTAAATTCACAAATATGAAATTATTTCAGCCCTCCAATTAATTCTTTTTTTTTATTCTTTTTATCAAACTATTCTTTAGGCATAACTATTAAAACAAACATATTTTCGGCTTTAATTTCAAAAAATAAGGTGAAAACTTTTTCTTATGGATTTTTTTTTTTATATTAATGATCTAGGTTTATATTTTATATTTTATTAATTGTTTTTTCACTTTTTATTTAAAGTTTTTTGAAATAGATAATTTTTTTTTTTAAATGTATCATTTTACGATATTTATTTGGGGAAATCATATAATCATACATCAATTAAAAAAAATATGAGATTTTAGAACTTTATTTTTTTCTTTTTAATTTTAGTGTAAAATAGAAAAAAAATATTGTCTATTTATACACTCTAATAGCGATTTCAAATTCATTTCATAATTACCCTTAAAAGTAAAAAATAAAGTATACATCAATTTAATATAACAAGTTGACAAGTACATATGTATTGTCTATTTATACACTCTGATAGTGCTTTCAAATTTATTCCATAATTACCTTTAAAAGTAAAAAAATAAAGTACATATCAATTTAATATCACCGCTCTAATAGTGCTTTCAAATTTATTTCATAATTACCTTTAAAAGTAAATCAATAAAGTACATATCAATTTAATATCAACAGTTGACAAGTACATGTGTCATTTATTTTTATTATTTCTCTCACATCAATATATCTTACTTACCACTTACCACTTACCACGTTCCCACTTTTTTCTTTTTTTACCTTTTTCTTTTTTTTTTTCCACTCCAACCATCATAATTCATTATCACCTATTGTAGTTTTTATTATTATTTTTCTCTTTTTCCTTCATATTCTTTTTATTGTGTTCATGTATTTTCTCATAAAACTTCTTTAATTTTTTTTTTTTTTTTTTGCTCTAATTTCTCCATATTTATTGATTTTAATTATTTTTTTGACATATTAAACTCAAAACGATAATATATAATAAAGAGTTAATAAAAAAAATTAAATAAAAACAAAAATATATAATGGACAAAAATGAAAATATTATTCCACAAATAATATATTGGATGATTTTAAATATTAATTATAATAATGCATTTGATAAATTAAGGTTTAAATTTGAAATTTCTATTTTATTATTTAGAGGTTTGTGATATAAGATTTTTTATATTAATATTGAGAAATAAAGGTTAATCTTAATAGAGAAAACACCCAAGAGGGTGGGGGGTGAATTGGAGTTTAAAAAATTCTTTTTCAAACATAATAAATTTAAGCACAATTATAAAGAGATAAGGTTAGAGAAAGCAAACTCAGATTTTATAATAGTTTGGCACTTTCTTACCTACATCCACTCTCCTCAAGCTCCTAACCGAGTGAAGGTTCCACTATATTTGAAGTTTCAACCAAGCTTCTAATCACTTTTACACTCCGGCTCCAATGGGCTCTTACACAATCTCTTCAAATTTCTACTCACTTGAAGGTTTTAACACTCAAATAATAAGTTTAAATATCTTAACCTAGCTCAACAATGGCTCAAATACAACTCGAGGCTAAGGATGAATCACAAAGGTGCACTAAAGAATATGCAAATGGAGATTTAATGCACCAAAAAAAAGAATGAGAGCATTTAAGGTAAGAACAAGTAAGTAAATAAATAAATGCAGGTGTTCTCTTTTTCGTAAATGAAGTGGAACTCTCAATTTATAGGTTTCTAACCTCGGGAGCCAAAATGCCAAAAAGTAGCCTCGACCTATTAAGTTAGGGGGTAGACTAATTCACTAGCCGTTGTAACATTTAATGTTTGGCAGGTGACCGTTACCCTTGACCAGACCTCAATCAGGAAGACATATCCCTTGGCCGGGAATGAAAGGTTACTAGAAGAGAAATAAGGTTTTTTGCATCTCTTGACCGAGAAGGAGTAACCGATTGACTGGTACCCTAGCCGATTGAGTCGGTTGTCCAGTGCCTCAATCGGTTCACCATTTTTTGCCCGAATACCTATTTTTTCTTAGTCTTTTTGCTTTTAACACTTAGACAATGTCTTTAGGTAAATTAATATGTCAATTTTGAAATGTTTTGCCTAAGGTTCATTTGATAGAACTCGGATTTATATGGAAATGTTACATTAATGCATAAATTGAGTTTTTAAAAATGCATGAAAAGATATGAAAATCCTAAGTGCACCCATGCATTCATCTTATATATGTTTCTATGATTAAAAGTCTTTCAATTGTCTTGATCGTGCATCCATTAGGTCCTTTGATGAATTTCCAAATTAACACATGAAACTCTTTATAATTCAAATCAATTAGTAACTTAACTATGGTTTGCTATCATCAAAACACGATTAGAAAATCCTTGGGCTAACAAATACTAAACAAAAGATTTATTTATTTTGTAAATTCTATCATATGTAAAAGTAACAATATCTTTATAATACTATTTTATTATTTACATTTTTTTTTTTTAATTTTCATTTTAAATTTATCATATCAAAATCACAATAAGAGATGGTTCTTTTATTATTTTTCTTATAATTTTAATTTGATTGTGGATCTAACTTTTTGTTTGGTTAAAATCTTTAATTTTTAATTAAAATAAAATATAAAAGAAAAATATATTTTTCATAAAAAAAAATGTATTTAACTTTTTATGTTAATTTCATAAAAAATAGGTACATCATTAAGAAAAATAGGTAAATTCATGCTTAGGGGAACCAGAACCACCATCATACTTATCATGGTGTATATATTCATTTAGAACTCTCGATAAGTAATTGGAGGTCCTCACCCACCCCAAAACGAACTTTGGAATCCTAAGTATATTCATTCTTATAAGAACCAAGACTCCTATCTCCATTCTCATGGTTTATATATTCCTTTGGGGACCCTCAAGAAGGAATTGGAGGTTGTTCCCCACCTTAGAACGGACATTGGAACCTAAGGTACATCTTAAAGACAATTTGGTACATCTTTCACAAAATTTGGCACATCCTTAAAACAATTTGATACATCCAATCCATGAGCTACTAGAACCTCTATACTATTACCCATGGTTTGTTTATTTCTTTAGGAATCTTTAGGAAGTAATTAGAGGTCATTCCCTACTCCGAAACGAACCTTGGAACCCTAAGTACATCCTTAAGGAAATTTGGTACATCGTTAAGAAATTTTGGTATATCCAATCATCGGGCTATCGAGACTGCTATCTATCTTCTCATGGTCCATATTATCCTTTGAGGACCCTCAGGTAGTAATTGGAGGTCATTCGCCACCTCGGAATGAACTTTGGCACTCTTGGTACATCCTTTACAAAATTTGATACATCCTTCATAAAATTTGGTACATTCTTTACAAAATTTGGTACATTCTTAGAAATATTTGGTATATCCAATCCTTGATCTATCGAAACTTCTCTCTTATTACCCATGACCGGTTTATTCCTTTAAGGATCTTGGGGAAGTGAATGGAGGTCGTTCCCTACTTCGAAACGGATTTTGCGTCTAATCCTTGAGCTAACGGGACACCTATCTCCCTTTTCATGGTCCATTTCTTCCTTTGGAAACCCTCGAGGAAGTGATTGGAGGTTGTTCCCCACCTCAAAATAAACTTTGGCAACCTTGGTACATCCTTTACAAAATTTGGTACATCCTTCACAAAATTTGGTACATCCTTAAAAAAAATCGGTACATCCAATCCTTAAGCTATCGGGACCCCTATCTTATTACCCATGGTCCATTCATTCCTTCAGGGATCTTTGGAAAGTGATTGAAGATCGTTCCCTACTTCGAAATAGACTTTGGAACCCTAGGTGCATCCTTAAGAAAATTTGATACATCTAATCTTTGAACTAATGGGACACCTATCTCCCTTCTCATGGTCCATTTCTTCCTTTAGAGACCCTCGAGAAGTGATTGGAAGTCATTCGCTAGCTCGGAATGGACTTTGGCCCCCTTAGTACATCCTTTACAAAATTTGGTATATCCTTCACAAAATTTGGTACATCCTTAAAAAATTCGGTACATCGAATCCTTGAGCTATCAGGACCCCTATCTTATTACCCATGGTCCATTTATTCCTATAGAGATCTTTGGGAAGTTATTGATGTGTCAAATTTTCTTAACCTAGGGTTCCAAAGCTCGTTTCGCAATAGGGAACAACCTCCAATCACTTCTCAAATATCTACAAAGAAATAAACAAACCATGGGCAATAAGATAGGGGTCTCCATAGCTTAAGGATTGGATGTACCAATTTTTTTTAAGATGTACCAAATTTTGTAAAGTATGTACCAAAAGTGCCAAAGTCCATTTCAAGGTGGGAAACGACCTTCAATCACATCTCAAGGGTCTCCAAAGGAAGAAATGGACCATGGGAAAGGAGATAGGTGTCCCATTAGCTCAAGGATTTGATGTATCAAATTTTCTCAAGATGTACCTAGGGTTCCAAAGTCCATTTCAGAGTAGGGAACGACCTCCAATCACTTTCCAAAGATCCCTAAAGGAATAAATGAACCATAGGTAATAAGATAAGGGTCTCAATAGCTCAAGGATTGGATGTATCAAATTTTTTTAAGGATGTACCAAATTTTGTAAAGGATGTACCAAATTTTATAAATGATGCATTAAATTTTGTAAATGATGTACCAAAGGGGTCAAAGTCTCGTCCGAAGTGGGGAACAACCTTCAATCACTTCCTAAGGTTGTCTAAAGGAATAAATGGACGATAGGAAGAAAGATAGGTGTCCTGTTAGCTCAAGGATTGAATGTAGCAAATTTTCTTAAGGATGTACCTAGGGTTTCAAAGTTTACTTCAAAGTAAAGAATGACCTCCAATCACTTGCCAAAGATCCCTAAAGGAACAAATGGGTCATGGGTAATAAGATAGGGGTCTTGGTACCTTAAGGATTGGATGTACCAAATTTTGTAAATGACGTACCGAAGGTGCCAAAGTCCGTTCTGAGGTGAGGAACAACCTCCAATCACTTCCCAAGGGTCTCCAAAGGAAGAAATAGACCATAGGAAGGGAGATAGGTGTTCCATTAGCTCAAGGATTAGATGTATCAAATTTTCTTAAGAATGTACCTAGGGTTCCAAAGTCTATTTTGGAGTAGAGAACGACCTTCAATCACTTGCCAAAGATCCCAAAAGGAATAAACAGACCATGGGTAATAAGATAAGGGTCCCAGTAGCTTAAGAATTGGATGTACCAAAATTTTTTAAGAATATACCAAATTTTGTGAAGAATGTACCAAATTTTATAAAAGAGATACCAAATTTTGTAAATGTTGTACCAAATTTTATAAAAAATGTATCAAATTTTGTAAAGAATATACCAAGGGGGCCAAAGTCCATTCCAAGGTGGGGAACAACCTTCAATCACTTCCCAAGAGTCTCCAAAAGAAGAAATGGACCATAGGAAGGGAGATAAGTGTTACATTAGCTCAAGGATTGGATGTATCAAATTTTCTTTAAATACCTAGGGTTCCAAAGTCTATTTCAAAGTAGGGAATGACCCCCAATCACTTTCCAAAGATCCCTAAATGAATAAACGAACCATGGATGATAAGATAAGGGTCCCGGTAGCTCAAGAATTGGATGTACCAAGTTTTGTAAATGATGCACCAAATTTTGTAAATGATGTTCCAAATTTTGTAAAGGATGTACCAAGGGTGCCAAAGTCCGTTCCAAGGTGGGGGACCTCCAATCACTTCTCAAAGGTCTCCAAAGAAAGAAATGGACCATGGAAAGGAAGATAGGTGTCAGCTCAAGGATTGGATGTATCAAATTTCCTTAAAGATGTACCTAGGGTTACAAAGTCTATTTCGAAGTAGGGAACAACCTCCAATCACTTTCCAAAGATCCCTAAAGGAATGACCGAACCATAGGTAATAAGATAGAGGTCTCGGTAGCTCAATGATTGGATGTAACAAATTTTTTTAAGGATGTACCAAATTTTGTAAATGATGTACCAAGGTTGCCAAAGTCTGTTCCGAGGTGGGGGACAACCTTCAATCACTTCTCGAGGGTCTCCAAAGGAAGAAATGGACCATGGAAAGGGAGATAGGTGTCCTGTTAGTTCAAAGATTTGATGTATCAAATTTTCTCAAGAATGTACTTAAGGTTTCAAAGTTTGTTTCGAAGTAGGGAACGACCTCCAATCACTTCCTAAAGATTTCTTATGGAATAAACGAACCATGGGTAATAACATAGAAGTTTCAATAGATCAAGGATTAAATGTACCAAATTTTGTGAAGAATGTACTAAATTTTGAAATTGATGTATCAAATTTTGCAAATAATGTACCAAGAGTGCCAAAGTTCTTTCCGAGGTGGAGAATGACATCCAATCACTACCTAAGGGTCCTCAAAAGATAATATGGACCATGAGAAGATAGATAGTGATCTCGATAGCCCGATGATTGGATGTACCAAAATTTCTTAACGATGTATCAAATTTCCTTAAGGATGTACCTAGGGTTTCAAAGTTTGTTTCAGAGTAGGGAACGACCTCTAATTACTTCCTAAAGATCCCTAAAGAAATAAACGAACCATGGGTAATAATATAGAGGTCCTGGTAGCTCATGGATTGGATGTACCAAATTGTTTTAAGGATGTGCCAAATTTTGTGAAAAATGTATCAAATTGTCTTTAGGATGTACCTTGAGTTCCAATGTCCGTTCTAGGGTGGGGAACAACCTCTAATTCCTTATCGAGGATTCCCAAAAGAATATATGAACCATGAGAATGGAGATAGGGGTCTTGGTTTTTCTAAGAATGGATATACCTAAGATTCCAAAGTTTGTTTTTGGGTGAGCGGGGACCTCTAATTACTTATTGAAGGGTCCCAAAGGAATATATCCAACATGATAAGTATGATAATGATTTTGATTCCCCTAAGCATGAATTTACCTTTTTTAAAAAAAAAAAGATATATCTATTTTTTATGAAATTAATATAAAAGGTTAAATATGATTTTTTTTAATGAAAAATATATTTTCTTTCATATTTTATTTTAATTAAAAATTAAAGATTTTAACCAAACAAAAAGTTAGATCCACAATCAAATTAAAATAATAAGAAAAATAATAAAAGCACCATCACTTATTGTGATTTTGATATGATAAATTTAAAATGAAAATTAAAAGAAAAATAATGTAAATAATAAAATAGTATTACAAAGATATTTTTACTTTTACATACGATAGAATTTACAAAATAAATAAATCTTTTGTTTAGTATTAATATAAAAAATCTTATATCATAAATCTCTAAATAATAAAAAAAAATTTTAAATTTAAACCTTAATTTATCAAATGCATTATTATAATTAATATTTAAAATCATCCAATATATTATTCGTAGAATAATATTTTTATTTTTTTCCATTATATATTTTTGTTTTTATTTAATTTGTTATATTAACTATTTATTATATATTATCATTTTAAGTTTAATATGTCAAAAAAAAATTAAAATCAATAAATATGGAGAAATTCGAGTAAAAAAAATTAAAATAAAAGAAGTTTTATGAGAAAATACATGAACATATTAAAAAGAATATAAAGGAAAAAAAGAATAATAATAAAAAAAAGTATAATAGGTGATAATGAATTATGGTGGCCAGAGAGGAAAAAAGGGGGAAAAAAAAGTGAGAACATGGCAAGATATATTGATGTGAGAGAAATAAAAATAAATGATACATGTACTTATCAATAGGTGGTATTAAATTACTATATACTTTGTCCGTTACTTTTGAGGGTAATTATGGAACAAATTTAAAAGCATTATTGGAGTGCATGAATAAGCAATATTTTTTCCTATTTTACACTAAAAATTTTTTAAAAAAAAAAAGAAGGCAAAGTTCTAAAATTTCATATTTTTTTTAGTTTATGTATCATTACATGATTTCACCTATTTATTTAGTATTCTTTTAACCCAATCGAATCAACTTAAATATAATCTGATCAATCCAAAGATAACTTAAACAACCTAAATTCCCAAGTTCAAAAAAATGACGTTGGATTAGGATTGAATTGAACACATTGAATTAGAAATGGCTTTGGATGAGCTCAAATTGATTTTTTCTTAATTTGGGTTAAGCTTAAATTAATTATCAACCCGACCAACCACCCAAGTTGCAATCCTAGACATGATAGGTAGGTTATGCATATTTATTTCACTTCTACTACTTGTTTACGGCCACTATAAATAATAAAATTACAAATGTTCATGGCCTTGTGCAAACGATAAAAAGATTCAAAATAACAAGTATAAACAATATAAAAATCAAACTTCAATTAGATTTTTGCTTTTGGAAATGGTGTTTGTATATATATTAATTATTTAGAAACAGCTTCATTCATTTTCCTATCCTTTTTCTCAGCAACCAAACAAATTCACTTTCCTGTCCCCAGGAACAAAACAAGTAGGGTTTCTCCCCCTTATTTCACAGCTCAAAAGAGTCAAAATTCTTATACACTCATTTGGGCATAGAATAAATGTTTTGGGTTCCTACTCTTCTCAACAAAATTTATGAGCGACAAAGAATCACAGATAAATAGCCACCTTCACATTCAAACAACAGGAGGAGAAGCCTTCCATGTTCCGTCATCCACTTTCATTTTCCTTCTTCACTGGTTCAGAGCTAACAACCGGTAGATTTCTCCGGTACTGAGGAGACGTCAACCTCCTCTCCAATGGTGTTTTCCTCTTGCTCACGACAAACCTGTTCACCCCTTTCCTCATTGGCATTATTGAGGGGAAGTCTTCATCTGGGATCTGGCTCAGCTCTGAGATGTCCTTGATCTGGGCAACACGTCGAAACCACCTCTCTGCCTTGGCCTCCTCTGACATGTCCAGAGGATCTGGTTCCTTCACTGCTGATCCCTCCAAACTCTTCCCAGTCCAGCCCTGTCTAACATTTTGATTCTTGGGTAATCCGGGTGAACTCTCATTCAAATTTGTCGTATTGTCTTTTCCAGAATATCCACTGTTCCAACTATCTTTGGTATTAGTCTGGGGATTAGCATAACTCGGTGTTGGTCTGTCTCTTGAGTTCTCACCAGAACTGAAATTCCAGCTTCCTGGACTGTTCGTCTGATTTTCTGTTGGCTGCATGTGATCCCTATTATGCATTCCGTCGTCCAACCTCTCTGAAAGCTTCTCTGGGATAGCAGATGTTGGAGAAGTTTCACCAGTAACTTTCTGGGTTGAATCTGCCTCATTTGGCTGCTGTTTATCCTTTTTGGCAAAGTAATCCGGTGGGAAAGGGACGAAAGGCACAAAATTTGTCTTACTTGCTTGATCCATGGCCAATCGTCGCTTGTACGTTGGGGAAGTCAATGACCGATCTTTCTTCTTGCTAACAACAAACCGATTCTCTCCTTTTCTCATTGGCATGATCTCTGGGAAGTCCTCATCTGAGATTGCACTGGCAAGATCAGTGACATCATGCAGCTCTGCAACCTTCTTAAACCATCTCTCGGATTTTTCAGCTTGTTCTTTGTCTTGGACCTTGCTCTCAGCCTGACTCACAGGCTTCTCAGAGAGTTTCAAATTGTCTCCATATTTGTTAGACTCACTTGTCCCAGAAATAGGGCCTAATTGGTCAGTGGCCTCTGGAGCAAAAGATCCAGAGCTGTTTGCCACTGCCTTCTCACTATCTTCCTTCAGATTTTGAGACTTATTAGCAAACATATCTGCAGGCAATGGGACAAAAGGAGCATAACTAGAATTGTTTCCTTTAGGGCGTCCATATTGTGAGGAAGCTGAGCCAGAGAATGGAGGACGACTCTCTGATCCAGCATTTTCTGCAGTAGTGGTGCTGTTATTATCTACTCCAGAAACAGCAGATGAGCGACCAAGAATCTCATCCAAACTCTTGCTGACACTTGTGTCAAGAGTCTTATTAGAACCTCCACTTTGGAAATCACCCTCAGGAGTGCCATCGTTACCCAAGTTTCTTCGGTATTGAGCATTAGCCAACCTCCTCTCTAGGGGCGTCTTCCTTGTGCTGACAACAAACCTGTTAACCCCTTTCCTCAATGGCATGATTTCAGGAAAATCCTCATCTCCTATGGCACTGTTCATGTCAGTGGTACTGTCCAACTGAGAAATTTTACTGAACCACCGCTCTGCCTTCTTCTCATTGTCAGCCAACCTGCTATCAATATCAACCTTATTTGCAAATCTACCATTACCATATCCCACACCTGACCTGGAGTTGGTGGAACCAAATGAGGCTTCTCCTGGTCGCTTGCAATCACACCTTAAGCATGTCGCATTCCTCCCATAATTAAAGAAATCACACCTGGAAAAGAGGGAGGGAAAAAACCAAAAAAAAAAGTGAAGTTTAACAATTTATCAAACTGTAGGGATCCATGAATAAGCATATGTAGATGAATAAGAAAGGAATGCTCACTGAGGACACTCCCACTCCCCGCCAGTCAGCTGTCTCTTTGGTCGTGCCTCCTCACACTCCAGGCATTTCATGTTTCTTGCAAAGTTCATGAAACTGCAACTGCTCAATAAAAGGAAAAAAAATGAAATGAAAATGTTATTTATCAGAGAGGATCTCACGTGCCAGGAGATGCAAGTCCTGGGAGTAGCAAGAAAACGGTATAATAATAAACAGGCAACTGAGCTACAAAGAAAAAGAAAAAAGAGATATGAGTTTTGATAGGAATACCTATGACAACAAGTACAAGTAAACTCAGCAAGGAACTCAGGCAATAAATATCATTAAAACCCATTATATTAAGTGAAGACTTCAGTGTGGTCTACCCTCACTAGCAGAAGCCAGGATATAGAAAGAAAGCCTACTCATGTCCTAAATACAAAGGACTTTTATTTTACATGCTTTTGATTTTAACGACACTAAACAGAGTTTGTGAACATCGAGAATAATTATTTATTGGAAATGAGTTTCACTGTAATTCAATCAGTTCTTTCCTCACCTACTTTCTCCAGTTTGCCATAGAGAATTTCACAGTTCAACTTATTTTTATGAAACCAAGTGCAGTTATTAAAAAATACACCTATCTTTGCTATTACATTAATAAGCTGGCTCAAAATACCTGTTAAGCCTATCAAACAAATTTGATGGAGGACAAAATTCATGACATTAAAATATGAGGTCATTACTCCAACACATTCAAAATTTTCCGTAACCATCACTAATTATGACTTCTCCCAGGTCTCCCTCCCATCATATGGTTACTACTAGCTCATGGAACACATGATGTGCATTTAATGTCAAAAATACAGTATAATTTCTTTTATTTGTTTTTTAAAACCAAGAAATACTTTTATATGTATATTATACTTTATTGAATAAATAAATCAAATAAGTTATTCAATAAAATACTAATTTTCTCTATAATTTATTAAATTAAACCATATTCAGTCTATGCCAATACTACATTTTAAAATATAGGTTCATTCAGATTACTTACCTAGTCATCTGTAATTACTTTATCTAATCATATCTGTAATTACTGTAAGTCAAATAAAATAGCACTAGTCATATAACAAAGATTGGTCAAATTCACTAGTACAACAGTCCCAATTTAAAGAGAAACTTGCCAAGATATGCTTTCTTACTATCATCATTTCTACTTATCTCAAGTTCTTTAGTTTTAGCAAATACAGCATTAATGGCATCACTTTTCAAGCAAAAAGGAGAAGAATATGCAGAGAAGTTTTAGCAAAAAGAAGATGAAATAGAAGAACTCAGTGCAGCATGAAACAGCATGATCCTCTTATCACAAAATGAAACAGCATCAATCATATCGACAAAAGTAAGCAAATTCACTACCACAATAAAATCTTAATTCAAAGAGAAACACAAAGAAAGAATTTGGAAAGTAAAAGCTGCATCAAGAGAAAAAGAACCATGATTAGCTGAATAACTTCATACTTAAATGAGATGAAACATTTTGAAACAGTAAGTCATTTTTTATTAAGCAATAAAGACATACAAACACCATTACCTATCAAAAATAAATAAATAAAAAACAAAGACATACTAATACTCACATCCAGCAAGATATTGAGACACAAAATATTGATAAACATAGACAAGAGCAAAAAGAGAAGTGGATTGAGGAGACAGATGAGAAGAATAGAAATTCCTTTTCTTTTTTAAGCGCATAAGGATGGAACTTTGTGGGAAAGTGCAACTTTTTTTTTTCTTTATATTTGGTAAAGTGGTGTTTTTTTAATCTTTTTATTAGGGCAGTTAATGGGACAGGAGGCAGAAGTATTCTCAAATTTACCAACACTAAAAGTTCTAATTCAAAGAGAAATTCCCAGAAACACAATCAAATAAAAAAAAAATTAAAATAAAAATTAAAAATTAAAAAACCTGACAGATACATCAAAAGAATGAGATCCATAAATATCCAAAATAGCTTCATATTCAAACAAGATTGAGAGGGGGGAAAGAGAAACAGGAAAAAGAAAAATATCTTAATATATCTTAAATAAGTTCATTTAATTATATCTAAACTCTGGAAATAAAAAGGAAATGTCAGGGTGCAATTTTTTTTATTAGCAAACTAAAAATAATATGTGATCAACAATTTGATCGCTTAGAATTCACTTGCTGAAGTAATTTTTTTCTTTTCCTAATTGTATGAATTGGTCTATTAAGGAAATCCTGCATACAGCTTTGAACTATGGAGCTTTTAGTTTCCAGTAATCTTTAACATCATTGCATCATGTAGGTATTAGCAGCAAGACCTGCAATTGCATACGCATCACAACATTGCAACATCACATGCAACGTGGATGCTAGTATTTCAGAAATTAAAAGGAGTTTAGACAAAGGTTATTTTTGCACTATCACACTCTAAAGAAACCAAAATAATTAAAATAGAAGCAAAACTAAAACCAACAAGCCTTAACACAACTATATGAATTTGGCTTTATGTGTCAAAGTATGAACCATCAAGGCTCAACACTACTCTAATCACCCTCAACTTGACTTCAACTCTTTATGAATTGATGTCAAATTCCTTAGAGGCTATGGCAGAAGATGGTGTCTTCTACAAACCTAGGCCAAGAACATAGCAGGTGGTTTAGTACAGAAAATATTCAAAACAAATTACAGAGGACTTACCTTGGGCAAAGCCAGTCACCTCTCTTCATTTCAATATTTTGGCCAAGAGGTCTTGCTGTTTGTCCGTATCTATCTGGGAAATGTTTTTGCACTGACCCAGACAGATCTGATGCTGGAACTCTACAGCTCATCTCAGCCAACTCATTCAACAGATTCCGAACAGATGATTCAACAAGTTCCCTGTTGTAGCTATCATTCCTCCCTAAAGAATCAGTAGGATTACTTGCATAACTCAATAAGAACCTCATCAGATCAACTGTGCGTGCTTTCTCAGATTCCATAACCTAAAATGAGAAAGAAAATTTAAGACATTGCAGAAAACCAAGACAGTTATGGTTACTCTATTTCCTTTTTAGTATTATTATTATTATTAATAGGCTAAAGGATATGCCAAGCATAAATAGCTAATAGGAAAGAAGTTCAGATAATACTAAATAGTACGAAACTATAATGAGACCACAAAGCAATCAAATTCACCAAGTTTCTATGAAAATATTCCCAGAAATTTAATTTTGGAGGGTTTAGCTTGATATTGTAAATGTTGTCAGAATAATTTTTTTTTTAAATTTTTACAAACAAGAACAGTAGTTCATCATCTTTAAAAAAAAAAAAAGAAATCATAGGTTTTTTTCCGAATTTATTGTCCATGTGAAGAACATCCATGAATGTTACACTCTCATCAGCAAAATTGATATCAAACAATGTTTTTTTTCTAATATCTTATAGGGGAAGGCAAGGCTGAATATTTTGTGTTAATCAGTTTCTGATGGAAAGTTGATCTTATCTAGGCTGGACTCATGTGGCCAGAGGTTGGGATGGAAGGGTGGAGAAATTCAAGGTTTAAATTCTTGTATGTATATCTATATATATATATATATAACCCAATTCAATTCCTCTTAACATTCACCACTAACAACTCCTATATCCTTGCCCTCTATAGCACCATACCAAGATGAAGTAAAAACAATGCAAGAAATTAGAACAAAGCCAGTTGATTCAATGTCTCTCAGCTATCACCAACAGCATCACCTCCCCCATGCACTCGCCCACAACCGCCAGCAGCAATGCACCACCCCCCAATTCCAACACCCATATAACCAACAAAACTGTCACTACCACCAACACAACCATACGAGCTATGTTTGGCACTGTCTACGTGTTTTAGGCATATTCCTGTTTAAATGCTCATATAATCCATTTGAATGATAATCATACAAATTTGGCCATTCAACATTCCTTCTAAATGAAGTGGTTACAGTTTTGATTGTATGTAGTATATAAGACAAATTAGATATTTGCATAATCTTATAAAGAGTATTTAAAATTTAGTATCATATTTGGCATATTGTGATTATTCAGTACTGCTTAATTCATGAGATGAATTAGAATCCTGAAATCACAGTGTAGATGATTTGGATGATTAAGTGTGACTCATGCACTAAATCACCACTATCCTAAAGACTTAAACTTGTTTACAGTTAGTGATAGAATTTTGGGCACCCTATCTGTAAGACTTAACATGCTAAACCCCATTTGATAAAATAGTTTTTCTCGATTATCTAAGTGAAACTCAAGATTAATAATGCTGTATATTTGGAATTTATTGAATTGGATTGTTAGTAAGGAGCTAAGTCACATCAACAAAGCTTGTTGCCTTGATATGGTCTTTGCTTTTCTAAATACAAAAAGCTCTTAATCCTAAGAGAATGACAAGCCCATAATTCTTGATCCTTGATTATTTTGATTTACCAAATGGTGAGAGCTTTTTCAGTCATCCCCATACTTTGGGCAATTGCTATTAGAAGTTTCTGAACACATTCTCAAAATGGAATCCAATTTGTATGACCACACTGATGAAAAATTTTGATCACTGAAATCCAGATCTGATCATCTTCATAAAGCGTTTACTAAAAATTAGGTGAAACTTTTTAGAAGTTTTCACAGTGATCAAAGGTTAAATCAATTGCCAAAGGAAAGTAAGCTGTCCCTTTCTGAGGCCCTACAGAAATTTAAAACAATGTAGGAACTTAGCAAAAATCCAGCAAGTTGAAGGGTGCTAATTGAAGGGATCAACCTACCATACAATAGTGATTCACCATCTCTGACTAATCCCCTCCAATTTGTTGTGTCCTATAGCCCTCAAATCTGCTTAACAAATAAAACAGCTTCCTTCTCTGAAACAAGGGTAAACAGGTACTGTCCTTTAATAGCCACTGAATCTCCAACTAAAGCAGCCACTGTCCTCCAATCGCAGTTACTATTTAGTATTCCACATAATCATGGAGCAAAGTTGATGACTACGATTCGTAGTACATGAACTTCCAGATCCTTTACACATCCATGACTCATATGGCCCTTAGCAGAGAGACATCCAACTCCGTATTATTAAATGGCTTATTCTCAGATTTGTAGCAAAAAAAAACCACTGCAACCAATCCCCTCCGGATGGTGATGTCAACCTCCAAGGAAAAAAGAAAAAGAAAAATGAAAAGGAACATACATAAACACACACACACACATATGACCCTGGAGTCACTTCTGTTCAGGCTTGCTCCCCCTTTCCTCATATGGAAACTCATTTCCTAGGCATTCAACCAGCCACCAAATCTCTTCCTTCTCAAGAGAACAATAATGGGAGCGCCCATTATCTTCTCAGGTACTCTTCAGTCAAACTCCTCTAATTTCATCCACTCCTTTCAATCTCGAAGAGTTGCCTCCCAATGTACACAATTGCAGACTTTGCCTTCAGAGGCAGTTCCTCATTCCAGCACCCTCTAGCATCATCCTCAAACTGAAGAACATCATATACATCAACTCACTTCTCCTATTCTCTCAAGAAATTTCCCTTTTATTCTCTTTCCAAACATTATACATGAGGTCTCCACACATCTCACCAACTCTCTTCACAAGACAACTTGAAGCCTAAGGCTTCAATTGCTTTCAAGCATCAGTTCACATTTTTTCCTTAACCTCAAATTTTCTTTTGGCCAGTCCACCGATGTGGTCAGAACAGCAACCCTCTCATCCAAGTATGTGGCCTTCTCAAAAGATAACAAAGGCCACAAAGAAAAATGTTAATCAGAAAAGAATATGTTGCTTGGATTAGAGGTAAAAAATGAATTAGTTAAATAACCTTGATGATAATAAAAGAAGTTGGGCTAGATTGTATATAGGTGAGGATTCGTCCTCCCTTATAGGCTTTTTGGAGTGGTTAGCCTCCCCTTAAGGGGAGGTGAGTCCCTTATCTCTTTTTCGTTTCTTTGAGGCCATGGCCGCCTTGTATACTCCCTGTATGCTTTGTGGCTTCTTGCCTTTTCCTTAATGAAATTATTTTTACTTATCAAAAAAAAAAAAAAAAAAAAAAAAGAAATCATTAAGAACAAGTGGATTGTTATCCTAAGCAACTAAGTTGCATGTGTTCACATGAGGATGTCAGGTATGACTATGTGTCCAAGTTTCAATCTTTTATACCTACAAATTGTAGGACTTGGCTAAAAAGGATCTCAATAATGGACATGGACACTTGGATATGGCATATTTAAAGGGGGAGAATCAATAAGAAATCAGTCAAGAGCAAAGATATCCTATAATAAGAAACCACCTTCTATTCTCTTTTACCCCTATCTTTTTTTCTTTTCTCTTTTGCTTAGCAACTAGAGCTATATTAAGCAACACTTACCAAAAAAGGGGAACACACCCCACATACACAAAAAAGCACAAAAAGGTAATGGGGATGGAAGTATCTTTGCTCTGGTGTATGTGGAAAGAGAACAACAAAGGGTTCTCAATGAAGAACTCTCATATCAAAGGTTCAAGGAGTTCTTCATTAAATCCCTATTGGAGTGGCCCCGCACTTCATTGGAGATGGAGAGCTCCTCAATAATGGATTTCTTATATAGCCTAACTTGTGAATAGTTTTGGTTTTTTGTAGGCTGTTCTTGAATATGCCTTTTGGTGTTTTGCTGTGATGTTTGGCATATACTACTTGTATCAATTGGAAGTGCTCCCTCTCTTTAGTGCTCTTTTAATAGATGCTCCATTTGTATATCAAAAAACATAATGGGGATGAAAGTGGCAAACTATACAAAAACCAATTTTCTTCCATCAATGAAGTCTAATAAAGAGCAATTAACCATTTCCAATAGGACACTAGACAACTTCGAAAAGGATGGTCAAAGTCCCACATCAGTTTCCTAGACAAGATGTTACTTGTATTCTTCAAGATCAGCATGAAGACCAACAAGGCAATTTTGAAGAAGCAAAGACATGACTAAGAGCATACACAGAAATCATAAAAGAGCAAGAAGATTCCAAGGTCAAACTCAAGGAAGTCAAAGAAGATGATGAAAATATGGTAGACAGAACCAAAGAAGTGTTTGCCTTGCAAACTGTCCCCAAAATGACTTTGTGCTCCTAAGAAATTTGATGTTGTAATTGGGAAGGCGGATTCTCTAGTCTTATCCTTGTTATCCTAGTGATTTACAAGAAAGAAGGTGGAATTGCATTAACTCCAATTCTAAGGATACAAGTTACATCATTCTTTTTTTGCTCCACAGAAAACAAATAGCAAAGACATCTTTTGCCTTTGCGATTAATGGGAGGACTAGGGATAGACTGATGCTTCTGGAGGGGCTTAGACAGCAGAATCTCCTATCTCCCTTTCTCATGATTTTAGTGGTGTATATTCTTAGTTGGAGTGTTGCAGACCAGAAGATTTAGGTTTAATGGAAAGTTCCAAGGTAGGCAATATCATGTTCTAGCTCCTTACTTCTAGTTTTCAATCTACCACCTCAAAGAAACAAATATCCAATCTTAAAGCTTACCCTAAAGGCCTTCAAGAAGATCGCTAGTCTCAAAATTAATCTTTACAGAGTACCTTCTTGGGAACCAGTTTCTCCCAAGAAGGACTTGAGAGCCTAGCATCCGCTATGTTGTGGGAATAGTGAAATACTAAACTGGCCATGAAAAAATTTCTGAGCATGTTACTTGTCACCTTTTAAGAGGTCACTAAGAGAGCAGCCTCTTGGTGCCCTTGTAGTTTGACTCTTTTGATAAACACTGTTAATACAACTCTTGCTCGCTTATTAAAAACAGGAGGTTGCTAGGGGAGCTTTTTCTTTTTTCGGAGAGCAAGAAGCATGCTACCTCTTTTCTTCCTTCATATGGAAGCCTACACCAGCTAATTAGCTAAATAAGGGTTCAGTGGATCAGGGGCACTTTGCCGAGGTGGCAAGGGACTAATACCTCTCTTAAGGTAAAGTTCAGTTTAGGTCTAGCTGTGTCCTTATATTTATTCTTAATTATTCTCTCAGTTTCCTCCTTAAAGGATCTTTCATCCTTATTTGTACTTGCTTTCCTGCCTTAAATATACTGAGAATTTCCAATAAAAGTCGATTTGCAGTATCTTGCATGAAGAGGGCAAAATTGGGCTTATTTGCTCTACCAAAGTTAGCATTGGAAATAGTTTAATAAGTAACAAATTGCATAGTGTATGGAAATAGTTTAATAAGTAACAAATTACATGGTGTATGTAAATAGTTTATCGTAAATCAGCTAGAGTTTAGCAACTAGTTAATCCACCGCAGTTGTGAAATGCGGTATTATCCCGACTACCTCTGCAATTTTCTATTCATGATATTATTGGAGAATGCTATTCAAACTGTCACTTTTTACAAAACCATTGCCAAGACTACCACTCCCAAGTTCAAACACCACCTCCAACATCCTAGCTACCATCATTTTCCAAGAAAAAGAAAACCAAAGCATTTATTTAAAGAACATCATGAGTAACAAAGATTTCATAGAAGCTTACATTGCTTTCACCACCGGCAAGAAATGCCCTCAATCTCCTGACTGAGTCAAACCCATTAGTGAATAGAAATGGTGATCCATTTTCCACAACCACCTCAATATCTTTCCTCGAAAGCGACCTGAAGACGAGACATATTCTTAAATTCAGATACTTTACGATATTAATAAAAACTTTGCAGATTTGAATCAACAACAAACCCTAGAGCATTTGGGTTATTGCGACCAAACCCAAGGCACGCAATTGCAGCCCGCACAAATTCATCCGGCGAACCCTCAGATTCCACAAATGCATCATCATCGGAAGGAGCCCGGGCGATGTAACCTCCGGCGTTGAGAGCTTCCACCAGTCTGGACCACTCCGGCCAGGGGTGCCAAGTCCGGGAAGAATTCGGCGAAGACACAAAGGGGTCTCCGAGATAGTCGTCCCTGGTGGACGAATGAGCGGCGGCGTGGGTGTGGAGGTGGTCAGAGGCGGTGATGGAAAACCGTGGACGACGGCGACGGGTGGCGGAGAGGGAGAGGTGTGGGGAGAGGGAGAGAACGGAGCGGCGGGCGAGATGGAGGAGCGAAGGGCGAGGGTGAAGGATGGGGAAGGGAGTGGCGAGTAGCATGAGAAACCTTGTGGCGCCGCCCATTGTGGCCGGAAAAAGGAAGCAGAGAGCAGCAAAAGGGTTTTGGAGGTGGCAGTGCCTAAAACCCCAGCAGGGTTGGATGGCTTGTGGTTCATTGTAGATTTTTATAGTTGAGAATATCACACGAATTTTTATGGTATGAGAGCTTACAAAATTTTATAGTTCAATATACATTTTTTAAAAATTAAAAAATTAATAAATAAAAATATTGTCAATTGATTTAAGTATCAAATGATTTTTTATTTTTTATTTTTTGAAAAAGTGGGTTTTGGCATAAAAAAAGAAGACCAAATTTTATAAATTCGTTTTATTTTCATAGATTTAAAAATATTTTAAAATATATATATTTTTTCGTAAATTAAATAATTATTTTTTATAATGACCTTTTATGGAATAATATTAAATAAATTATAAAAAAATTAATTCATCATTTTAAGTTAATAAAAATATCTTATAAATAAATATATTATAAATTTTTATAATACAAGTAAAGTACAAATCATTGTGTAAAAATTTTATAAGATCCTCAAGTGATAAATAAAATTCTTTCTAATCCTCTAATTAATAATAATTTTATAATTAATATTATATAACTCCTTTCATTTTCTTCTTTTTTTTTAATAAAATTTTTATTGGTTAGAAATTTAAAAAAACTTAAAAGCTAAAAATATAAAAATAAAATATTAGCTTTCACTTTACTGGTAAAGTATACTTGTTAAAATATAGATATCAAGAAAAAGAATACCATAAGATCCAATATTTTATTTTAAAAAATTTAAAGTTTTTTTTTTTTGTTTTAATTGTATCTAATTTTTAAGTATTTTATTTTTTAAAATTTCTTGTTTACTGTGGTTCAATATTCCTAATGATGTTTGTTTTCGGAAATAAAACAAAAATCTTGTCTCACAATTAAAAAAACTCCAGTGTTTACTTATTAATCGGTTTTATTAACATAACAAATAAAAGGGTTATTTTATGAAATAATTATTTAATTTATGAAAAATACATATATTTTAAAATATTTTTACATGAATGAAGATAAAACTCATTCATAAAATTTGAGAGTTTTACTTTTTTTATATTTTTCTCAAATTAGTGGGTCATAACCCATTTTTCCCTATTTTTTTCATAAATATCATAAACGACATCATCAATTCAGCAGCGTAAGATATACACCTTCAAGTCTTATTTATTTGTACCACATCTTATTCATCTATACCTTTTATATTTTAGTTTATTTATTTGTACTTTCATTGAACAACATTTATTTTACTATATATATTCATAAAAATATAGACTTTTGACTTCTTGTATAATTAACTACATATCTTTTTCATTCCTACACACCTAAGATTCTTTTTTATACTCCAATTTTAATCACATTTTTTATTTAGCAAAATAATGTGATTTTTTTTCTTCTTTTAAAAACTTTCATATCTTAAAATGCGAGTATGTATTTTAACATTATTATATATATATTACTAAATTGTGTTAAAAGAATATTATTGTAAATTAATTATCATGTCTTTTTTCTTCTATTCTACGTTGATTGTCAAACACATTCATCATCCTAATGGATGATGCCCAAAATTGCTATCATTAGCCTAGTAGACGATACCTAAAATCGTTATACTATCGTAACTTTTATTAAAAACAACTTTTAATCAAGTAAAAGTTACTTTAGCATAGTTGAATTATGTTATAAATTTGGTTTTGATATGACAAATAAAATTTCATAGATGGTTTTCAAAATATTCAATCTTCATTGTTACACTACATGCTTGTAGAAACGAGGGGGCAACCAAGCTATTTTTTAGCAATGTGATAAAACATTTTGGATTGATTCGAGACAATGTCAATGACAAAGACACCCATTTAAAGGGAGATTTTAGTTTGCTTAGAGTTAAAATTTTCAATAGTTAATCATAGACTAATAGACAAATTGATTGAAGGAGTGTTGAGACACTACGTGACAACCATTTACAAAAATTATGTTGATTTTCTTAGCTTAGCTTAGTTTAAACTCTACGAGATCTCAACATTGGGGGAGAGTCCTTTTAAGGTAGTCATGGGGTAACAACCAAACGCCTTTAGAGATGACTAAATAGCAAACTTGTAAGACAAACATGCAACTTATTAGTTTACTAGATCTCAACAAGAGTTGTTTGACAGTTTAAAGGGGATTGATTCTAAAATATGATGCTTCCTTTGAAGCTATTAAGAAGGTAGAGCAAGTTGCTTATAAATTATTATTAGATAGATTGAAAGTTCATCCTAACCTTCATGCAAGCTTCCTTAGGTCCTTCTATGAAGATCATGATCCTAAAAGAGCGCATCGCCTACTATTCAAAAGTAGTTTGATTGCATTATGGAGAAAGTGTTGGATCATCATACTACCAAACAAAGCAAAAAAATAAAAATAAAAATAAATGGATAGATTATTTGATTTAATGGAAGTGCATGCTCAAGAGTGAGGCAAGCTAAGAAAGGGATGAGTTTGTTGGGATTTCTATTCCATTGCCTAAGAAAGGAAATTAATAAATAAAAAAAAAAAAAAAACTTCTATGGGCACAAGATTTTTCCAAATTTGAGGAATATCATATCTAAAGAAATTAATACTTCCCAAGTTATTTACAACCAAATATGGTAATCTTGTGTGCTCATTTGCTAATTAAGAGAACCATGAAATAAATTTATTCTTATAGTTAGAGAACTAATATATATCTTACTTCAATCAAATTTGAAAAAATCACTAGGCATTGGAATTGTTGATTACTTCCATCGAATTTGAAAAAAAAAATGTTAGGTACTAGAATTGCTAGCCAGGAATTTTTTTAAAAAGAAAAGTAGAAGGATAGTTAGTTGTGGAAGCTTTATTGGATCAAGCAAAGGCGTCCTTAATAATTTAGTACCTTAAAACCATTTAATTTGGGAGTCATCAACCTTGGTGGTAGCAAACATTTCACTTCATCTTGAAAAAATAATGGTAAGGTGGTATTATATGATGGACAAAAATAATCTAAACATGTTATAGCAATCATTAAATAACAATTAGATCATAAGCGAAATTATAAACAGATCGAAAACGTATCTCTCGTCATTGCCATTCTACAGGTTAAAATGTCTTTTTCAATTTTCAAGTTTTAGGTGCTTCTAAACCTTTCTCAACCTCCACTTAGATGGTGTTTTTGAAAAACTGAAAGAGATTACAGGCTTAAGAAACCTTACCCATTAGTGTTCTGCCCCTTTTTAAAGACTCTTTCCATCACCGAGTCTGCTTGGAGCGTGCACATAACATGGGGTAGTGATGCGAACATGGTTCCGAGCATGAATCCTTGTTCCTAAATTGATGGAATAATGTGGACCACATTCTGAATCACGTCTTCGGTTTATTACCGAAGATCTAGGAGAAATAAAATCCCAACATTCTCCCACTTGGTCCATATATTCCATCATTCACCATAGCAAGAAACAAAACACATGAATCATGGCGATAGGTCCTCTAAAATCGAGTATTATCTTCCATGTATCACAATGCATCATGTCTCTTAAACACTAGCCCATATAGCTTAATGAATAAACCCTATGTTTATTCTAGGTCCAAACATTAATGATATTTCTCAATAAATGAATAAAAGTGTACACAAAGAAAATCAAATATGAGAAAACATCACAAATAGAGTTTCATTGAAAATAACATCCGTTCTTACAACGAAAATCACACAAAGGAACCAAGTCCCAATCTATCTACATGATCCTTAAATTTCAATGGTGGCATGCCTTTAGTGAAAGCATCAATAATCATTAATTCAATGCTAATGTGTTCAATAACCATTATTTTTTCTTTAACATGTTCTCTTATGGCTAAATACTTGATGTCGATGTGCTTGTTTCGATTGCTACTTTTATTATTTTTAGCCATAAAAACTGCAATTGAATTGTCACAATATATCTTCAATGGCCTAGAAATTGAATCCACAACTCTAAGCCCAAAAATGAAACTCTTTAACCATACACCATGCGAGGTAGCCTATAAACAAGACACAAACTCAGCCTCCATAGTGGAAGTTGTAGTCAAAGTTTGCTTTGCGTTTCTCCAAAAAACAGCTCCACTGGCTAGCATAAAGACATATCCTGAAGTTGATTTTCGTTAATCAATGTAGCCAGCGTAGTTCGAATCAGAGTAGCCAATCACTTCCAAATTATCAGTCCATCTATACATAAACATGTAGTTTTTGGTCCCCTGAAAGTACCTCATCACCTTCTTTGCAGCTTTCCAGTGGTCTATACTTGGATTACTCTGATATCTTCCTAACATCCCAATAGCAAATGCAATGTCAAGTCTTGTACAGACCTGAGCATACATTAAGCTTTCAACAGCAGAAACATAAGAAATGTTCTTCATTTGTTCCTACTCAAGATCATTCTTCGGGCACTAGTCTAAATTGAACCTATCGCCCTTCACAATGGGAGATATACTTGGTGAACAATCTTTCATCTGAAATCTCTCTAAAACCTTGTTGATATAGGTCTCTTGAGATGGACCTAAAAGGCCTCAAAATCTGTCTCTATGTATCTTAATGCCAATGACATAAGTTGTATCACCCATATCCTTCATGTCAAATTTTTTAAATAGAAACTGTTTCACCTCATGTAGCAAACCTTTATCATTGGTTGTAAGTAAAATGTCATCCACATACAGAATAAGAAAACAAATCTTACTCCAACTGACTTTCTGAAATATACATTGATCCATAATGTTCTCCACAAAACCAAATGAAGAGATAACATCATGAAACTTCACATCCATAATGTTCTCCATAATATTGTTTTCACATCCATTTGTTGCAACTCTAAGTCAAAATGTGCAACTAATGTTATAATGATACGAAGAGAATCTTTCTTAGATACAGGAGAAAAAGTCTCCTTGTAGTCAATTCCTTCATTTTGAGTGAATCCTTTAGCAACGAGTCTTGCTTTATATCTTTCAGTGTTGCCCAATGAATCCTTCTTTGTCTTGAAGATCATTTACATCCAATGGCTTTTGCATCATAAGGCAACTCAACAAGATTCCAAACTTCATTAGATGTCATAGAATTCATCTCATCTTTCATAGCATCATACCATAAATTTGACTTTTTGCAACTTATGGCTTGTGAAAACATTTCAGGATCATTTTCGGCTCCAATGTCATAGTCCGATTTTTGCAAATACACAACATAATCACTAGGTATTGCTGTTTTTCTTGCTCTTGTAGATCTCTTTAATGTTGAATCAACATTTTCTTGAGGATCACGTTGCTCAATGGGTTGTTCAACAATTTTTGGCGAATCTTGAACAACTTGATCTACTGGATTGTCATTAGCAATTTGTGGAACTTCAATGATTGGTTGTCTATCATCCGTTTGAACTTGAGGGGCGTTGTTAATGACAATCAATCTATCACTTGAAGTGAAGGGTTGAGCATCAATATGATCTTTTTCAGAAACAATGTCCTGAATTTAATCGCTCCTACTAATCAAATCACTCTCAAGAAACTTAGCATTTCTTGACTGCACAATTCTAGTTCTATGAGATGGACAGTAGAATCTATACCCTTTAGACCTTTTTGCATATCCAATGAAATACGCACTAATGGTCCTTGGGTCTAGTTTCTTCTCTTGTAGGTTGTAAACTCTTACTTTAGACAGGCATCCTCAAATGCGTATATGTCGCTGACTCGATTTCCAATCTTTCCATAATTCAAATGGCGTCTTGGGGACAACCTTTGTTGGAACTCGATTCAATATATACACTGCTGTTTTAAGAGCTTCAGTCCACAAGGATTCAAGAATCTTGGAGTTGCTACGCATACTCCTAACCATGTCCATTAATGTTCGATTTCTTCTTTCAGCCACACCATTCTGGTCTAGGGAACCAGGCATGGTGTATTGAGCAACTATCCCATGCTCTTGAAGAAACTTCTCAAAGGGACCAAGTGCTTATCAATTCTCGGTGTATCTACCATAATATTCTCCACCTCTATCCATTCTCACAATCTTTATTTGCTTTTCGCATTGTTTTTCTACTTTAGCCTTAAAAACTTTAAATGCACCCAATGGTTCATTCTTGTTATGAAGCAAGTAGATATACATGTATCGTAAGTAATCATCTATGAAGGAGATGAAGTATTTCAGACCATACGCGTCCATGTCTGGGCAACAAATATCTGAATGTATGATCTCTAATATGTTTGTGCTCCTCTTGGCACTCTTCTTAGACTTGTTGGTCTGCTTTCCCTTAATGCAATCCACACAAGTGTGAAAATCAGTAAAATCTAAAGTACTAAGTACTCCATCATTTACTAATCTCTTAATTCTCTGTATGAAGATATGTCACAATCTCCGATGCCACAACATAGAGGAATCTTCATTCATAACACATCGTTTTGTACCCGTGTGAACATGCATAGTGTTATTAGTGGTATTGTTTTGCAAATTGATAGAGAAAATACCATTAGACAATGTACCATTTCCAACAAGATTAGATTTATAAAACAAACTGAAAGATGTTTCATAAAAACTAAAAAAATAACCCAAAGGTACAACTCTTGAAATATAAATCAAATTCCTAGAGAAATTTGGAACATAAAATGTATTTTCTAAATTTAAAATAAAACCACTACTTAAAACTAAACTGCATATTCCAACAACCTCCACATGTGAACGCATCTTGTTTCCTGAATAAATGCATTGCTCACTTGGCATTGGCTTCCTTAGGTTTTGCATACCCTGCAATGTGTTTGAAACATGGATTATAGAACCAGAATCAATCCACCATGTGTTATGAATAACATCAACCATATCAGATTTATAACAAACAAAGGAGATTGGTTTACCTTTCTTCTCAATTCATTTATGGAATTTGGTGCAATCCTTTTTCATGTGCCCATTCTTTTTGCAGAAGAAACACCTATTGACCTTCTTGATTCCACCTTGGGGTGATGCCTTTCTCTTTCTTTTTGGCTTAATTCTGATCCTTTCCTTCCATTGCCATAAATGCACTCTCACCCAATTCCATTTTCAGCTTTCCCTTCTCTTGAACACACATGGTCAGAAGCTCATTAATTGACCACTTATCCTTGTGTGTGTTGTAGGAGATTTTGAAGGGTCCATATTATTGTGGAATAGTGTTCAAAATAAAGTGCACAAGGAAGGAGTCAGACATTTCGACCTTAAGTGTCTTCAATTGTGTTGCAATATCCCTCATTTGCATTATGTGCTCTCGCACACCACTCACATCAATGAACCTTAAGGATGAAAACTTCATTATCAAGGTGCTGACGAGTGCCTTATCTGAAGTCACAAATTGCTCATCAATAGCCTTTAGTAATGCCTTAACATTGTCATGTTGATCGACAAAACCACGAATACCATCAGAGATTTTAGTCTTTATGAACATCAGATTAAGGCGATTTGATCACTCCCATTGTTCATAAAGAGCCTTTTATGTTGTGGTGCTGGTGTCAGTAATGGTTGGTTTGTCTTTCTTGATAGCATAATCAACGTCCATGCACCCCAAATGAAGGAGAATTCTCTCCTTCCAAACCTTATAGTTATCACCTTTCAATTTGGGAATATCATACTTTATAGTAGAGAAATTCACAGGTTGCATGACTGCACAAAAATTAAACATACATGCTTATAATTCAAAATTGAGACTAATGACCAAATATCTTGTTTTACCAATGTAACTCATGCTCTAAAATTATGAATCTAGTGACATAAAACTTGTCTGTGGGCAAAAGTTTTAATTCAATTAGATCTATGTAAAACCTTATGATAAAACTATCAAATTATGTTCAATTTCCTAATTCCTGTAGGTAATTAAGAAATATAATTTGATATTCCATTCTAATTAATTATACAAATATAATAAAAAAATCATGTGGGATAAAATTTTATTATATCAAATATAATTAATTACCCATAATGTCATTTTCCTATATATGATCCCAAAACACTTAATATATAATTTTGCATAATTAAAGACGTTTTGGCTACTCCTTAATTAATTAAAATTATATGGATCACATGACATTTAATTAATTCACAAGAAAAACTTATATAAATTGCATGAAACCATAAGCAATATGTACACAAAACTCAATATCGATGTGCAAAATTTCTAAAATTGTATAAATTGTAAGCACATAAATATCTAAAATTAAATCCATAAAGAGCTTTTAAGAATAAATTTAATGTACAAAATTATTTAATTTAATGTTGTATGCATAATAAACCATAAAAAAAAATGCATTCAACTAACAAAAATAAATAATCTAGCACATAAAATATCCATAAATTAACATATCTTAAAACAGTAAATTTTATTAATTTTTTTTTTTATAAAATTTATAGGTTGCTGCCGAGAGAAGTAGTAGTGGATGCAAGAAGACAAGATTGTGACCAACTGGGCTATTACCCCTTTTCTTATTTTTAATTTACTTATTTATTTCTTATTTACAGTCAAAACGATAAGCCCTTATAGTCATTTTCTACGTTCAACAAGGTTTGTTTGACCCATTTGCAACCTGAAATGACACCCAACGGTTTTAAGGTATTCCAGACACCAGATTGACGATTTAAAACACCGAAATGTTAGAAATCTCATATCCTAATGATTTCTAACAATATTTTTCATCAAAAACTTATAAAAAACCATAAACTCCAAAATACCAAAACTCACTGTATTTTTTGATTGAAAAATGCAGATTGTAAAACGAACAAGGCAAAGGTATATAAGGCTCTGATATCAACTAATGAACAAAAATAATCTAAACATGCTATAACAATCATTAAATAGCAATTAGATCATAAGCGAAATTATAAACAGATAAAAAACGTACCTCCCGCCATTGCCATTCTACAAGTTAGATTGTCTTTTTCAATTTTCAGGTTTCAGGTGCTTCTAAACCTTTCTCAACCTCCACTTAAATGGTGTTTTTGAAAAACTGAAAGAGATTGTAGGCTTAGGCAACCTTACCCATTAGTGTTTTGCTCATTTTTAAAAACTCTCTTCATCACCGAGTCTGCTTGGAGCATGCACAGAACATGGGGTAATGATGTGAACGTGGTTCCGAGCATGAATCCTCATTCCTAAATTGATGGAATGATGTGGATCACATTTTGAATCACGTCTTCAATTTATTACCAAGATCCAGGAGAAATAAAATCCCAACATTATAATCTTTGTTGAGTTAGAGATAAATCCTTAAAGGTGTTTCATATCTGGATGCCCTAAAATTAATTCTATGATTTGGAAGTCATGAGTCAAAAGCTACTATATAGGTTAACAACGATTTAAAATTTATTTATTTATTAGAACACAAAATAGTCTTTTAACTCAAAAATTAGTTTTTAAACTAATAAATACATTGACAGACTTTTAGGGAAAATAATTTTTTTAAAATTGTTTATGAAATATATATAATTTTTTAAAATGAATTTTGGATATTTTGGGTAATTTTTAATAGAATATCTGAATCTTCTTGAAAAATAAATAGATAAAATTGTTTTTTACATTTGATTTTCTAAATATAATTTTATTCTTAAAAATGTTTAAGAAATATATTTTTAATAATTTTTTCAAAAACGTTTTCAAAAGGTATTTTCCAACGGCTTCCCAAATTAGTTAGAAAATAAAATAAAATATTTTTCCCAGATCGTGGCCCAATAAAAGTTGGGAAGCCCACGGAAACCGTGGGGAAACGGAGATGCAGCAGCAGCAAACTCAGGCGGCCCGCAACCCAACCTCGGCGGAGTCGACGGCGGAGGCTCCGCCGAAGCAGGTGGCGCTGGCGATGGACCGCTTGGCCCAAGCCGCTCGCCTCATCGCCGACGTCCGCCTTGGCGCTGACCGGCTCCTGGAGGCCCTCTTCGTCTCCGCACAGCCCCACCAGACCACCAAGCCGCTCCATCTCTTCCTCAAAGAAGACTCCTCCATGCGCCAACACCTCCAAGATCTTCGCACTATTGGTATGTATGTGTATAAATCTACTGCGGACTCAGTACTCTTTGAGTTTCTAGGTTTTTCTCTCACTTTTCTCTGTTCGATTCGAGCTTTAGGGTGTCTTGTTCCCCATTTGAATCTCCGAATTAAAATGGAATGGAAGAAAATGGGGAGGGATATCAAATTTCCAAAGATTCTTCATTCAATAAGGAAATGTTCTCTGTTACTTTCGGGTTTTCTGATTGTTCTCTCTCTTTTTCCCAATTTACATCTAGGTTTAGGGCTCGGAAAGTATCAGAGAAAGGAAAGAAATGAGAAGGAATGTCGTACTGTGTTGATTGCTTTGCCTGGAAAAATGTGGAAATGAATTGGATAATGAAAATCATTTTGAAGTTTATGCATGTTCAGATTGTTCATTTTCTATGGCATTAATATCCAGTACTTTTTGCATATAGGGTTAGGTTTTTCATGTTGTTGGTTTTATTTGAATTTAGTTTGAAGCAATCAGTTGGTAATAGTATTATTTTTTTTGTTTCTTCGAATTTGTGATTTTGGATTGTTAGGGTGTGTTTCGAATTTGTGACTCGCTATTGTTAAGGTGTCTTTGGAACCTGAGAATATGGTAGTGATGATGAAACATGGTGGAAGCTTGTTTTTTGGAAACCTTCCAAAGATCTCTTAAGATGGCCAATCTTTAGGACATTCCCTCCTTGATTGAGAAAAGGGGTGATTGATATATGATACTACGTATTTCTAGGTTTTTTATCGCCCTTTGTGATTTTCTTCTACAAACATCAAACAAGCTCTAGAAGCTGCATAGGAACACTTGTGCAATTGTCTGTATACAGATGTCTAAAGAGAGATTTTTTTTTCTATTTTTTTTTTTTTATTTGTTCTTTGTTTGAAATTGTTGGATTCATAGTTGTTAAAAACTTACGATACATAACATGATACAACGATATGATACATATTTTAATGAAAGTCGATATATATGATGATTTGTATCTTATTTTAAAGTGTATCTTATGATACATGATACGGTTTGTGACATAAAAATATAACAATTATATGTCTTCAAACATGAGGAGAAAAAGAAAAGTTGTGGTGGTGGGGGGGTTGATGTTACTCTAGAAGAGTGAGGGAAGGTTATGGGGTGGGAGTATGGAAGACCATCAAAAGTGGATGAGAGGAATTTAAGAGTAAAAGAGTTTTTAGGGTGGGAAATGGGTGGAGAGTAAAGTTTTGGATGGATAAGTGATGTGGTGATGAATCCTTGGGTGTGGCTTTCCTCAATCTATTCTCAATAGCCATCGCATAAGATGCATGGGTTATCGAGTTGTGGGAGCAAGAAAGGGAAGTTGGATGTTGGAATCCTACATACTCGAGATAAATGCATGATTGAGAACTAGAAGGGTGGAGGCTTTATTCAGAAGATTGTTGACACAACTTGTAGTTATATAGAGGATAAGATGATTTGGTTGAACTCTTGAAATGTGACAATTTCTTAATTGAATTTCTCTATTCCTCCTTATCTAATGAATGATTGGAGGCATTCCCTGCAAGTATGATTGGGAACACTTGGATCCTAGTGAATGTTGTTTTTTTTTGCTTAGGAAGCTACTTGGGGAAGGATATTGACATTGGATTAGGTTAAAAGGAGGGGATGATGAGTCTTGAATTGGTGCTATTTGAGCAAAGAAGAATAAGGAATTGTTCGTCCTCTTTCACTATTTGAAAGTAGTTATGTTGTGACAACTAATTTATGCAATATTTGGGATAAGATGGGTGATGCAGTGTGCACTAAGAATTGTTTTTTGTTTATGCCTTTGCTTTGGTTGGCCTTTTGGCGCCTTTGTTACACACTGTGCATGCTTTTGTGTTCCCTTTTGTTAGGCACTATTTATGGGTGTGTGTGTGATCTTTGCTTGTCAAAAAAATGTAAAGGAAGTAAATTAATAAAATGAAATATTCAATAGAATTCAAGGATTTAGAATTAATATTATTACTGTATTCAAAGAACATAAAAGGAATGATGAATTAAAAAAAAAGAAGAAATGAGTTAGTTTCTTTTTGATGAAAAAGTAAAGAAGAAATATAAGTCATTGCCAAGCAATGCAAAAGGATTAAATGGAGTAAAATTGAAGGAAATAGTTGCAAATTAAAGGATTTAGAATTAATATGAAAAATGGTGTAGCCCTTGGGGTGGCTCAATGGTAGTGACTTTTGGCTATGAACTAGAAGCCCTGAGTTTGAGTCTACTTCGTATTTAAGTGCTGTAGGATAGAGCGCAAACCCAAATCAATTAGGGTTTGCTTTGTCTGCAGTTGTAATAATTGTCTTTTTGTTGGGTTCTTCATCTTTTATAAGGAAATAACATAAAAGGAAATCAAGTTAATACAATAAAATGTCCCTTAACATTGCAAATTAAATAATTTAGAATTATTAGTACTATTATAGTCAAAGAATGGAAAAAGAATAATAAAATAGAAAATAGAAAATAAATGGAATATGAACAAGAATAATTTATATAACAATGGTATTTTAGAGAAAGAAGTCAATGAACAATTTACACTTTTATAAGTAGTGTAGATTAACTTCTAGGTTTAGGTTCTCTTAGTGTTGATTGTATTTAGTTTAATTTAGAATATTTAGCATTTGTTTGAATTTGTGATTTTGTGTTGTTAGAGTGTGTTTGGAAACTAAGAAAAGACTAATGGTATAACAAGTTCTTGTTTGAATTTGTTATTTTTGGGTGTTAGGGTGTGTTCAGGAACAAAGAAATAATAATGGCTTAGAAAACACATTTGTTTTTAAAAACTGTTTCTCCAAAAGCTTCTCTTAGTGTTGGCCCTAAATAACCTTCTGGTGTTGTCGCCACATTCGCTGTATTGTTGTATTTTTGATATTTGCTCTCATTTTTCTTTATTTGATTCTAGATTTGGGGTTTTCTTAATGTTGGTTTTATTTGAATTTAGTTTGGGACAATCAATTGTTGACAAATATATATATATATATATATTTTTTTTTTTTTTAAAATTTGTGGTTTTGGATTGCTAAAGGTCAATAGTGTCTAGACATCTATTTCTTTCTTACCAATTATTTCCTGAATGAAATAGCTAACTTTGATGCTATTGAGCAAGTAGGGGGTCTCACTTCTAAACTTTTAGTTCAAAGAGCTTTAAGAAAAGGGGAGTTAGAGGAATTAATTTTGAGGGAAGAAATTCATTGGAGACAAAAAGTTAGGGTGAAATGGGTTAAGAAAGGGGATTATAACTCAAATTTTTTTCATAAAGTGGCTAATGGCAGGCGAAATAGGAAATTTATCAAGGTGTTGGAGAATGAAAGAGGATTAGTGTTGAATAATTCTGAGAGCATTACAGAGGAGATTTTACTTTACTTTGAAAAGCTCTACTCGAGTCCTACTGGAGAGTCTTGGAGAGTTGAAGGCTTAGATTGGTCCCCTATATCTAAAGAGAGTGCGTTTAGGTTGGACTCCCCTTTTATTGAAGAAGAGATTTCTAAGGCCATTTTTCAGTTGGATAGGGATAAGGTGCCGGGTCCTGATGGCTTTACCATTGCAGTGTTTCAATATTGTTGGGATGTGATCAAGGAGGATTTAGTGAGAGTGTTTGTAGAGTTTCACAGAAGCGGGATTATCAATCAAAGCACTAATGCCTCCTTCATAGTTCTGTTACCCAAAAAAAGCATGACAAAGAAAATCTTAGACTTTGGACCTATTAGCTTGATCACTAGTCTTTACAAGATAATAGCCAAAGTGTTATCAAGGCGTCTAAGAGGGGTACTATACGAAACTATCCATTCTACTCAAGGCGCTTTTGTTCAAGGGAGACAAATATTGGATGCAGTTCTCATAGCCAATGAGATTGTGGATGAGAAAAGACGTTCAAGGGAGGAAGGAGTCGTCTTCAAAATTGACTTTGAAAAGGCTTATGACCATTTGAGTTGGGATTTTTTGGATCATGTGTTGGAGAAGAAGGGGTTTAGTCCTAGATGGAGGAAATGGATGAGAGGCTGTTTGTCCATAGTATCTTTTGCAGTCTTAGTGAATGGAAACGCTAAAGGGTGGGTCAAGGCATCTAGAGGCTTAAGACAAGGCGACCCTTTATCCCCTTTTTTGTTTACTTTAGTCGCAGATGTACTGAGCAGGATGTTATTGAGAGCAGAGGAAAGAAATTCGTTGGAGGGTTTCAGGGTGGGTAGGAACAGTACAAGGGTGTCCCATTTGTGATTTGCAGATGATACCATTTTCTTTTCTAACACTAGTGAGGAAGAATTGCAGACTCTCAAGAGTTTATTGCTAGTATTTGGCCATATTTCTGGGCTTAAGGTTAACCTTGACAAGAGTAATATTTATGGCATCAATCTTGAACATAATCATCTTTCTAGGTTGGCTGAGTTGTTTGATTGTAAGGCTTATGGTTGACCTATACTCTACTTGGGTCTTCCTTTGGGAGGGAATCCCAAGGCTTGTGGCTTTTGGGATCCAATGATTGAGAGGATCTCGATAAAATTAGATGGGATGCAAAAGACTTATTTATCTTTTGGAGGTAGGATAACTCTTATCCAATCTTGCCTCACCCATATGCCTTGCTACTTCCTTTTCTTGTTTAAGATACCCGTTTCAGTGGTTGCAAAAATTGAGAGATTGCAAATGAATTTTTTATGGTCAGGGGTTGGGGAAAGTAAAAGAGATCATCTTGTTAGTTGGGATGTAGTGTGTAATCCGAAGGCAAAAGGGGGATTGAGATTTGGGAAGATTGCTCTAAGGAATGTTGCTCTCTTAGGAAAATGGTTGTGGAGGTACCTTAGGAAGGGTTCAACTCTATGGCATCAAGTTATTTTAAGCATTTGCGGATCCCACTCTAATGGTTGGGATGCCAACACTATAGTCAGATGGTCACATCGTTGTCCTTGGAAGGCTATTGCACAAGTCTTTCAGGAGTTTTCCAAATTTACTCGGTTTGTGGTAGGAGATAGGGAAAGAATTCTGTTCTGGGAAGACTTGTGGTGGGGGGATCAACCTTTGGGATCCCAATATCCAAGACTGTTTAGAGTAGTCACAGATAAAAATATTCCTATTTCTTCAATTCTCGGTTCTACTTGTCCCTTCTCTTGGAACTTTAATTTTCGCCGCAACCAATCCGATTCTGAGATAGAAGTTTTAGAAGGTCTCATGCGGTCACTTGATTGTTTGCTTTTGTCATCTTCGGTTTCAGATGTGAGATCCTGGTCTTTATCTTCTTCAGAGCTTTTTACAGTCAAATCTTTTTTTCTTGCCTTATCTGATTGTTCTGGTTCTCCTCCAGTTTTCCCTACTAAGTTCGTTTGGAATTCTCAAGCCCCTTTCAAAGTCAAGTCCTTTGTCTGGTTGGTGGCGCACAAGAAGGTAAATACTAATGACTTGCTACAATTGAGAAAACCCTACAAAACTCTTAGTCCTGATATTTGTAAGTTGTGCAAGAGGTATGGAGAATCAGCAGATCATCTTTTCCTACATTGTTATTTGACAATGGGGTTGTGGCATAGATTATTTCAGTTAGCCAAGATGGATTGGGTTCCCCCGAGGAGCATTTCCGACATGCTGTCCATCAACTACAATGGTTTTGGTTTATCTAAGAGAGGGATAGTTTTGTGGCAAGCTATGTGCATTGCTTTAATTTGGGTTGTGTGGCGGGAAAGAAATGCGAGGATTTTTGAGGATAAAGTAAGGAATTTAGAGAATCTTTGGGATTCTATTCATTTCCTTGCTTCTCTTTAGGCTTTTTGTTCCAAGGTTTTTAAGTAGACTCCTCTTAATGTGTTACAACTTGATTGGCTAGCAGCGGGTAATTCCTTTGGGTTGGTCTAATTTAAAGAGTTTGTTCGTTTTTACATTGTATTTTCTTATTTTTGTATTCTTGTAGTTTAGTTTTCTTTGGTGGGAGGATTTCTCATCCTTCTCTTATACTTCTTTTTTCTATCAATATATCCCTTTGTCGTTTCTTATATAAAAAAAAAAAAAATAGAACTTTTCACATTTGCAAATTGAGTATTGAGAACCTTCAATACTGAAACTTTATGCACAAAAATTTTCAAATTTAATGAAGAAACCCTTGATTTAGTGAGAATGAAGACATGAAAAACCTCAAAATCCTCCGTTGTGGCTTAAAGCATGAGATTAGCTCTCTATATAGATGATAAAATGGGGAGATTTTGAGATGAAGGAAGGCCTTAGAAGGGGAAGAAGATATTTTGCTGTGGAGGCCCAATCTTTTTAGCTTTTGGTTGATGAAGTAGGAGGGAAGTTGAGAGGCTGCATTTAGGAGAGATGCAGAGGACTAACTTCTTGGATCGGATTTGGGGATGCAAGCCTTAGTAGTTTGTTGGATGGAGTTAAGACTTGCTATAGAGGGAGTGACGATAGAAGTTGGTCCCTTGTTTGGGAGAAGGGAGGAAGGAAGTATAGGTTGGAGTGTTGCTTAAACAAGGCGGGTAGATTTCTCCTTTGCTCTGTTCGTGATCTAGAAGCAAAAAGATTTTGTCTAATTTTTCCAGAAGGGGAGGGGCAGAGAAGTTGAGAGAGACTGGGGTGGTTCCCTTTGGAGGTTTAAAGGATTCTCTATCCCTTGAGGTGCTTAGGAAGGAAAAGGAGATGGAACCAAGGACTTTTGCGGATGTTGCAAAATCGAAAACGGGTAGGTTAGGAGACAAATTCTGGTTGGAGCTGGGGAGAAGGGAGATGCATGGAAGATTGGAACAGTTGGATCGCTGTTTGGTGGGTAGGTGGGATAACTTCTCGACCCCCTTCCCCGAGTTAGATTTTCTAAAGAGTTGGGCTTATCACAATTGGCTCCTTAAAGAGAGTTTGAACATAGTTGTGTTGGGAAGAGGACTTCTGCTTTTTGAGTTCGAGTTGTTAAGTGAGGTCGAGTGAGTCCTAGTGAGTCCTAGCCAGAGGCAAGAGGAGAGTTAACGACAACGTTTTATTTTTGGAAAAATGGAACTCGGATGTGGGGTGATTTTGTAATGGAGCCATCGCTAACAAGGCTTGGGTGTGGGTGGTGGGTGTCTCTCTTCATCTTTGGAGCCACGAGGTGTTTAAATTGATAAGAGATGGTTGTGGAGGTTTCATTACAGAGGATGAGAATACGACTTCTATGGCAGAGTTGCAATAGGCAAGAATTTTAGTGAAGTTGGTTGGTAGGGATTTACCTACCTCTGTTCAGATTGTGGTTGGGTCGGGGAGTTTCTCCATTCAACTGTGGTGGGAAACCCCGCCTTGGTTTTCTCAGGTGGTGCTGATGAGAAGACTTCTTGGGGAGGGTGTTTTAGCGGACGAAGATGAAGTTGGGGGAAGACCACGCGCCACATGCTGTGGAAGCTTGCTGGAAAAGGAGTTTCAGGTCAAGGTGCAGACTAGAGTACAAGATGTGTCGTCCTTTGGAAGCTTTTCAAAGAGTGTTGTAGGCTTTTCCTCTGATTCCTTTGCAGGGGGATTGACATTGAGGTGGTTGTTGGGGAAGGAAGCCTAGTGAATAAGGGTCAAGGTGTAGGGGGTGTTAATAGATTGGGTGGGCAATTTATCAGGCCAGAAGAGATTAAAAATGGGTTTGTTCTTTTGGAGGTCTTGAACAGAGTTGGGCTTGGGGAAGTTAGTTGTGGGCTTGTTCTCGTGGAGGCCCAGCCACAAGGGTCGAAAACATAGCCAAGGCCTTTTCTTTTAAAAGGCTGTTTGGTGGGCTGCGAGGAGAGGCCCTTCCTGCTCAAGGGCTCTTTAGTGGGCTGTGAGGAGCTGTTCGGGTTGGGCTTTGGTCTTGGAGAAGTGGAATTAAAGGGAGAAAGGGTTCTTAACTCTTTTGCGTTTGTTGAGACTGAAGCTAGGGCGCCAGAGGAGGCTTCGTATGTTCAAGATAGAGAGGATAAGGGACTCGTTTGCTTTATCGAAGGGGCTATGAGGGAATCAGAGTCACTCATGGTGAATGTTAGAGCAGAGATTATTGATGAAGTGTTAGCAGTTGAAGCATCCAGGTATGATTCCTCTCCCTCTAACCTTGTGGGGGTCTGGGATATCTTCTTTTCTACTCCTTCCTTTGGGTGGTATGATTAGGCTTTGGTGGTGGGGGAATCCTCTGGCTTGGGAAGGTTGGACGCTGTCGAAGGAGTTGGTTTTCAGGCTCTGTTGAGTGTTATTTTGGCTGCTAGTAGTTCATGGGTGATGGGGACAAAGGGGGAAAAGTCCTTGGTCGAGATCGGAGTAGGGGGAGAAGTTGAAAGGCATGCGCTTGATGAGCCACTCCAGGAAGGGGGGCTTCTGGTAATAGTTGGGATGATAGTTGTCTGGCGAAGTTCAACAAATCTTTCAGATTTTCAACAAAAGGTGTTGAAGGGGAAATCCTAAAATTGCTTCTAAGACTGAAAAACAGAAGAGATCAAGGCAAGAAGAGGGGAATTCCAAGGACTACTAGGTTTGAATGAGAATTAAAAAAGTTAGAATGTTTGATTAATTATGATGGGGTGAGGAGGGAGAATGGTTCATATATAGAAGGAGGGGATAGAGTTTCGTGTTTTAAATGAAGATTAAGATCTTATCTTGGAATGTTTGAGGGGTCAATGACAGAAATAAAAGGAAGATAATCAAAGCCTTAATAAGTTCTCAAAAAGTGGATTTGGTCTGTTTGCAGGAGACTAAAATGCCGGACATGTCTCTAGGGGTGGTGTGAAGTCTAGGAGTGGGGAGCTTTGAATGCTAGGAGTGTAGTTGGAGGGGTGGTAGTTCTCTGGGATAACAGAGTTTTGGAGTTGGTAGGGATAGAGGTGGGCCTCTTCTCCATTTCCTATCAGTTTAGAAATTTTGAGGATGGTTTAGTGTGGATTTTTTTAGGAGTCTATGGTCCTACTATGAAAAGATATAGAGAACTTTTCTGGGAGGAGTCAGGGGCTATTTGTGGGCTTTGGAATGACTCGGGGTGCATTGGAGGAGATTTTAATGTGATCAGATTTCCGAATGAGTGTAGTAGAGGAGGAAGGTTGTCTTCTTCTATGAGAAGATTCTAGGAGGTGATTGATGATCTAGATTTGAGGGATCTCCCTCTTCAGATTGAGAAGATTCAGGTTGAATAGCCAATCCATGTGAAGATTGGATCGGTTTTTGGTCTCAAAGGACTGGGAGAGTCATTTCAATGGGGTGTTGCAGTGTATTCTTCCTAGGTCGGTGTTTGATCACTTTCCCATTCTATTGGATGGGGGAGGGGTAAGGAGAGGGCCAACCCCTTTTTGGTTTGAAAACATGTGGTTGAAGGAGGAGAGGTTTAAGGATTTGCTGAAAGGGTGGTGGCAAGGTTTCAATTTCAGTGGATCCTTTAGCGTCATCATTGCAAAGAAATTAAAGGCTTTGAAGTCTGTTGAGAGAGAGAGAAAGAAGAAAAAACTTTAATTCTCATTCATATGTTGTCTACTTACAATTGAGAAATATATATATACAAGGCTAGGAGTCCTAACTACCATACATGTGACCTATATTAACAAGGAAAGATTATATACTATAAATACATTATATTCAACACTCCCCCTCAAGCTGGAGCATATACGTCATATGCACCAAGCTTGTTACAAATATATTTAATCCTAGGACCTCTGAGAGATTTAGTAAAGATGTCTGCTAGTTGATCATTTGAATTAACAAAACTTGTAGCAACACATCCTGATGCGATCTTTACTTTAATGAAATGACAGTCAACTTCAATATGCTTGGACCTTTCATGAAAGACTGGATTGGATGCAATATGTAATGCGGCCTGGTTATCACAAATGAGTTTCATCTGTTCATCCTTTCCAAATCTCAACTCTCGAAGAAGATGTCTCAACCATATGAGTTCACATGTTGCCAAAGCCATAGCTCGATACTCGGCTTCAGCGCTAGATCTGACCACTACATCTTGTTTCTTACTCTTCCAAGATATTAGATTACCTCCAATAAAAACACAGTACCCTGAAGTGGAACGTCTATCTGTGGGTGAGCCAGCCCAATCTGCATCTGTGTAACCAACAACCTGAGTATGACCTCTGTTCTCGTACAACACACCTTGGCCTGATGTACTTTTGATATATCGAAGAATGCGGATTACGGCATCCCAATGGCTATCACATGGTGACTGTAGGAATTGACTAACAATACTCACAGGAAAAGAAATGTCTGGACGAGTAATGGTGAGATAGTTCAATTTACCTACGAGCCGTCGATATCTCCCGGGGTCTCCTAAAGGCTCCCCCTGTCCTGGTACAAGTTTGACATTCGGATCCATAGGTGTGTCTACCGGTTTACAGTCTAACATACCGGTTTCTTCCAGGATGTCTAAAGCATACTTCCTTTGGGAAAGGACCACACCAAAACTGGATTGAGCTATCTCAATTCCCAAGAAATACGTGAGTTTCCCCAAGTCTTTGGTCTGAAAGTGGGTAAAAAGATGTTGCTTTAGTTTCTGAATACCATCCTGATCACTGCCTGTAATGACGATGTCGTCCACATAAACAACCAGATAAATACACTGCCCCAAGGAGTTATGATGATAGAAAACTGAATGGTCTGTTGTACTGTGAAGCATGCCAAACTCTTGAACAACAGAACTAAAACGGCCAAACCATGCTCGAGGAGATTTTTTCAAGCCATATAGAGAACGGCGTAACCTGCACACTAAACCAGACTCCCCCTGAGCAACAAAACCAGGAGGTTGCTCCATATAAACTTCCTCGGCAAGATAACCATGAAGGAAGGCATTTTTAATATCCAACTGATACAGAGGCCAAGAACACATAGCAGCCATGGAGAGAACCAGACGGACAGAAGCAATCTTGGCAACAGGGGAGAATGTGTCACCATAATCAGAACCATAAACCTGAGTATAGCCTTTAGCAACTAAGCGGGCCTTAAGGCGATCAACCTGACCATCAGGACCAACCTTAACTGCGTAGACCCAACGACATCCAACGGTAGATTTACCAGAGGGTAAAACAACAAGATCCCAAGTTAGAGTGCAGAGCAGCCATTTCATCCACCATTGCCTGTCGCCAGCCTGGATGGGAAAGAGCTTCATGGGTGCTCTTTGGAAGAGAAACAGAGGATATAACAGAAACAAAAGCAGAATAGGGTGAAGATAATCAATGATAACTCAAAAAATTGTAAATAGGATGAGGATTACGAGTAGAGCGAATACATTTCCGAACAGCAATGGGTAAGTCATTAGGAGAAGGCAGAGCCGGGGCAGGTGAAGCCGAATGGATAGGAAGTGAGTCAGCAAGTGCCTCAGCAAAAGGGAGAGGAGCAACGACACGAGGGCGACGATGATAAACCTGAAGTGGTCGAGGAGGCATAGCATCAGGTGGGGAGACAATGTGAATGGGCAAGACTTCAGAAACAGGAAGAGACTCAGAAGTGGTGGAAAAGAATGGTGAGTCCTCAAAGAAGGTGACATTAGCGGAGATAAAGTATCGATGAGTCTCAAGGGAATAACAACGATAACCCTTCTGAAGTCTGGAATATCCCATGAAGAGGCACTTCATGGCTTTGGCGGAAAGCTTGTCCTGTCCAGGAGTGAGAATATGAACAAAGCAAGTACAACCAAAGACACGAGGAGGAAGGAAATAAAGTGGTTGGTCAGGGAAGAGAAGGGAGTGAGGAATCTGATCGTGTAAGACAGAGGAGGGCATACGATTAATCAAATAACAAGCGGTAAGAACAGCGTCCCCCCAAAAACGAAAAGGAACATTACTATGGAGGAGGATAGTACGAACTGTCTCAACAAGATGTCGATTCTTGCGTTCAGCTACCCCATTTTGTTGAGGAGTATGAGCACAAGAAGACTGATGAAGAATCCCATGATGAGACATAAACGAAGTAAATGGGGCTGAAAAATATTCCCTGGCATTGTCACTGCGTAACACACGAATAGAAATATTGAACTGGGTTTGGATTTCAGCATAAAATTTCTGAAAAATAGAAAATAACTCAGCTCGATTTTTCATTAAAAATAACCAAGTATATCGAGAATAGTCATCAATGAAAGTGACAAAATACTGAAATCCTAAAGTAGACACAGTTCGACAAGGACCCCAAACATCAGTGTGGACAAGCTCAAAAGGAGACTTTGCCCGATTATTCAAACGCTTTGGGAACGAGACACGAGTATGTTTCCCAAGGTGACATGATTCACACGGAAACGACGACAAAGTGGAAAAACGAGGGACCATCTTCTGGAACTTGGAGAGACTAGGGTGGCCTAGACGATTGTGAATGAGGAGAGGAGCATCAGTGGAAATGCAAACTGCAGGAGATGAATCCGAGGTGAGGTGATAGAGGCCTTGAGACTCACGTCCTATGCCAATCGTCTTCCCCGTACTCCGGTCCTGCAAGGTCACAAATTTATCAGAAAAGGTAATAGAGCAATTAAGAGTACGAGTGATTTTGCTGATGGAAATAAGATTAAAAGGACATTTAGGAGTATAAAGGACAGAAGTGAGAGGTAGAGAAGGCAGAGGAAGGGCCAAACCAATACCTTTAGCCACAATTTGAGAACCATTAGCTAAGGTAACATTAGGTAAAGCAGAGGTAGTAGTAATAGAGGGGAAAAGATCCTTATTACCAGATAGGTGATCAGAAGCTCCAGAATCTAGAATCCAAGGTCCAAGAGAAGATGTGTGGGTAAGGCAGGAAGAGGCATTACCAGGCTGGGCAACAGAGGCAACAGAAGCCTGAGATGCGGAAGAGCTCGGAGCCATATCTACTTATCTGGAGAATGAAGTATATTTGGATCGAAGAGAGCCCTAATGCGGCTACAGATCGCGGCGTGGCACCACTGGAAAGGGAGACGACTTCAGATCGCGGCGTGGCACCACCGGAAAGGTAGAAGAACACTTCCTTAGGCACGTGCAGGGATTAGGATGGAGAAAAAGTAGCCGAAGCTCGCCGGAAAAACTGTTTGGAGGGTCGGCGGAGGCAAAAAACCCAAAAAGAGGTACGTGCAGGGCTCGGATGGCAGAACCAGGGATGAAGGAAGGCTAGTCGGCGTCAGGGGAGGCTGGAGGAGGAGGCGCGTGGCCGGGAAAGTCCTCATGCGCCCTCACGCGCCGGCGCGTGAGATGCAGTCGCCGGCCGGAAAATTGCGCGTGGCCGGCGCGTGGATGATCTTTTGGTTCCGGTGTCTTCACAAAAGTTGGAGATCTCCTCCAGGCGCTCCTTCTGGTATGGTCGGTGTCGGAAAGTTCGCCGGAAAATTTTGCCGGCGGTGAGTGTTTTCTGACGACGATTCGACTGACCGGAAAGTATTGGGATATGGGGAAGGTGACCGGAATGAAACACGGTCACCAGAAGGTTTCCCGGAGTTGATGACACGGGAAATAGGAAAGAATTAGGTTTTCTCTCTTGGCTCTGATACCATGTTGAGAGAGAGAGAAAGAAGAAAAAACCTTAATTCTCATTCATATGTTGTCTACTTACAATTGAAAAATATATATATACAAGCCTAGGAGTCCTAACTACCATACATGTGACCTATATTAACAAGGAAAGATTATATACTATAAATACATTATATTCAACAAAGTCCAATTTAAAGATTTGGAACAATGATGTTTTTAGGAAGGTGGGGGTGAATAAGAGTTTGGCTCTGGACAAAGTGGCTCTCTGGGACTCTTAGGAGAAGTTGCGTTCTTTGTCGATGGAGGAGTTGGAAGCTAGAAAGGAAGCAAAAGAGGATTTTAAGAAATGGGCTCTTATGGAGGAGATTTCTTGGAGACAAAAATTAAGAGAAGTGTGGTTGAGGGAAGGTGATAGGAATATGGGCTTCTTCCATAGGATGGCTAATTCCCATAGAAGGAGAAATTGTATGTCTAAGATCAAATTGAATGGAATCTGTTTAATAGAAGAGTAGGAGATTAAGGGGGAGTGGTTAGTGCTTTCCAGAACCTTCTGGCAGATCTTGGTGATTGGCGCCCATCTTTGTATGGATTAGATTTTGATAGAATTGGTGTTAAGGAAACTGCTAGATTGGAGGAGGTTTTTACAGTAGAAGAAGTTTTTTCCGCTCTCTCAGAATTGAACGAGGATAAGGCTCCCGGTCCAGATGGTTTATCTCTAGCTTTCTGGCGGTTCTGCTGGGATTTTGTAAAAGATGAGGTTATAGGTTTTTTCAAAGAGTTCCATGAGCAGGGAAGATTTGTAACGAGTTTGAATTCTACTTTCTTGGTTTGAATCCCAAAAAAAGTGGGTGTGGAGGACCTTAGAGATTTCAGACTGATTAGTTTGGTGGGAGGCTTGTACATACTGTTGGCAAAAGTGTTAGCTAATAGGCTAAAGAAGGTAGTGGGTGAGGTGGTGTCTTCAGCTCAAAACACTTTCGTCGAGGGAAGACAAATTCTTGACGCTGCTCTAATTGCCAATAAGGCAATAGATTCTTTATTGAAACGGAATGAGAGTGAGGTGTTGTGCAAGTTGGATATAGAGAAGACATATGATCACTTAAACTGGAATTTTTTGTTGTTAGTGATGTAAAGAATGAGTTTTGGGGAGAAGTGGACTGGTTGGATATCTTGGTGTATTTCCATTGCAGCATTTTATGTTTTGACCAGTGGTACTCCGATGGGATTCTTCAAGAATTCAAGGGGACTGCGTCAGGGAGATCCCTTTTCACCCTACTTATTTGTGATCGGGATGGAGGCTCTTAATAGGCTTATCTTTAGAGCAGTGAGAGAGAGAGGGGGGGTAGGGTATCTATCAGGCTTTAGGATAAAGGGAAGAAGTGGAGATGGGGTTTTGGTCTCTTATTTACTGTTCGTTGACAATACGTTGGTCTTTTGTGAGGCTTCCCAAGATTAGATGGCTTATTTAAGTTGGTTATTGATGTGGTTTGAAGCCATCTTAGGTTTGAGAATCAATTTGGATAAGAGTGAAATTTTGTCGGTAGGGAGAGTAGGGAATCTGGAAGCTTTGGCTCTTGAGTTTGGTTGTAAAGTGGGGAGGCTTCCAACTTCTTACTTTGGGCTTCCTTTGGGTGCACAACACAAGTCCGTGGCTGTTTGGGATGGGGTGGAGGAGAAATTTTGGAAAAGGCTTGCCATGTGGAAGAGGCAATTTATCTTTAAAGGAGGGAGAATCGCTCTGATTCGTTGTGCTTTGTCTAGTATACCCATCTACTTGATGTCTTTATTGCGTATTCCAAGAGTGGTTAGATTAAGATTAGAACAAATTCAAAGGGATTTTTTGTGGGGAGGGGGAGCTTTGGAAAGGAAGCCTCATCTTGTAAAGTGGGATACTGTCTGTTTGGACAAAAGGAAGGGCGGTTTGGGAGTTAGACGTCTTTCTACTCTCAATAGTGCCCTTCTATGTAAGTGGAATTGGTGCTTTGCGAATGAAAGAGAAACTCTTTGGAAGCATGTTAATAGTAGGAAGTTTGGGGAGGAAGAAGGGGGATGGTGTACTAGGGAAGTGAGGAAGGGGTTTGGTGTAGGATTTTGGAAGGAAATCAGGAAGGGTCTCTTTTGCAAAACAAAGTTGTATTTTCTGTGGGGGATGGAAGAAGAGTGAAATTTTGGAAAGACAAATGGTGTGAGAACTTTGCTCTTTGTGATTCTTTCCCCTCTTTGTATGCCTTAGCGGCTTCTAAAGAGGCTTGGTTGGTGGAGTTGTGGGACTCATTGGGAGAGGAAGGGGTTTGAAGCCCTAGGTTCTCTAGGGCTTTTAATGATTGGGAGGTGGAGCGGTTTCTTGTGACAATACAAGGAAGGAGGCTTAATCCTAATTTGGAAGATAGGGTGTTGTAGAAAGAGACTAAGGACAGGATTTTTTCTACCAAATCTCTTTATAGTGCTTTAGATTCAAGAAGTGCTGTTCAGTTTCCAAAGAGTATCATTTGGAGCCCTTGTGTTCCTACTAAAGTGGGTTTTTTTGCTTGGGAAGTCTCTTGGGGTAAGGTGTTAACTTTGGATCAACTTAAAAAGAAAGTGGGTTTTTTTGCTTGGGAAGCCTCTTGGGGTAAGGTGTTAACTTTGGATCAACTTAAAAAGAGGGGGTGAACTTTAGTTAATAGATGCTTCCTTTGTTGTGTGGAAGAAGAGTCTATTGATCATTTTCTAATTCATTGCACCAAGGCAAGAGTTTTATGAGAGTTATTGTTTGCTCTTTTTGGAGTAATGTGGGTCCTTCCTTATTCGGTTAGAGATACCCTTCTTGGTTGGTTTGATATCAACTTGGGCAAGAAGTGTAGTAAGGTGTGGATGACAACTCTCTTATGTCTTTTTTGGGCGGTTTGGAAGGAAAGAAATAAAATTGCTTTTGAAAATGAGGAGCTTTCGATTCATAGGATGAAATTTTTTTTTGTATGTAATTTTTGGTTTTGGACTAAGTCGATTGTAGATGAAGGACCTCTTCCTTTAATCAGCTTTTTTGATTGGTTGGGTTTTAGTTGAGGGTTGGTGATTTTTTGTATCCCCTCTTCTTTTTGTTCTTGCTTTTTGGTGCCTCTTGTATACCCCCGTATGCTTTGGGTTAGCCTCAAGGCGCCCTTTATCCTAATATATTTTTCTGTGCGTTTACTTATAAAAAAAATAAAATATAGATGACACAATGGGGTTTTAGAATGAAAAGGATCATCGAAAGTTAGGATGTATAATAAAGGGCATTATGATGGAAGCAAGTATCTCAAGAATAGTTATAGAAGCATATTCATCAAAAAAAAAATGGAATAGTTGTAGAAGTACAGTTGAATTTTGAATATTTAAGGATTGGTGGTGAGCACTTAACCTTTTCTGTTAACTATGAATGAACTGAACAGGCGGGTAGCAGAACAGGTGTTGTGGTGTATGTGTTTTCCAGTGATGGGATTGACAAAACCTCATCACATGTAACTGCTTTGTTGGAATGTGGAATGATGCTTAAGGAGAAATGAATTTATGATATCTAGGACTATTATTGAATATCTCATATATGTAGTAAAGCTGGTAGTAGATTGATTTTTTTCTTTTTTTATAAGTTAAATCCAGGAGTGGATTGATGAGGAGATACCAAATACCCAGCACCCAAGAATGCCTCTCTACATTTTTAAAAATCCCATTATTTAGCTATGGTTAAGAAAAATACTCACACAGTTAGATTTCTAACTGAATGATGAGGTTGAGATTGAAGAGAAGGATGACTGTGCAGGCAAAATGTTTGGAATTCATAAATGAATGCATCTTTAAGAGGGTAAAGGTTGTTGAATTTTCAGTAGTGCCAATCATCATGCCATCAGGTCCTTGATGCCAGTCAAGATTGTATAGAATGATTGTGCCATCTATATGTTTATCATGCTTGTAGCCATTTGCCTTTTCTGATTTTGCGTTGAAATTGGATTGTGATGATTACTTGTAGAAAATAGACTACATCATGGCATATATGTGAATCTTGTTTTCTTGTTGGAGTGTTTGTTAGCATTCATAAATTTACTTCCTTACTTTTGCTAGGAAAGCAACTGGAAGATTCTGGGGTTCTCAATGAATCTCTTCGGTCACGAAGCAATTCTTGGGGCTTGCATATGCCTTTGGTTTGTCCAGATGGTGCTGTTGTTGCTTATGCTTGGAAACGTCAACTTGCTGGCCAGGCTGGTGCATCTGCTGTTGACAGGACCAGGTGGATATGAAGACCCTGGATGTGGTGATACCATATGGTCCTTGTCTTTTGGTTGCTTCTATAAGTGTGCCATGTGAATGAATTTAATATTGACGAGTGATTCACTCTATTGGAATCTTTGCAAACCTGTTGTGTTCATTACAGCATTATGGTTTGTTAGCCTTGTTTAATATAGGTGTTATTATTTGATTGAAAGGTGCACACGTCAGGTTGAAGTGCATGAAGTATTGATGTACTAAAAGACATATAAGCATGCACAAGTGACATCATAAATACTCCAAAATTTAATTCTTTAACTGAATGATCAGATATCTATTTCCATTTTTAGGAGGATATGATATGTGCTATGGATATGCTCTATGTGGGAACCTAATGATTGAGCAGGGAAGTGGATTGTGGTTAAACTTACTTTTCTTTCTTTATTTTTTATTTCTTTTTTTCTTTTGTTAAATCTTAATAGTGATCGTGTGGTTGCTATGAATATTATTGTTTTAGAAAGTGAGAGGCAGAGAAGTTGTTTGTCCTCCTGCAATGAGAGCCAAAAGCATTGAGTTGTAATGCTTAGATGAGTTGTTGAGTTTATATTGGTGGGAGCCTGGTCTTATGTGTCTCTAAAATTGTAGAGGATTCCCTTCATGATGAGGAATGACTTTTGGAGTTGGGAAGGGTTAGGAGAAAGCATGTATACATGGTGCTTAAGGAGGAATTTGAATGTGGTTTGGTTTCTGTCTGGGAGAAAGCAGGCAGTGAATATCGACTATGCGTAAGCTTTTGAACTTTATAGAGTCTACCTTTTGGGTGGCCCTCCTGTTAGAGGGGGTTACCAGCACTTGGTTTAATAACCAACACCCATCCACATAAAAAATTGACCAATGTTTGATTTCTTTACACGGGGAACCATTGGGTGGGTGTGTCCTAGAGTATGTCACCTGGTAACTTTTTGTTTAAGAACTCTAAATGAATCTAAGTTGATTGGATTATTAAATGTTACAGCAGTTTACTACAAAGTCAAATAAGAATGGAAGACCCTGGCAAACTTGGATGAAGGCAACCAACATCACTAGCTAAAGCATTCCTAAACTCAAAACGACGACCTCTCTCCTCTCTGTGCCAATCCCTCCACCCACCACCATACTTAGAAAAGAAAACGAGAAGTTGGAGGTTTTAATAAAATGTGTGTTACCTTAAACAAAAAGTTGGAAGTTTATAGGTCTAATAATTTCTGCCAAAGGTTTCTTTTCCAAATCCCCCCCTTTTTTTTTCTTTTGTATCCCTAAATTTTTTATTTGTGTGCTAGATGTTCCTTTTCCTAACCATTATGAACCAATAAACAATAATATGAATGACATAAATTCAAGAAAAAGGGTTTGGAAGTTGGAACGCTTTAATCTAATTGTTGTAAGTCAGGCATATAATGTGGCTTTTTTAACCTAATACTACCAATTTCTTTTGATAAATAACCCGCTTCATTGAAATGAAGTAAAGGACAAATCATATATGCAGGTGTTCCAATTTAAATTCAGAGTTGGAATAGAATTGAGCTCCATGTGGTTTTCTTTGAGGAATTTAGATGATAGGCTTACTCGTCTTTGTTTCTCTTTTGCCATTAGAAAGTTTTCTTAACTGGAATTTTCTCAAGGAGTTTCTGTCTTAGACTATTTATTTTCTAGGAGTTTTGTTCATTTTCTAGTTTGAGTTAGCAGAGACATCTTGGGATGCAAACGAGCCCCTAAATTAAGTAGACCTTTATGCAATTGCTGTTCTAGATCTTCTATTTTCTAGGACTTTGGTTCACTTTCTAGTTAGAGTTAGTAGAGATGTCTTAGGGTGCAAACTAGACCTTTGAGTATTTTATGAACTTTCTATTGTTGGAAGTTGAGTCGTATTTCCTTTCTATATTGTTTGGTCTTGCTTTTAGAAGCTTTTTGCTTGCCTAGGAATTTTTCTTTAAGTCTATAATGTAAATAAGGTCCTTGGGCGGGCATGGTTCTCTCATGGGGAAGAAACAGAAAAAAGCCTAGAGGGCTGCTCCGTTGTGCTTGTTTTAGACTCTCTGGAAGGAAAGCAATTGGAGTGCTTTGAATGATGTTGAGCAGTTTAACCAAACAATCAAATCCGATTTTATGTATACTTTTGTAAATTGGGCTGGGGTGTACATAGAGGACCTCTCAATGCTATGATAGATTTTGTAGATTGACTAAGCTTCAAGTAAGGAGAGATATTTTTTTGTTTAACTTCTCCTTGTCTAGACTAGACATCTATTGTATACATCATGTGCACATTGGTGTGCTTCCTTTTATATGCTTTTAATATACTGTCTCAAAAAAGAAAAAAAAGGTCCTTTCCATAAAAAAGAATCAAGAGGGTTTGATTAATACAAGTTTGAGAATCTTAATTCGATCACTGAATAATGAATATTTGTTTTCAGAATTTCTTCTTCTCCTCCCATTTTTCTATGATTCTGGTTCTCATTTTGCTTGAGGTTGCTGGATAATAGTTTGGATCCATTACTCTCAGAATTAGGCACTTCTTGAAACTACCAGAAAGGAGCAAAGTTTGTTTTTCTGGATTGCACTCCTTTATATGGTTATATATATAATTTTATGTGTGTATTTGTTTGTTTCCTTCTGTTTTATTTTGGTTACTGGGCATTGAGGTCATTTATTCATGCATCTTAATTTCTTCAGATTAGCTCTAAAGGCCTTTACTGATCAGAAACGGCGGTTTTTCCCTCACCTTGATGATGGATTAAATGGTCAGAGTTCTGCTTCTGAGTCGGTTCCAAAGAAACATTGTGGTTCTCAGATCTCAACAGTTACTCAACAAGAAGAGCTTAGTGATTACAGAACACTATCAGATCTTCTAATGCATGTGGAAAAAGACATGCCAAACATGAAAATTTTCACTTACCAACGATTGGACTGGTTAAAAAGAGCTTCTACACTTCCCTGTTCGGCAGAGGAGTTTTTGATGGATTCATCGAAAGAGCATGACTTTCATATTTCAAATAAACCAAGATTGGGATTGCTGGGTGCTGTTGCTGCTGATAAAGTCGCTGTAATTGAGTTGTTGTTTCCTTCAATATTCAGAGCTATAATATCATTGCACCCAGCTGGTTCTATTGACCCTGATGCAGTAGCTTTCTTCTCTCCAGATGAGGTAATCTTGTTTACCTGATGCACTATTTTCCTGATACTTAGCCTTGGCTCCATTTGAAAGCATTTTGCTATTTCGGTTTTGTTGCCCCACATTTATTTATTTTTTTGATAGGCAATTCTTTTTTTCTTTTTTCATTTTTCATTTTTTGTCCCCATTGGGATTTGAACTTGGAACCTCCCATAAATCCACCCCAACCCTTGACCACTTGAGGCAGGCCTCAAGGGCTTGTTGCTCCATATTTATATTATTGTTGCATTAGCCAGTTAAAATTGCATCTTGTTACCATGTGTGTATTCTGATTTAGAACCAAAGTGTGTCTTAACTGAAGCATGAATTACCACGTGGTAAACCAGGAAAATGGCTTCTTGTTTACAATCATATAAAGTTGTGTAAACATGCGTGAGTGTGCATATCTGAGCACGCGCACACACACACACACACACACACACACACACACACACACACACATTTATATTGTAATTATGAACTATGAATTGCCACATGTGGTAAAAAATGAACTGACTGCTTGTTTATGGTCACATATATTTGTATATGTATCCAATCTACCTGTTTACTTTATGTCCTTGTTTGTCATTCCTAGAAAGGTTATATTGAGTCTTAAGAAAATTCAAAGAGATTTCCTATAGGGAGGCAGTGCTTTGGAGAAAAAGCTACATCTAGTGGAATGACTGATTACATGCAGGGATAAGAGCAAGGGAGGCCTGGGCATTAGATTTTTGATAAGTTGAGGCCTGGGCATTAGATGGCTTTCTTTGCTTTTAATAGGACGGCCCTTGGAAAAGAAGTTGGAGATGCTTCTAAAGGAGAAACATTTTGGAAACAGGTTGTATAGGGAAACTATGGAGAGGAAGAAAGGGGTTGGAGTTCTTGCAAAGTAAGAAGAGGGTATGGGGTTTGGGTTATGTAAAACTAATAGAAAGGGATAGAAAACTATTAGAAAAGGGGTGTTTTAGCAGTAGAACATCCTTTTTTTTTTATAGACCTTAGCAGTAGAACATCCTTTGAGATGGGTAATGGGATAAGGGTGAAGTTTAGAAAGGATATGTGCTGTTAAGTTAGTAGTTGAAGATATGGATAAATAGTGGAGAGATGTGTAGATGATAACTCCCCTATAGTTGTTTTGGTGCATGTGGGGAGACTTGAATGACAAAGTTTTTAGAGTTGGGAAGAAGTGGGAAGAAATTCTTGTTAAAAAAAAAAAAGTTTTTAACAAGGAGTGCACTTGTTAGAAGATGAAAAAAGTTAATCATTAGTTTTCATTTTTATTGGTCTTGAGTTTCTTTGAGTTTGAGGAATAATTCTCACATGGATTTCATTGATGGATTGAGATTGTATAGGCGAGTTGCACATGCTTATTTTTCCTTGTCACCTCTCCATAAAAAAAAAGTAGTTTATTTTTCCCTATATCATAGTTTTAAAAGGCTTAAGGCGCACCAAGGCACAAAGTCCTCCTAGAGCTTGAGGTGCAAGACGCACCTAAGGCATGAGCTTTAGTGGAGTGAGGCACACCCTATTTTACATATATATTTTTATATAATATAATTAAGTGCCCAAAAATTTTCCTCTATTTTCCCTTTATTTTTCCCTTTCTTATTCGTCTTCTTCTCTTCTTCACACTGTTCAGGAGGTTAGGGCATTTTTTTTGTGTTTTATAGGTTCAAAACAAGCATATATTGGGTTTTGGAAGAAGAATAGGCCAAAACATCGTTGTTTTTGGCCTCTTTTTTTTTTTTTTAAAAAAAAAAATTAAAATTAGGCTTCAAAACGACGTCGTTTTGACCTATTTCTTTATGTTTTGGCCTCTATTCTTTTAAAAAGAACAGACCAAATGACGCCGTTTTGGTCTTAGGAAATTAAAAAAACAAAACCCTCGTCGTTCTCCCTTTGTTGCTTTGCAACTCGTCGCTGGAGGGTGAGAAGATGACCAAAAGAAGAAGAAGAAGAAGAAGACGACGATGGCAGAGGATAGAGGCATACCTGTTGGGGGCGTCGTGCCTGGTCGGGAGGTGAGCGCCTTTGACTCCTAATTAGGGCCTCCGTGAAGGGACGACGCCTGCAATCAGGTGAGGCGCTGGAGGGTGGCGTCACGCTGCTTGGAGCCTAGGGGCGTCTTTCACAACCATGTCCTATATATATATTTTTCTTTGTGGTGCGCTTGTTATACTACTTGTGTACATTGATTGTGGCCCATGCTTTTGTTAGACACTTTTTGATATATTTGTTATTGCCTATCAAAAAAGGAAAAAAGAAAAGGGAAAAATGATGAACTTTTGCATTAAAATTTCATATTTTGTTAAGTTGAATTTATTGAAACTCTTTAGTGTTCGATATTTTTGTATGTATGATATTGGTAAAAACCTGGATCGAAAAATGCACTATATTTCATTTTATTGGGTATATATATATATGTATCCAGTACAATGTGACTTTTATTGAGAAAAAGCGCATTAAGGTTTGGAGAGCAGCCCCTACTTGCATTTTCTGGACACTTTGGAAGGATAGTGAGGAATTGTCAGATCAAAGGCTAAAAAGTTTATTCCTAAACAATTTCTCTATGTGGGTTAGGGTGTGTCTAGGTGGGGGATATACGAATTTGATTGATTTCATAGAGTGGTTGGGCATTGGGTGAGGAATGGAGTATTTTTTGTCTTGTTTTACTTGTACATGACTTGTATACTCTTGCGCACTTTTTGCGTTTTTTTAATACAATTTCTTACTTATCAATATATATGTTGTATGTATGTATGTTTGTGTGTGTGTGTGTGTGTGTGCGTAGCATATGAATATGCATATTTTTCTTTTCTATTTATTTCTTATCACATAGCAAAACCTCAAAACACAATACGATATGACATAGTATAGAAAAATAGAAAAAGATGTTTGATATGATTTACGTGGTAATAATTATGTTTATAGCCCATGTAAACATTTTTTTTTTGATAGGTAAATAAGGAGAATATATTAAAAGCACTTTCAAAATGGCGTAATAGAGTACACGTGGAGTGTACAAAAGGCAAGGAGGAGAAGAAAAAAGCGAAAGAAAACCTTCCACCCTTTAGGAGGCTAACCCAACCCTATCCCAAAACCCTTAACAGAAGAAAAACAAACTGCCTTACAAGACATATGTTGAAATCCCTGTGTTCCTCCCCTTTCTCTTGATATTACGCGGAGAACTATTGTAGTTAATTGAGCTCTCTAATTTACGTAATTCCGTCTCAAAACGGGAAACCAAGCGATGACTCCTCTTATTGTTTGAGCCCTTAACCCCACGCCCTTTCCTTGCCTCTAATTTTTTCAAAAGGGATTCGATCTCCTTCTTGAACCCCACAACTGGCTTCCCCAAGTGGCTACTAAAATTTACAAACTTGTTGGGAAGTCTATGTCCCATGTAAACATGGAATTTTCTAACTATCATCCCATATTAAAAAGGTCTTGCTGCAATTGATATGATTCTTTGATTAGTATATTTTGATTCATAGCCCTTAGTACCTAATTTACCCTCAATGCTCTAGGTAGTATGATTGTGATATTGAATAAATGTTATAAAATAAAGACAAAAGTCCCCTCATTTTTTAAGAACCTGGGGAAAAATTTATTGTAAGTTGTGAAAGGAAATGAGAATTTTGAGAATTTTCCTTTTTTTTTCTAGTACAATATAAACAATTCATTGTCATTTGTCAAGCAAGATACATTTCTTCATACTTTTTGTTTAATCCCTTTTGAAACCCTAAATATGGGTTTAAGAATTAATTTTTTTTTGATAGGTAAGAAAAGATCTATTAAAAAAGGTGCTAAAAGAGCGATTCGAGGTATACAATACTTATACACCCACTGCCAAATTAGCCAAAAAAGTACAAATAAACAAGCACTCAGTTGGGCCAAAAAGCAACCTTAGCTAGCTCAACCAATCAATAAAACTAACTAAAGTTAGAGGGTGATCAACTATAAACTTGGCCTTTGACCAAAGGGTAAAAACAAAAAGGTATTTGAGTCTTTGGATTGACAGCACATCATCATTGAAGGCCAATCTATTTCTCGCCTTCCAAATCGTCCAAAATATGTAAAGAGGAGCTGCTCTCCACACCTTCTTGCGCTTATTGCCCACAAATGAACCATGCCAACTAAGGAGAGTCTCTCTAACGGAGGAAGGCAACACCTATGACATCCCAAACAAAGTAAAGAGCAAATTCCATAAGACCCTTGTATTTGTACAATGAAGAAGAAGATGGTCTATAGTCTCTTCCTTCTCATGGCACAAAAAACATCTATTTGCCAAGGCCCATCCTCTTTTTTGAAGTAGATCCAATGTTAAAGCTTTGCCCCACGTAGCCTCCCAAGCAAAGAAACTAATCTTGGGTTTAAGAATTCATGATTACATTATACTTTATATTTTATTAAAGTGGAGGTTTTTCCTTGACCAAAGCATTGAATCAAGACATAGTGGATGATAAACTTCGATTTTGATCTCACTTAAGTCATATTTCCAGAAATGAAATTAATTTAACCGATTTTTATAGGGAGAATGATTAATTGTAGCATACTATTATTGGAAGTACCTATGGGTTGCATTTAGACATGCATGCCAACATTGTGGTTAAGGTAGTCAAATCAACATCTTTAGACAATCCATTTCTTGAGGCTTCTCAGTTGTTTTTTGACCTAATTTTGTTCATTTTGGAGTGAGAGATGGTTTGAAGATATATTTTTAAGAGGCCTTTTGGTGGGGGGATGGATCTCTTTATTTGTTTGATAGGCAATAAAAGATGTATATGCATGGCAAAAGAAAAGAATGCATCATAGTACACAAGATCTATACAAAAGGTACAAAAAGGCAAAGCCACACAAGAGAGAACACAAAAACCAACTCTCTCTCAACAAGATCCTAACCAATCAACAAACTCAATCAAAAGCATTAAGCCTTCTTTCATGTACATCCCTACCCATGCTGAGAGGTTACTTAGGAACTAACATTTCAACTTTTGATTTGACATTTCTTTGCTTTCAAATGCTTGTCGGTTTCTTTCCTAACATCTAAAATATGCATAGGGGAGCAACCTTCCAAACCTTCTTTCGTTTTCTTACTACGAAGGAGCCATACCAGCTTAATAAAGTTTCTCTAACCAGGGAGGGAATAACCCAAACTACTTCGAATAAAGAGAATATTTGGCACAATGAAGAAGAATGTGATCAATTGATTCCCCTTCGACTTTTCAAAGAAATCTTTTTTAGAGTTGATACATAGTCAAAACTTTCCCCAATTGGCTTCCCAAGGTAAAAAACTCACTTTAGTCAGGACCTAAGAATTCCAGATAATCTTTGGAGGGAAGGGAATTGACCTCCTAAGCTCCAAGATAGAGAAGAGGTGTTTGGTAGAAAAAACACCATTTTTTGACTCCTTCCTAATCATTATGTCGGTATCTTCCCTCCTTACCGACTCTTTGTATTCTTTACCTTTGTAAGAACTTTAGTCTAAATAAGCTTCATATACATTATTGGTCTATTACCAAAAGTTCATATTTTTGAGTCAAATGGTAATTTGACATATTAGCAAAGCTTTGTTTTATTGGAGTTCATGAGTTTGACTTATATTTATTTCTTTTAATTTATTAAGCCCATGTGTAAGCTTAATAAAGAAGATTGACAAAGAGGAGGGATGTTATGGCTTTAACACATGCACAAGCTTTTGGGTAAAATGGGTAATTTAGCATGGTCAAAACCTTGTTTTAAGGGAGGTTATGAGTATGAATCTTGATGATGTTGATTTCCTCCAATTTATTAAACTTGTGCACAAGTCTAATAAAGAAGGCTGCATGTGAGGTAAGGTGTTAGGGCTTTAACCCAGATATCCTTGATATACGTCATTATCCCACCACCTAAAAACTTAATTTTATGGGTCAAATTGATAGTTTAACAATCTTAATCTTTATTACATATCCAAGGTTAGGAATCTTTTCATATCTTAAGTTTTATACAAGTCCAACCATTTTTTTTTTCTAGACATTTCATATTGTGGTAATTTATTAGATCAAGAAATTGAAGATTTGTCTTGGTAGGGTTTAGAGGTCGAAGAGGGTAGGTTGTGAGCTGCCTTCTGTATAGGCTCTACCTCAAATGGAATTGATTAAGTTAAAACTTTTATGGATGAGCTCTATGTACCTTGGTTGGTTGGGAATTGGAGGTGTGATTAAGGATGATATATTACAGTGTTGAGATCTCTCTCTAAACCAGTAGGATAGGGATTGAATATTGAGATAGATATTTTAGTTCTGTTTGATTGCTTATTGCAGGCCAGTGCTCTAGATCCTGTCCAATTCATGGGTGGAAGAGGGTTTTGTTGTTATGCTTTTATGAGTATCTAAATTGGAGCTGGCTTTGGAAGTACGACATGCTACTTCATCTAATTTTAAATCTAACTAGTAACCTAGGTTGTTCCTTTTCTTGGTCCTCACATTCAACTAATGTTGCTGCAAATTGATTAGCAAAATATGGAGCCAAGCAAAAGGTTTGCTTTGTAAGGAATTGTTTACCTGTTTGAGTTTCATTATTTCTATATTTTTGTGCATATTATTGTTTTATCCTTGGTTTGTATAGCTATCTTATTGCTATTGTTAGGCATTTTTCCTTCTTGTTTACTCATCCTTATCATTTTTGGAATCATTTCTCATCCTTGTACTTAAAAAGGTCATATCAATGAATTGTTTGTTTCTAATTAAAAAAAAAAGATTTGTCCTCAATATTGCTCACTTGTAGCTTTTTATCTTTTTATCTTTTTATCTTTTTATCTCAGTTTGTCTTTTTTGCTCTTTTGAAGGGTGATTCCCCTATCATCTCTCCATGATCTAATATATTGGACATATAATGTTCCTTCCAAAGTTAAACAGTTCCGGAAGAGGACACCTTTCAAAATTGATAACTCTGTGCATTGTCTTCTATGCTTGGACAGTTCTGAGATGGTGGATCACTGCCTTTTCCATTGTCTCTCTACAATGCCTTGGAGCCGGGCAATTCAGTTTTTTTTTTTTTTTTTTTTTTTTTCCAATGAAAATCATTTGGAATTTGTGGGTATAGCTTAAAGTGAGCTTCTTTGCTTGGGAGGCAACGTGGGGAAAAGCTTTAAGACCAAATTCAGAAAAGAGGGTGGTCCTTAGTGAATAGATGTTATATTTGCCAAATGGATGAAGAATCCATAAATCACATCCTTCTCGACTGTGTAAAGACCAAGGGTTTTATGGGAGATATTCTTTGCTTTTTTTGGGTTGTCTTGGGTACTTCCCCTTTGTTTAGAGGGGCACTATTGGGTTAGCATGGTTTGTTTGTGGGCAAAAAGCGCAAGAAAGTTAAGAGAGCCAGCCCCTTATGCATCTTTTGGACAGTTTGGAAGGCAAGGAATATAATTGCCTTCGAAGATGACGTGCTTTCAATCCAAAAGCTAGAAGGCTCTTTTGTTTTCTTTCTTTGGTCGGTGACTAAGATGTTTGTAAATGATGGTCCTTCGACCCTAGTTAGTTTTATTGATTGGTTGAGCTCTTATTAAGGGTGGGGTTCTTGTAGCACCTCCTTTTTTGCAGCTTCTTTTTTGTTTGAGCTGTTTGAAGGTGGGTGCATTTATCTTGTATGCTTTGGGTTGCTCTTCTGACACCTCATTTTAACATGTACTCTTCTTTATTTATTACAAAAAAAAAAAAAAAAAAAAGTTTTTAAAGGCTTTGGGAGGAGTTTGAAAGGTGAAGAAACTTTAGCATGAATCCATGCTTGCTATTTAATGGGTGGTTTACTCAGAGAAGTGCTAAGAATTTTTTTTAGGGTCAATGAATGTCCCTTGATTCATTCTGGGATGTTCTTTACTACCTTACTTTCTTTTCAGTTTCTATGAAGTTTGGTTGAGTGTGAATAGGGTTTTGCTAGTTGAGGATTCATAGATAAAGGAAGGGGTTTGTAATTTCTTTCAAGCATTAGAGGCCAAACACTTTTGGGATAGAGAACAATGACATAAAATAGATGGGTAATTAGACAAAGTGCTTCAAATCAAAATAAGTCTCCCCCCTTTAGAAATATACTATCTTTTCCACATCAAGAGTCTTTTGCGAAACCACTCTTCCACACCCTCCCACACAGCCACTGTTTTAAAGGAAGCACCCAATGAAAGCCCCAATAAGAAGTCAGAAGGCCATTAGGCCTAGGCACTTTATCACCCCGTACCTTTAAAAAGTTAGCAAAACTCTCCTACTTGGAAAAAGGATCCTTGAAAACAAGAGTATCCACTTTTCCCAAGGATTTGACAACAACCTATCAATGCCATAGGATGTCTTTGGGGATGTGTTATCTTATTGAAGTTTGGGGAAGAGTTAGGTGGCTGGTGCTCTAGAAGAGGGATAGAGGGTTTTGGGGTGGGCTTGTGGCAAGTGTTTCGCAAAGGGTGGGATGAGTTTGGGGTAAGAACTAACTTAGTTTTGGGCAATGGGAGGAGAATTAAGTTTTGGTATGATGTATGGTGTATCTTCATTGAGTGTCTCCTTCCCCTCCTTGTTCTTTATTAAAGCTTTGAAGGAAGCTTGAGTAGCTGATAGTTAGGATGATTCTAGTAGCAGGGGGGCATTGTGAGTAAGACATGCTTTTGGAGACATTTTCACGATTGGGAGTTGGATTATATGAAGTTATACTTGTTTTAAGCCAACATCCTAGTCTTTTTGCAAGACTTGTTTGAGGCTAAGTCTATGGGGATTAGTAATATATTTCGAGAGGAAGGGGATTCAACCATTGTATTTGAAGCTTCTTTCCTTGGACTCTTTATAGGGGTTCCCAGATGTTTAGGCTCACATTTTTTGGGTTGTGCTCTCCCTCTCTCTCTAACTTTTCCTTCAAGGATGACTCATCCTTTCTATACCTTTTATTTCTTTTCATAATTCAATAAACTGTTTATTTCTTCTAAAGAACTAATTTGTGGACTTCTTAAACAATGTCTCCAGTTGGGCTCACACTACCTTGTAATACTGATCTACGAGGCTTCACTTCAGACTATACTTGGCTTTTTGATAGTGTGACCATCTCTGAAACTTCTGTTCTTCCTTGTCTTGTTGGATAGTGTTATCATCTCGAAACTTCCAGTTTTCCCTGAATTTGATTTATGTAACGATATTCATCATGCATTTTTAATTTTTGTTTTGTTTTTTGTTCTTTTTAAATTTTCATTTTAACATTTTGATGATGGTGACTTAGTCTAACCTGCTGCATTTACCTTTTTTTGGCTTTGTCTAACAGGGAGGCAGTTATGTACATGCCAGAGGTTTTTCAGTTTATCATGTATTTAAACATGTCACGGTAACAGCATTTTTTGTTCAGTTTACATTCCTTTAGCTTTGAATGGTGTATCCATTTAATCCTTAGTGGTGGGACCTTTTAAGTTAAGATTTCTATTTTTTCCCTATTGCAGGAGCACGCTGCTATGGCCTTGCAATATTTTCTTGGAACCAACACTGAAACAGCATTGTATTCTCTTTTGGTAGTCCCTGACATACTTCTGAAGATCTTCTGACCTAATTAAGTTCTGTCTAGGAGTTACATAATGCATCATTGTATGTTCCAGTGTTAACATTCTGAATTTACTTGTGTAGCACTGGATCTTCAGCTATCAAACCCTATTTACAGAACCTTGCAGGTGAAATATTTTCTCCTTTCTAACTTTATGTGTTTCTCTAGTTATTTTTAGGTTTTGATGTTTAAGTTGGTGGTGGTGCAGTAAATGTAAACGGCTACTGTCAATGGATAGACAATCAGATTTACTGTTACCTCCTGTTCACCGTCCTTATCGAAGCTTCTGTGCTATTAAAAGTTCATCTCCCCAATCAATATCCTCAACAAAGAACCAGACTTTGGATGCTTCTCATGCTTATCATGTTGGTTGCTTTTCAGAGGAAGCATAGTCACATCCAATGTCGAAGGTATGCTGACATGGCTTTATGGGTGGGAGATATAGGAAGATGACAAGGGAATTCTCTCCAAAAGGCCACCTATTGAAACTTGAATTTATCCTTTGTAGGACAATGATTAAATGGCCAATTACTCTAGGGATTACGAAAATATATCAGTTTTATTTTTATTTTTCTCCAATTTTCTTTTCAGGGTTGGAGTGCGGACTATATTAATTTCCCTCTCCCCCTCTTAACTGCATTTCTCGCTGTGCATATTTATATTCATCAGTGTCCTCAATCCTAATCGTTATGACCTTAGCCATGGTGGAGCATTTTGTATAATGATAATGTAGGGTTTTCTTGTACTCTACTTTTAAGATATATCTTTTCAGATTTGATTAAAATGATGTTGCTAGCCAAGAACAAGAGTTTTGAGACAAAATACCTTGTTTGGGCTAAAAAAGAGCCTTTTCTTTGATATTTAGTGGTAAGTCCCCCCGAATACAACGCATATCAGTCAATATGGAAGTTCCAAAGATTGATACTTATGTAAGTCTTTGCAGAACTTAGTCATATCAGTAGACTCAGCTGCATCTACCATATATTATGAAACATGAAAGCTTTTTTAGCATATTGATTTGAGGTGCTTAATAAGAAACTCCCTAAGCCCCTCGTCCTTTTTGTCATTTCTTCCTTCTGAAGGCTTAGAGTACCTTTTGAGATTACCCTAGATGGTTTATTGATACTGTAATGTATGTGGTTGCCTGATTTTATGGAATTTCCTTCTGTGTCTTAGGCAATAGACACTTATAGATTTAGAATGCGTTTGATAGTGTTTGTATTTGAAGTGCTTTTAGTGGAAATGTTTTCTCTAGAAGTGTTTTAGGAGAATCACCTATCAAGTGCTTCTCTAGGAAGCATTACACGTGATTTTTCAACTTTTTAAAAGTGCTTTCCAAATTTTGTCAAACATGATTTTTTTTTTTTTTTGGAAACACTTTATATGAAAAGTGCTTTCTAAAAGCACTTCCAAATAGACTGTTAGAGCCTATTTGGCAGTGATTCCAGAAAACGTTTTAAATATTTTTATTACTTAAAAATTTTTATCATTCAAGTATTAGAAATACTAGAAATGCTTTTTAAAATCAATCCCAAACGAGCTCTTAAAGATTTTTAGTACAACTCCTGTCCAATTCACCAGATGAATCTTTTTACCCTCTAGGCGACCCCCCTTAGGAAATCTTTTTGAATTTTTGTTAGTTTGAATGATGAATATTAGTAGACTCAAGAGAATGCCTTCTTACACAAATAAACAAATAACAAATTTGTCCAATCTTTGGCCTGTTGGTAAGCATTGTGTATTCGAAGAAATCAATCTCCTTTTAAAGTGCTTCTCCACTGAATCTCAAACTATGCCATACTTGAAAGGTGCTCATTAGGGTAAGCTTAAATCAGTAGAAGGAAGGTGTGCAGCATTCCTCATCCAAAAGATGAAGCCAATCTATCCATCTCAATCACCTCTTCTATTGGAATTAATTTGCTCTTATATAAATTGATTTTTAAGTCTGATACTAGCTCCAAAACATATCACCACTTATCTTAAATGTCTCAACTAATCCTTACTACAAAACTATAAAGTATATTGGAAACTTCCATGCCTTCCTCTCCCTTACACTAAACCTTGAACCCATTGAAAAACCTATATGTAATTGCCCTTGAAAAGGAGCAACTGGGAGCCTCCATAACCAATACAATGAGCTAAGGAGAGAGGATTCCCCTTGCCTTGGAAGACTGAAAATCTCATAGTAGAAATCCAGAATTTTATCCATTATGCCCATTTTTGCCTGAATTCGAGTTTCTCTGTTACTGAAAAGATTCAATTAACGAGATCATAAACTTGATTGATGTACAATTTGTACACTAGTCCCATTGAAGAGCCTTTAATAGAATGTCCCTCTACTGCCTACTTATGAAGTTGTACATACACCAAAATTTTTTCTTTTCTTCTCACGGTAATTTTTGTTTTGAGCTTAGAGAGGCATGATAAGGTAATTGCGATGTGAATATAGGATTTAGTTATGTACTATGTTACCTATTTTTACCTTTTCCCTAAAAAATAACTTATTTAGGGTTTAATTGAGAATACAGATAATTTATTTAGGGTTTGATGAAAATATTACTAAGAATTGCTCAATTTAATGATGAATAGTTGCTATTGAATATTGTGACATTACTTGGTATATTGGGCTTGAGTAACTTCTGTTAATTATTTGAAAGCTTGCTGAGCTCTCATGATAGAAAGGGAGCTTGTGAGTTGCCCCCCATTTTGTACAGTTGTTAAAGGATGATGGACTATCAACTATAGGATTAACATTTGGATCACTTTAATTGAGGACATTACAAGCATATTGATCATCTATTTTTTATTATAATTGTGACTTTTCTTTCTCAAACTGAAATTGTAATCTTTGAATGCTGCAAGAGAAGTTGAAACTTGGCATTAGTTTTTGCCCATAGCAATGTACTAACCAATGTATAATGCAACACAGTTATATGTTGTATATGGCTGGAATAGAATTCATTACAGGTCATTATTAACATTACCATCATGGATACTTGTAAATTTTACTGAGTTATTAGCCTGAAAGATATTTTCTGGGAGTATTGCCTGATTTGCAATCATAAGATTACTGATTGTACCATTATGTATCAATTTAAGGGTAATTTTTTTTTTTTGTTTGTATTGTTATTCAAAACTGTGATCATTTACCTTAATATAGAAATTTCAATATAAACAAGTTTGTCTACAATATTGAAGAGCATAAAGCCACCTTCAGAAGCATCATGTCATAAAGTAATTGTGTAGTATTAAAGTCCCTCCAAATTATGAACTAGAGGAGTGATAATATAATAGCTTCACAGTTCTGGGTTTATTGGGCCTTGGGACTGATATTTTTGGTATGACTTATCAAATCGGATAAACTGTCATTACATATATAATGGCTGGCCTCCTAGAGAAAAATGCAGTGGGGAACCCAGGTGGATAGGCAGCTAATTGGCAGAGAGTGCATGGAGGTATGATGATGGCATGCTGAGGATGTCAGATCTTACAGTACTGGGATGTTCTTTCTCTTGCAAGTCTAAATTGGCAAATCAGGAAGCTGAAATGCTGACCAACAGATGAAGCATCTCTTTGATTAACTTTATTGGGGATTTTATGCCACCTTAAGTTTGGTGCTCCAACCTTGCATCTATGCATTTGGATTGGGATGCTAGGGTGGATGTTTGTATTTTGTATTCTTTATTCTGTATCTTTCTTTTGTGAAGGATATCATCCTCTATAAATCTTTTGTTACTTAATACATTTACATGTACTGTTTCTTACAGGAAAAGGGGAAGGCTTTTAATTATATTACAAGTATGTTTTCTTGTGAAATAATACCTTTTGTCCTTGTTTGACATTTTAGTGAAGCTAAATCTAGAGGGTTAATCAGGATCATAGTGAAATCTGACTGATGGAATGAGAGAAATGCTCCTAGGATTCTAGTTTTCTCACCTCTGTCTATTCCTTCCTGCATTTGCCCTATTTTCCTTGCACTTCCTTTCATAAAAGAGTAGGTAATCAGCTCCTTTTCGTAGACATTGTTTTTGGCTTTCCAAGTTTAATTTATTTATTTTTCCTGAAATTAGCCATGCCAAATGGCATATCCCCGGTAACTTCCTTGACTTAGAGGATCAGGGTGTACCGACTTCACTGTTCTTGGACAACCAATGGTGTGATCTGTTCCTGAGATTCAAAAAGTGTTTGCAGTAGTCAATCACCTTTTCCCCTATATGCACATGTATCCATGTCACCCTCCTCTTTATATTGGCACTTTATGATATCTAATTTCCTCATCCTACTCATGCATACCCTTTTTTTTTCCCCATGTGCAATCTTTCCTATGCAATCAAAATTCTCCTAGTAATCATTTTTGTAAAAATTTCCTAGCATATGCACCTGCATTGACATTGTGACTTCTTCAATCATATCTTCCACGGGCCAATTAAATGCTGCCAATTTCAGAATAATTGTAGCAGTTCTAAGAATAATTTTTATTAGCAAACAATTTCAGATAAACAGAGGGGAGAATAAATAGTAGAAGAGGCTTTGAATAAACTATGTCAAGCTACCAGTTACAGGTAAATTAACGAGAGAATTAACAGTAGGAGAGGCTCAAACTCGAGACCTTTTGTTGATCATAGCCCAAATACTATATATAGCTATCATTTTTCCAAAAAGCTTAAGCTAATTGTAGGAGATGGATCCACAATGTGTATAAGACTAAAAAACTTGATGTTAACAAATATATGCAACACCCAAACAGGTAATAGTGATGGTAATCAATTCCAGATTGATAGGCTAGAGTGGAAGAGGTTGTTTTGCACCTTTAAAAATATTCAGTACAGAGTTGGGTGGTTGTTATAATTGGGAAAGTAGGTCTTTGAAGTCAAAATGCAATAGAGAGGATGAATATTGTGTCCTCTTAAGCGGATTCGCTTTTTTCCTATCTTTCCTGTTCTTTGTTTTTTGCTTCTCTCTTGTGTTTAGTCTTTTCTGTGACTTCAGTAATGATCTATAGATGCATTATTTTTGTTTTGAGACTTAGGAGTCAATATTGACTGCTTGGTGAATTGTATACATACCAAAAAACTGAACCCGCTGATTATGTTATAACTGCTCCTGAGAAAATTTTGAGGAATCAAATATAGAACTGTTGAACCAAGCTCCATTTGCAAGACATTCAGCATTTTGTTTTTGCTGTTTTATTCAAGATCCATTTCCTCTGTCGCTAATTGACAAACACATTGGATGACAGTGTGGCTTGTTATAATGACCATTGAAGAAAGGTATGGGAGAAGAGAGTTGGTTCAAAACAATGCTTTATTCTGACTTAGGACTTTAGGCAGGGTAGTTCTGAGCGCATTTCTTTATTGTTATCAGGTTGGATCGTCTCCATTCCCTGATGATTGAAGTTGATGATCTGAGTACTGTGATGCCAAAATAGACAAAAATCTGGTAAACTTTGATGACTTTTGGGATCCATATTGCTGTGTTCACGAACAGAAGGAAAGTCATGGTCACTTTACTGGTATTAAAGGTAGATGTAATCCCTTTCTTTGCGCTTGTCTGCATGCAAATTGACTGCAGTTACTTTAGGTGATGGCCTGGTACTTGTTAAGGAGCTAAAGGATACTTAATAGGACATTTTGTTTACCTTTGTCCAACGACGATTCTCATTAGCTTTTTGGGAATTATTACAAACTTAGTTTCAATCCTAGTTTGATGTTCCAAATTGTCTAGTAGTTCCTTGCAGCTAGTACATGATTAGTCATATTACCCGTTTCAAATAGGAGATTTCAGGATTAATAATGGGGCTGTTGTCCTGAAGCCTGCAGCTGCTAAAGATCAGGAGTTCAAACTAGCTTAAGTGCTTCTGTAAAGACATTTAGTTTTGCTTCAATCTAATGCAACTTTTTGAGATTGGGATACCCTTTGTCAGCTGAAGGCTACTGCTTTGTCATAGTCTATTGTTTACTGGTGGGTAGTTTTGTGAACAAGAGGTGGTAGGTGCATGTATTAAGAAGATATTTTCATTGTCTCACTGAAGAAACTTGTGGTACAAAATTCAAGGAAATTAGTGATGACATTGTGCTGGAAAGCATAAGAAATTCTCGCAGCTTTAGCATTCAATATTGGAGGATTAATATTGGATTATACATGTGAGTAAAAGTTTGGAAAGTTACATCGGTCAGCAAGTTTCAGAGGAAAGAAAGCTTGAATGGTAGACTGTTCCTTATATGTAGGACTTAAATATTTTCCTAATATATTGATTTGGTGTATATCTTCAAATTCATACCAAAAAGGTCGGAAGGTCATGGAAGTCCATACCAGGGAGTCCTCTCCATAGTATTTTTTCAGGAGGAAATAGGCTAAATTCCTGTAACTAGTTTCTGTAAAATATTTGTAGGTTTGAAACAGATATTTTCTTAGAAGCTGAAACATGCTCTTCAGAATGAATTGGTGAGCTTAAAATGGGTTTGGGATTTTCTGAGCTAGTCTGATGGCCACACATGGGTTGCTGCTTTTGAAGAGTAGTAACAAATTCTACATTTTAATTAGTGCATTGATGGATTTTGGTTTTAGTCTCCTCTCTCTTTCTCTCTCTCTCTCTCTCTCTGGACCACAGATCTCCTTGAGGTTCTTTCTCTGTTATTTATAGTTTTTTATTTTATTTTTATAATCTCTGTGTTTAGTCTCTCTCTCTCTGGACCACAGATCTCCTTGAGGTTCTGTTATTTACAGTTTTCTTTTGATGATCTCTTCTGTCTCTCTGTTCTCTCTATTTTATTCAATTGGTTTAAGGTTAATAATATTGATTATTAGTTCTAAGTCAAGGTAGGATCCTGTTGTAATCTATCTGCATATCCGAAAATTGATGAACAGCAGCTAGTGTGTGCAGTTAAGAGACTGATCCTTGTAGTAGAAGAATTATTGTCAGTATTCTTCCTGGAGACTCCATACTGATTCACTGATTGCAGGCATAGTCAAATAAAGTAGTTCAATTGTGATTCTCCCTTCAATTTTCAACAAAGGCTGCGCCTCATGTTCCTTTCGCAACAAAAGGCGCACACCCCCAACAAACCCTCTTTCTTTACTCATCCACTTCTAGAAATTCCGCTCCTGTGACACCCCCCCAAATGGGGTCGTCACCGCCGCCCCATGCTTTTGGGCCTTGTATTACTTTGAATTGAGTTCGTTATTGACCCTGTTTCGTTTCGACACAGTGCTGGACCCCCTTGTCGCTGTTTTTGGTGGTGGTGGTGGCGGTGGCAGCAGCATCAGCTGCATCATCAGCAACATCAGCAACTTCAGCAGCAGCATGTCTGGTTCCATGCTCATTCGGTCTGGACTGGTGAGTGGTTTGCAACTTTTTTCGTCTTTCCTGGATTTGATGACTGATAAGGTTACTCATATATGTGCTCCAAACACTTGGTTGGAGTCTTGGACCCAGCTCCTTGGGCTGGTTACAATCAGGCCAGGCTGCACCTTGGCACCAAAGAACTCGACCAAGCTGCTCCGCCTGGCCTAGTCTGTGACATAAAAATGTTTAGAACATGGTCAATGCTTGTATTATGGTGCCTTACACATGGCCCTTCTTTTCTCTAAAGCTGTGGATGCAAATAAAAGTCGGTGTAATGGCCATCTATAAATATTCCGTCTCATAGATGTCGAAGTAACTAACATGACAGTGACTGCGGTTTTGGTTTGGTTTTGGTGTATCTTAGCTTTATATTAATGTCTCAAAGCGTATAAACTATGATTTATGAACAGAATAATATGCCGACATTATTGAGATTTGAGGAATTAAAGTATAAGAAAATAACATAAAGAACGTGTTGTTGGAGAAAGAGGACAAAAGGGGTATTAGTTTTGTTAATCCTAGAAGTCTGTATCTTAGAAGTATGCTTAGTTTAAGCTAGTATCGGTATCTACGGTGGACCTCGTGCTAAGAGTCCTTTGTTTGGCTTCTGGGAAAATGTTCATGATCTTGGTTCTAACCTCAATTTGAACGTCTTGTAGCTTTGCCGCCGCTGCTGGTGCTGGTGCTGACGGTGATGTTGGTGCTAGTGCTGGTTTTTTCGCTTATTGAATTCTTGGAAATGGATTAGGGATTTGAGGAACAAGAGCCGAGAAACCCGACATTTTTGTTATTAACATTATTAGCTTAATCACATACTAATATTTTTTTCTTAATTATTCTAAAGTTTGTGTTTGAATGAAGGAGGCTTGACGAGGGTCTTGAAATCCCAACCGTACTTGATTCTTTCTGTTTCTTGAAGGATGTCAAGTTGTTGTCTTACATCGGAAGATGTAAGGTTTTTAACTCGGTCTTGGGTCGACTCTGACTCGGGAGCTAACTCGGTCTTGATTGATTAACTTGGAAAACTCCGGACAGAGATTTATCAAAATTTATGTGTTTAGAAGATCTAAATTTTCTTTTCTTTCATTTTTAATTTTTTTAAATATTTTTTTCTAGTCTTAATACTATCATGGAATCAAACATAAGATCAATAAATTTGAAAAGTCATGTAAACAAAATTTATTAAGTTTAAGCTTATTATTTTAGTTTTTTATTTTTTTATTTTTTTATCCCTTTTAATTTCTATTTTGTATAATTTACTGTGAGAAATTTTAAAAATAAATATAATGAAAGTTATTAAACAGTTGACATGTTTTAAAATTTTTCAATTTTTATAAATAGGAAAAAAAAATGAAAATTTGTATGAGCAAAAAATTACCGAGTTAGATCTATTTTAGTTTTGTTTCTTATTTTTTTTCTTAGGGCTTTAAATCAAACATTTCAATGTTGAGTCTTAAGGTGTGTTTGGTAACTATTTTTGAAAATAATTATGAAAAATAAAATTTGAGAACAGTTTTTAAAAACTATTTTATGATTTTTATAAAACAAAAGTATGTTTGAAACTTAAAATGGTTTTAACTTGTTTTTAATACTTTTAAATATATTTTAAAAATAATTTTTATATTTAGTATTTTAGTTTTAATTATTTCATATGTTTGTATAATTTTTTTTTAAAACAGTCATAAAAAAATAATAAAAAATAATTTAAAAATATTTTATGAAAATATTTTATTTTTTTATTCTTAAGAATAAAATATAAAAAATAATTTTTAATTCTTAAATGTGTTTGATGTGAAATAACTTGTACTTTCTATTTGGATTTAAGAAAATAGAGAGTCAAGAAAGAAAATTAGAAAAATAGTTAAATCAAACTTTTCAATGTTTTGTACAAATTTTTCAAACTTCCCAACATTTAGCCCTAGTTTTAGAGCATGTTTGTCACTTTGTCTAGGATCTTAATAGCCTTATGATATTTCAATACATTTGAATTAATTTGTATTTTTTCTTCTAGACTTTTTAAAAAAATTTTCAACCGTTCTCACACTTAAAATACAATCCTTTATGTTCTATTCGATAATTACTTTTAAAAATAGTTTTAAAAAAAAGTTTTTGAGAATAAAGTCTATCATAAATATTTTTAATCTATTTTTAAATATATTTTATAAATTATTTGTATTTTATTTTTAATAATTTTGCATGGTTGTATAATTATTTTTTAAAATAATCCTTTAAAGATGAATGAAACTAAAAGATGTTCCTTCAAAACACTTTGGTTTTTATTTTTTAATGAAGAATAAAAAATTGTTTTAAAAAATATTTACTCAAAAAATATTCTATTTTTTATTTTTAAGAATAAAAAATTATCAAATATATATATATATATATATATATAAAATAAAAAATAAAAATCGATTCTATGACAAAAAATATATATATATATATATATATATTTATTTATTAATTTTTTTGAATAAAATGAATGTAGAGCAGTAGAGGAGGGGGGTGGGGGGGCGGGTGTCTCGTCAAAAAAGAGAAGTGGGTCAGGTGGCCGTACTGGCATACCACCACCACCACCACCACCACCACCACCACAACCAACAGAAATAAATAAAATAAAATGATGCAGAACCTTGTGGCCACTGCTCTTGAAAAAGTGAAAGGATGCATGCAGCAACAAAATAGGAGTCAGCAATCAGCCGGACGCCTGGGAAAAAAGTTTGCTTTCAACGCCAAAAGAATATTGTGTGGGACATCCATTTTCCCTCTCTCCCCCCCCCCCTTCACAATTATACCCTTTTTTTATTTTCATTTTTTATTTTATTTTTATTTTAATAATATATAGGTTTATAAAATTGGGTTTGACTGGGAAAAGCAAGAGAAATTTTAATCCCATAATTTCAACAATAATTGTAAATATGAAGAACATTTTTTAAACTTTTATATGATATATAACTGCATATCATAACAAGTCCTTATCTTTTTGATGTTTGTATTATGCAAACAATTATTTGCTTCTATTTTTTATTATAATAAATTTGATTATTATTTTATTTTATTTTATTATTTATTGATGTAATAAATGGGGATTACAATGGACAGGTTTGAGATGGGTATTATTTTATTTTATTTTATTATTTATTGATGTAATAAATGGGGATTACAATGGACGGTTTGGGATGGGTAGCTCCATTCGGACCTCACCTCATTTATTTAAAATAATTCTCATCTCCTTCCCAGTAAAAAATTAAATAGGAGGCTCATCCGTCTAGTTTAACTTAAAAAAAAAATTATTTAATTGTTTTAAATACCTTAAAATAAATATATTTTATAAATAATTAAAATATTATAATTTTTTATAATTTATTTTATTGAAAAGTATATTATTATTCTATATATTAAAAATAAAAAAATAAATATTAAATAAAATTAATTTTATATATAATCAAGGCGGAGTAAGGTAAGACAATATCCAAATACATCCTAAACCTGTTCCAAGTTTAAAAAAATCCTAAATTGACTCCAAACTCAATTATTTAAATTCTAAATCCATCCTATTAAGGGTAGGATAACTACAATAAAAAAAATCGTCCCATTGCCATCCCTATAATTTCATCCACATAAAATTTTGTTTCATTTAATTTTTTCTTTTATTTTCTTCACTTTTTCATCATATTATTGATGGGTCACATTTGACTGAAGAAAAATGTTTATATTTACTTTTTATAAATATATCTTATTTAATTGAATTATTGATATCATATATATATATATATATATATATAAAATAATCCTTGGATACTTTAGCAGTGATGTAAAGGGCTCACGTGGGATAGTTTTTTAACTTTTACTTTTACCAGGAGAAGTGATTGATTTTATATTTAAAATTGCTTTTACAGTTTATAAATTTTCAAAATTTTATTTAAATAAAAATTTACTTTTGACATTTGATTTAAGGAAAATAAGGATCTCTTTATTTTAAATGTTAAAAAGCCAACAAACATCCTAAAAAAGTGGATTTGAAAATGCATTTTAACATTTCAAAAGTGCTTCCAAACAAAGTTAGAAAAGCTTTTTGAATAATTTGGTGGGGAGTTGGAAATATGTTTTGGAAAATATTGAATTACTCTTAAAATATATATATATATATATATATATATATATATATATATATATATATATTTTGTGTCTATTGAAAAACTCTTCTATAAAAGAAATTACCTTTAAAAGGGATTTTTTGTACAATAATTTAAAAAAAATAAAAAAATCATTCTATAAACAAATATAATTCTAAAATTATCATAATTTGTGTGAAATTAGATTCATTAAAGAAAAAAAAGTATAAAAAGGATAAAAAAATCTCATATTTATAAATTTAACTCACTTTATTTATTTATTCTTGAAAAGTAACCTATTTTAACATAAATACCCTTCAACATATTGATTATTTACATATACATTTTAAAAGAAAAAATTATTTTTGATAAAAAAAAAAAGTGAAGTTATTTTTATCTAAAATAAATATGTTTATGAGTTGAAAAAACTTGAGAGTTAGATTTACAAAATGTGAATGATTTTATCTTTTTTTAATTAAATAACCTTTTATATTTTGAATTGAATTGAATCAAACCACACCCAAAAAAGTTTTTTTTTTTATTTAATTTTTAAATTGGATTTCATTACTTATATTTTGAAAAAAATGAGTTGAGTATAAAAAATAATTCTTTTTTTAAAATACAAATTTACAGTAAAAGGTTAATTCGTTTTAAAAAAATAAAAAAGTAAATTTATATTTTCAAAAATGAGTCTAGTGTAAAAACAAACTAGTGGGAGAGAGTAATATCTAACATGAACAAAAGCACCATATTTTTCCATTGTTTTCAAAACAACTCTTTTTCAATAATATTTTAAAAAATAATATATCTATATATATATATATATATTTTTAAATACCCCCACATGCAAAAAGTTAGAAACTCTAGGATGCATGTAACTAAGAATATATATAAACACGTGTTGTATAGACTATAGCAACATATATAGTAGTAGACTACTAGTATGTAGCCCTTGATGTTTGTAGAAAATTGAGGGAAAATTTTCTAATTTTTAAGAAGACCATGTGCTGTGAGTAGTTGAATGGAGAGTTGTTGGTAAAAAAGATGGTGGGCATTCATGGAACATTCACTTTGTGGGAGGACTGAGGAGGCAGGCAGAGGCCTACTTGATGCTTATGATAGTGATGTTAGTGTGTGTTGTTTTTAGGGAAATATTCCTCTTAGAAAAGGGTGGTATGAGTCAAATAAAGTTATGTTTGGTGATACCCTAATTGCCTCTCTTTTTCAACAAAGGCTGCTTTTTGTGTCTTTTTGCTTCCAAAAAAGATATAGGCCTAACTAATCCTCACCATCTCAATCTCATCCTTGGCCAATTTTGTTTTCATCTCCCCTAGTGTAGGTTTTCTTATCATATCATTCATTGGAAAATGATGTTTCTTTCTTTGTTTGCGATACAAAAATAGGAATGAGAACAAAAAATTTTTGATAAAATGGTGTTTTTTTTTTTTTAATAAAATTTTATTTTTATTTTTATAAAATTAACAGTATTTATGTATTGATATATTCATATGAAATGATTTATGGAAGTTTTTTTAAAATTCATAGTATATTTGGATTGACTTTTTGAGGACAAGGAGAATGATTGATGGCTTTGTTTATTTTATAATCAAATCAACACTATTTATATGTTACTAAATTTTATTTAGTTCTTTGATAATTTGGAGTCTATTTGATTTAACTTTTTAAAATCCAAAAATGTGAGAAATTATTTTATGTTTAATGTAATTTTTAAAATATCCTTTTAAGATAATATTATTATATATAATAAAATATAATATTTAGATATTAATATATAATATTTAATTATTACACAAAATATTAAATACTTATTTTGTTAGGATTATTAATAAAAAATAAAAAATTAATTAGATGCTAATATGTACTACCCAATATTTCTTTTGAGGGTAGGTTTAGAATTCTACAAATTGTTCAAGGGCTTCTTGGGTAATTAATATTATTAAAGTAAAAATATTCAAAAAAGTATTTTAAAAGTTATTGTGATGATTAAATTGAGTCTCTACCAAATGATTGGTCATAAAAAGAATTATTAAAAAATTAGTTTTGAAGGGCCTAAAATCAACTCCGGTCATTAGACTAATAAATATTTCTTAAAGACAATGCCATTATTTATTTATTTATTCTCATTCTTAGACTAGTAAATATTTTTTAAGGGTAGTGCCGTTTTTATTTATTTATTTATTAATATTATAATATTTCTAAATTTCTTTTTGGAGGTTTTATTTGAATTACCTTTCCTATTTATTAGCCCATTAGAGTTCCCTCCTTTACACCGCTACAAGTTGTTATCCTTTCAAGTTACTTAGGTCTTATTTGATAATTATTTTCAAATAGAGTTTTGTAAATTAGTTCTCAAAAATAGTTTTTAAAAATTATTTTATGATATTTTGTAAAACAAAAGTCTGTTTCGGAACCTGAAATATTTTTAACTTGTTTTAATATTTTTAAATATATTTAAAAAATAATTTTTATATCTGGTGCTTTATTTTTAATCATTCTATATTCTTGTATAATTATTTTCTAAAACAGTTCAAAAAAAAAGTGAAAATAATATATTTTTTTTTTTGTTTAGAAACAAAAGTGAAAAGATGTTATCTAAAAACACCATATTAACTATTTTTAGAAACAAAAAAAAAAAAAGTTTTTGATTTCCAAACATATATTTTTTTTTATTTATTCTGAATAAAAGAAAACTATTCTAAAAAAACAAATGTCAAACAAGTCCTAAGTGGTTGTTTCAATATAATTATTTAAAAAAAATTACAAATAGCAATAAGCTTTGTACACACAAAATAAAAAATCTCATACAAAAAGGTATAAATTTACATTATATCTTTAAGAATTACTTCAAAAAAATTTCAAATTTAAAATAATAATAATTTTTTGATATTTAAATTTTAAAATCATTATTTTTTAATATAATATAAGTTTATAATAATACTTATATCTTATATGAAATTTTTTACTGCTTTTTGCTTTTGAAAATAGAAAATATATTCATACTAATAATACTAATAAGTAGGATTTTAAAAGTATTTAATTATTTAGTTCCCTTTCATGTTTTTTGGTCTCTCACCATTATGTTTTCATTATTTAACTATTCCATAACTTTTAACTTTTGAAATAACAATTTTATTTTAAATATAATTAGTTATGCTATTTAAAAGTTATTATCACATACAACGTTAGATCTAACTTTAATAAAAAATTTATTATACCACCAAATTGAGGAAGAAATAATAAAGGAAAAAAAAAAGTTAACAAATGCATGTAGGATCAATTGAGCTTAGAAATTTTGAAATAATTTCATTTAAACCATTAAAGGCTTATTTATTCAATTGATAGCTTCATAAATCTTGTTAACCACAATGCAAACATTTTTTTTTCTTTTGTCTTCTTAATATTAGGAAGCTCAAATACAAGCTTTATGCCATTGAAACCTACTTGTCCATTGATTCACTTATCCCCCTCCAATGTGTTATTTATATATTCATTTGTTTTTGTGCTTGTTTAGTTATTTTGTTCACCATGTCAAATGCCCTGAAAGAGAAAGTTAATTTTGTATTTTTATTTGACATCCATCAGTCAATTAATTGTTCAAGCATGAAGGTTATTCCCACTTAGTAGAGATCCATGTATTATGGGTTCAGTTTGATTGCTCATACATTTCCAGTGAGTAACCTAATTATGAGTTTGTCCTTGATTCGTAGTATATTGATCTTTATTTAGGAGTCTTGGAGATCCTAGTAGGGTCTTGACTACCAAGGGTTTTATTTCTTATTTTATTTTCCTTAAAAAAATAAAAATAAAAACTAGTATCATTGTGTGGCGGGGTCTCTCTTAAAAAATAAATCAAATTTCTAAATAAATGAATAAATATTTCAAACATGTTCAAGCTATATGAGATAACTACCAATAAGTTCCATAAATGATACTACCATCCATACCTATTTCACTAAGAAATGTGTGAGTTCTTATTCTTAGGTTATGGGGAGTTTCTTATATTCATTATATTTGTCTTTCTTATTCAAATATTTACTTTCAAAGGTTGCAAATTATTTTTTGTTATTTTTATTCTTATATATTTATTGAAGTTACCAATGATTTAATTTTTAAAATTCGATGCCTTTCTTGTTATAATGTACTCATCATGCTTTCTATTATTTAATTTTTTTCCCTATTTATTTGAATTTTATCCATAACATTTGTAGCCATAAAAGTTTTATATGACATAAAATCCATAATTGTAAGTAAAAACTCCTTAGTGGTGGCATTTACTTTTAGTTAACACACTTTAAATAATACTGTATTATTGTGGCTACATTTTTTTTAGTGACAAGTATTTATCACCTGAACTATTTCAATGGCTACAAATTATTGCCACTACATACTTTTATTATCCATCATTAGCAAATATGATATTTTAAATATTGTGGCTAAATTTTTATATAATAACAATTATAGTATATCAATTAAAAGTTTAGCTACTGAAAGTCATGACTAAAATTGCAACATCATTATCAACAATGTTGTAGAAACCAAATATTACAATTAAAACTTTTAATGACAATCTTAGATATTTTAAAATTCAAATGTTTATATTGTTGACATATTCTTATTGTTAACAATTTTGTGACAAAATCAAGGTCTTGCATATAATGTGATCTATTAATATTTTTATGATTAATAAAAGAGTTTTGTAGTATTTCCTGGCATATTCTTATTGTTAACAATATTGTCAAGATTGATTGTGGTATCAAGGTCTTGCATATGATGTGATCTATTAATATTTCTATAATTAACAAGAAAATAGTTTAGACACATAACAATAAGAGTTCACATATCTAGGATATGTTTGATTCTTCGAAAATGTTAGAAAAAGGGAAAAACATGTTAAGAAAAATGATTTTCCTCAGTTTGGATGACATGGAAAAAAGGAGGGTGAAAAATGGAAAGGAAAATGTTAAATAAAATATTAAAACATTTTTCATAGGCTTTTTTCCCTAAAAAATAGTGAGGAAAATAAGAAATAAAAGCAAAGGAAAACGGTGAGGGAAATTTTGTTAGGTTCCACACCTCACACCTTTTCTTCACTAAGATACTCCTCCATTGAAAGTCATTTTCATTGATCTCTTCTTTCAACTATGGCTTCCCATTGTTGGCGACCCTTCAAACAACGACCATCATTATTCTGACCATCTTCTAGTGCCTAGAAAACCTATCATCCAAAGTACACAAGTTCTCATAGATGAAATCCTTTCTTCAAATCTTTTGAATGTGCTCAAATCCATGTCTTCAAATCAAGTATGTGTTTGTTGTCACTGTGATGCACATCCCAACCCTTTTATCATTTCTTCATTATTTTGCAATTTTTTTTTCTAACTTATTGTTTTGCGCCTTGAAATATGGTTTGACTTTTTAGTTTAACATAATTTTTTTTTTATGATTAATTATTGTGAGATAAACTTAACATATGGTTTGATTTGGTTGTTAAGCATCAATATTATTTCCATTCTCTTGAGATAGGCTTTTCTTGTTGAGCATGATTTTTGTTTTTAAATCATCTTTTATAAGAACTTGTTTCTCAAATCAGGATGGATTGTTCAAATACAAATTGAATGTGCTAGGTTTTTCCTTTTCTGCCTACTTGATATTAAATTGTATTTTTATGATTGTACTTAAATGCATAATAATTGAGATAATTTCAATCATTACTTTGCTATGATATAAACTTATAATGAAGAGTGAAGACGGTTTAGAAGATGACATACAACTTGTGTAGCTATGTATGCTACAAATGTGATCATTCTTGTTTCAGTATATCATTTTTTTAACTATTTGGAGAGGTCAATTTCTAATGAAGGAGATTATGAACGACATGCTTTAATGAAAAAACTTACAATAATGGATAATGAGGATTGCTATAACCTACCGCATATGGGAAATGACGCATTTGCAAGATTAGTAACTATACTTCGAGTAATGAGCCATCTTAGAAATAGTGAACATAATAATGTAGAAGAACAAGTTGCTAAATTTCTTTATGTTATTAGTCATAGTTTAAAAAATATAACTATGAAATTTTATTTTAGGTGTTCTAGTGAAACTATTAGTTGGCATTTTCATCAAGTTCTTAAAACTATAATATTTTTAGATAATGTCTTCTTAAAGTAACTTGATGGATCGGAGTGCCCTTAAGAAATCAAGGATAACACCAAAATTTGGCTTTATTTTAAGTTAAACTCGCTTTATTGAAAACGTCATCAAAACTATACAATGTATATAGATATATGCAAATAAACTAATGATTTTGTTTCTTTATAGGATTATATAAGTATGGTTGATGGGTCATGTTTTCGTGTAAAAACGTTAAATAATTTTGTTCAAAGGTATTGAGGGCGAAAGTACTATCCAATACAAAATGTTTTAGTAGTATATTCCTTTGACTTGAAGTTCACATATGTTTTGCCAGGTTGGAAAGAATCTATATCAGACTCAAGAATCTTAGATAAGGTATTAACAAGAGAATTAGACATATTGATTGTTCTACAAGGTGATTATTAGTAATTAGATAAGAACATAACATTTTATTTTTGGTGACTATTATTAATAACAATGATCCTTTATCTATTGTTTTAAGGTAAATATTATTTAACCGATGTGAGTTTTCAATTAAAGGTTGGATTTCTTACACCATTTAGAAGCACTCGTTATCATTTAAAAGAATATAGTGTTCATTAATAAAAATAATACTTTAGAGGTTTTTAGCCTTTGACACTCATTCTTGAAAAATGCAATTAAAAGAACATTTGGTATTTTGAAGAAATGATTTCCAATAATAGGTAGTGGGATGAAGCCACATTACCTTGTTGACTCGTAAGCTGATATTATACTAGCATGTTGTATCCTCCACAATTATCTCATGGGTGTTGATTTGGAGAGAAGACTTATGGTGGAGGTTAATAGAAAGCTTCCGAGTAAAGAAATGAACTTTGATTCAATGATTTCAAGTTAGTTGAAAAATGCAAGGAAGAAGAAATCTTATGGGAGAAAATAGTCATGGATATATGGAAAGATTATAATAAAAACCATTGATGGGTTCTTTTAGTATATGGTTTTTTTTTCTTATATAGCTTTCCATATTTAGCATTAAATACGATGATTGTACTTAAAACTATGATACTTATGGTTAAAAGTATCGAAGAATAGGACAATTGGATCATTTTGCATTCACAAAATGATGAAATTGCACTTTAAACATATTTTGTTTTTTTATTTATTATTATTTTAGATGGAACACAATAAAAGCTTTTAATTACACAAAAGTGTAAATGAAAAAAAAAAAACAAAAACTTGACTTAGATTGATGAAATGAACAACCTTTTGATTGATCATTTATTGAAGCTAATGCATGAAGGGCAAAAGATAAGAAAAGTTTTAACTAAGATAGCTTATGCAATAGTAGCTCAAAAGATTGGGGAAAATTTTGATTTGAATTGTAACTTTAAGCGCATAAAAATATAATACAAACTTTTAAAAAATACTTTTATGTTGCTCAAGAAGTTTTATAAAGTGGTAGTGAATTTGGTTTCAATTAATCAACTTAAATGATTGAAGCTATTATGGAAGTATAGACTATGTACACTAACATGAACAAATGCATTAAAGGTAAAAGATAGGAGGAGTTTTCACCAAAACAACTTATGCAATAGTAGCTTGAGAAATTGGAGAAAATTTTGACTTGAGTTGTAAATTTAAGCACATAAAAAATAGAATAAAAACTTTTAAAAAACCTTTATATTGCTAAAGAAGTTTTACTAAGTGGTAGTGAATTTAGTTTCATTAAGTTAACTCAAATTATTGAAGCTATCATAGAAGTATTGAGTACTTCATTTAGGTGAGTTAGTAATTATTATTTTTTTTAATTTTTGATTTTTTGGTTATTAGAAATAAAAAATTTGTATATAATGTAGAGCTATAAATCTGAACTATCTGCAATTAGTTTGAATATGACCAAAGTAAACAACTATAATAAACTTTTAATATGTTTCAATCTCATGCAAATAGATTGGTCAATGACTCCAACTTCCTTAGGAAACAAATCTTGAATCCTAGTAAAGGCAAGTCTTACATTAATTTTAAGAATAAGAAAGATGATCTAGTTATACTTTAGAGTAAAGGTTTGGTCAATTTAAATGTCATTCCTTTAGATTTCCTAGGATTTTATATTTGGGGAAATTTTTAGGAACTTTCATTTCTCAATAACACATTTTGTTATGTAGCATAGAGTTTTGTCTTAGTGTATCATTATCTTTAATATTATGCTGATGATAGTCCTTAGGGTTTTTCTATTTATATATGTTTCTTTTTAGGACTACATTGGGTCTGGGTCATGGATTTAGGGAAAGTGATTTGATCTTTAGGGTATTTTTATCCTTTAGATTCCCTTAGGTTTGATTCCTTCAAATATCTTTAGCTATTTGTTTGATTGATTAATGTCTCTTTATTGAACCTAGGATCATTGATGTAGGAGGATTTATATAATTTAGGATTCTAGGGCCATCTTTCCATGTTTATTGCTTGATTTATGCTTGTTGGAAGCTTATTTTATTATTAGCATCCATTTAAATGATTTCAATGATATTAAGACTTTCTTATTCATTGAAATATTTCTCTTATCATCCATCATCCCAAGAAGCATTTTAGTTTTATTTTAAAGTTTGATTATTAAGTAAATAGGGAATTTGATATGATTGGATCCATAAGATTAATTGTCAATAGTAATTCATAAGAATTCTTCTTAAATTTGATTTTTTTATGTGAAGTTTCAAGTTTAGGGATTTAATGAACATCACATTTGTTCTAACTTAATTGGTATTTTCATATCTAATATAGTTCATAAGTTATGACTCCCAAAGTAAAGAAGACTACATTGATCAAATTTACATTCCATATCTTTAAACTAAAGGTAGAAGTCATTTGCGAAATTGGGAAAACCCTATGTGAAAAAGGCTATCTAGTGCATGAAAGGTAATATTTTGTTTTTAAGGATATTGCCTCCATGTTTAAAATTGATTCTTATTGAGACGATGGTTAATAGATTGATCATGTTTAAAATAGCTTGGGCCTGTAACTTTCTATCTATTACATGTAAACTATCTATAAATCATACAAACTAAAGTGAATTTGTTATTAATAGGTTTAGTTTAGTAATGTTGATTAATATTAATATGTTACTTTTAGCTAGATAAAAAAACCCAAATATTTTGGCTTTTTCTATTTTGTCCAAAAACAAACACTACCATAGTCTTAGCCTAAAATTTGAGTTTTGTGTTATAAATATAAAATTGGAAATTATGCTTTCTATACTAGTTTTTCTTCATTAAAGACAAATAATTTTCCATAAAAATTAATGTGTGTATTAGCCAAAATTCCTTTTAATTTTTTTTTTCAAACATTAATAGTATATTTTTATTTGTAAGTGTTCGTTGAGTGATTCTTATTTATTTTGGGTTGCTCTTTAATCTACTATAAGTAGATGAGATATTTATTCATCTCATAATGTGTAATTTGCATGCATAAGAAGGAAAATTCTATGAGCTTCAAAGAAATATAAACTTAGATTGTATGTGGAATCAATAGACTATATTTGTGCAACTCGGTTTTAGTGAATTTGCTAGAGAATTAGTTATTGGATAATATTCTTGATTATGCCCTTCACATATTTAATCATATTCTTATATCTAGAGAATTTTCAGAGTCCATTAGTTAATTAATTGATTTAGAGTCCTTTAATTTGATTTTATTTAATTAGTTAGTGAATTATGAAAACCACTTAGCTTTTCACCAAGTATTCATATTTGGAGTTTCCACATAAAAACATTATGCTATCTCATGATTTCATTTTCCTATGTACTAGTTTTATTAAATTATGCTAGAAATTTTTCACATGATTGTGAATTAATGTGCAAAATTAATTAATTAAAAATACAAACTTTAATTTTAATAAAAACTTATTCAATTTAAGTCTATAAGTAATATAAATATTGTCGTTCCTACCATATTATTCCTAAAAATAAATTTTTTAAATAAGTGTCCTTGGGTCATTACCTTAGAGAAACATGTCAATTCAGTGGTATTATTATGTAAAATAATAATAATAATAAAAAAATTAAAAACATGAAATTCTTGAAAAAGAGTTTTAAGATTCTTCTTATCCTTTCCTTTTGTTATTATATGAGTCAATATTGAATAAATTTTAAAAGAAGATCCAGTAAAATGTGCACATGTTTTCTTATTATTAAGCGTCTCTTTAAACTTAATATATTTATGTTACTTAAAAGATTTAGGTAGTTTGAATTTATTGAGAAAAAAATGTATCAACATCCTTTTTGAAGTTTGATAAAATAATCCATAATAATTGTTATAACTAAAGATAATTGTTTTAATTTTTCTTATTTATTAATAAGAATTTATATTCTTAACAATTGTTGTGATAATAATAAGTCACTTTAACACTTTAATTTTATTGTACCCAACATAAACATAAGAATAGTACAATCCATTCCTATGCTAGGATATGCAATAATGAAAGTAAGACACACATTATCATTCTCTTGTTCCTACATTCCAAACATCTTCAAATATTTATAAAACAGAAATTCAAAAGTTAGAAGTACAAAATAGGGTGGGATTTATTCAAATTCTTACAAATTCTTACAAATTCTGTTATGGTTCTTATTCACTTAGTATAATTATTAATGCTGTTTCTTCTAAAGTAAGTCTTATGACTCATACATGTGGTTGGAGAGGATTGACTTGCACGTGTAACAGAATTATCTTTATGTGAAAAAGTGAAATGAAACGGTCTCTTTGAAAAAAGAAAACAAACAAGGAAACCATGCAAATGCAACACAATTAGAAAAACAAAAATAAAAAAAAAATTACAAAAAAAGGTGAGAAAGTAACAACGGGATTAAGTAATGGAAGGTTTGGGGTCAGCTTTTGAAAAAGCTGAAAAGTAATACGTTACTGAACAAAAACAGAAACCGTTCTTTGCATAACCATAAAAAGGTATCATTTCACGTGTGTATGTGTGTTATAATGTGCAACGTTCTATGACGATTTTTTTCCTCTTTTTTATTTCTCTCTCCTTAATTAATTGGATCCTTCTTGCAACCACTCTTTTGGCATGATGTTCGATATCTTTCTATCTCTATAATTAAAATGAATTTCTTTTTACCATCCCTTGGTAAGATTTGTTCTATCTTAATAAATATTTTTAACTTCTTTAAGAGGGAATTTTTAATTATGACTTTTTTGGAGTAATATTAATAATTTAGATGAGTCTATCAAAATGTGCATTTATTTTCTAGCCATGATGCTTTTCATTTATTTATTATTATTGTACCTTGATTGTTCTTGCATATTTTTGTCGTTAAGAATCATTTTTTGTCAAATTTGAGTAGTTTTCATGAAGTCCTTTGCAATAAAATGTAATAATGATATAATTTTTTAAATAAACCTGAGAGAACGGTTAAAAAAGAAAACCCTGGTAGTTTTTTCTTATAATTATGAATTTTAAATATTTTTGAATGAATTTTTACTAAAGAATAAAAAAAATCTAATTTTACATAAGTTAAAATGTATAGTTATAGAAGATAGTTTCAAATTTTTATAGGTACTTTTTTTTAAATGTATATTTGATAATTTATCTTTTAATTTTAAAATAATAAAATAATATTTTGAAAGTAAAAAAAAATAAAAATAAAAAAAATAAAAAAATGAAACATTCCAATATATCTTTAAAAAAAAATAAAAAAGACATTTAAAGATAAGATGAAAGAATTTTACCAAATTATATCTTATAAATTGATTCATTCAAAATTAAGTTTGAATAGTCAAATAAATTAGTTTTGTAATTTTGATTTGGGGTTTAAAATACTTTGGATTTTTAGCTAAATTTAGTTGAGGATATTGGGGCTAAGTATTTTTGGTTATAAAATTTATCATTTATTTCTTATATACTATGAAAATTAAGTTTATAAATCTAGGTTAATTAGTTTCAATTATAAGTAGATCTCCATGTCATTCAAGGTTTTTATATATGGAAGTTAAATATTACTTTCCTTTTTAGATTTAATGAAACTATTGTATTTTTTTAAAATATTAAATAAATTCTAAATTATTGGTAACAATTCTTTGTACATAAATATAAATAATTATTAGACTTAATTTTTCAAATGATTATTCACATCTCATGTCATTTCCCTGTAGAAAAATAACTTAGAGTTGAAAAACTAGTAAAGCACTAAATATTTCTAAAAAACCATTATTAATAATGATGTTGATGATGATAATGGTAATAACAACAACAACAATAATAATATATGATTTAAAAAAAAAATTTACATGCTTATAACTCTTTTGATTTTTAACATTAATTAAAACTTTAATAAGTAAAGATGCTATAAAGAAAGTCATCCTTATCCTCATCTTATTCACTTTAATAATTTATATACATCTTTTGCCTTACCCAAACTTGAAACAAATGAAGTTGATACCCATACCCACTTCGATTCCCTAAAAATATTTGCCTTATTGTCATCCCTAATTAAGTATGAATTATGGAGTAATGTTATTCATTACAAAATTCATTATGAATACATTTCATAAATTGATTTTCAATAAATAAATAAATGACATAAAACTATTTAATTTTATGAAGATTTATTGTTCATGTGATCAAATTGTTTTAAGAATATGAGAATTAAACTATAAAAAAATCATTATAAATAGATTTCATAAATTACTTTTTGAAATAGATATGCAAGATAAAACTCTTTAACTTTTGTAAATATTTGTCATCTATATCATTTAATTGTTTAAGAATATAAGTAATAATGATATTCTTTTTATTAGATGAAATTTATAAAGAATAGATTGCTATTTCTTTTTTATTTTTTATTTTTTTAATAATAAACACAATGTATAAGAGGAATAAAAAAATGGAATCTATTATGAGTTGTTTCTTTGAACAAACATAACCTTTAATTAATTTTATGAATATTTATAATTTATATTGCTAAATTTGTCTAAAAATATAAACAATAGAGTAATACTATTAATTAAGAAATTTATCATATAAATTTCAAGAGTTATTTATCCTAAACATGCCAAAACATTGATCATAACAAAGATAAAAAAAATATTATAATGGTCTTGAAGGATGAGTGTTGTGTTAAGAAAAAGGGAAACAAATAATTTTGGTATTTCACCCAACATCTACAACAAACTATGCAAATGCTTAAAACAAATAACCAACATTTTGTACCATTATACATTATATAGTGTCACACTTCATGTGTGTTCCTTGTGAAAGGGCCCACAATATGGGTTCAATACCCATGCTTTAAGAAGTGTTTCATCATTACCTTAAATATAACCTTTAGTTGTTTACTTCCTTTATAAACAATTTTTTTTTTAAAATAAACATTTTGATAAGATATGATTGTATATTTACTAAATAAACACACTTGCTCCAAAATATCTCAAAAGCTAACTATTATGGAACTTTTATTTAAATAAGTTATCTTGAAATATGTGCATTTGATCTTCACATATCCTTTTTGAGTTTGTTTATATATATAATTTTTTAAAATTCTATTTTTTGATTTTTGATTTTTCAAATTTAGTAAAATGCCATAATATATTAGATGAATTTGCCCTCTATAGGCATGCAACTTTGATCATCTATGATCATAACAAGATTAGAAGTTAAATAATTATGTTAGAACAAAACTACATCTCACTAATAGATTGATTAGAGGTGCTATATTAAGTTAAAAATAATTTTTGGAATATATAAAAGAACTAATATTACTAAGATATAATACTTTAAGACCAAAACTTCATTTGAAGGAAAAAAGAAATATTTCTTTGAATTGAGAAATTAGTTAACCATTTGTGTGCAATAGACTAATGTTTTCCCTACTCTTAATATTTTTGTTTTGAACCTTGAACCACACTCTATCTTGAGTCATGCTGTATTAAGTGTCTTACTCTTCATCACATTTCTTACTTGTATTGTATAATCTTTATAAGTCTATCTTAATCTCATAACTTTTTTTTCCTTGTAACCTATCGAAATCTTCTATACCAACAAAAACATATACTAAATAGGAATTTGGAACACTTTTCAACACTTTCTTAGTTTTTCGAGAGGATATCATCAAAAGTCATCTTCTTGCTCAATTGGGGTTTCACCTAATTGCAATTCCATTACATTAAGGGTGTTATTATACAATTTTCATTAAGTTACTTAGTAGTTCACTTAATTCTTCATAACTTAAAAAATATGTTCTTGAAACACAATACAAGGTTAATACAAATTATTTGTAGACATAATTCACCTTGTAATTGAATTCATGGACTTGTTTAAGGTTCTTAATTTTGTAAGTAAAATTGGAGGACTACTAAGATATGAATAACATAAAAACTATCAAAACAATTTGGTTCATTACAATGGTTGAATATGCTATTGTTATTTCAATTTGTATAGATATTTTAGCAAGTTAAACATATAATACCATCTCATTGGTTCATTATTTTTTTTTGATTGTTTTTATTCATAAATTTGATAAATAAACATAAAGGTTATGAAGAAGGTAAAATTGATTTTTATCAAGGGTTTTTAGGTGTTTTTTTTATAAAAAAATCTCTATGTAGGGGGGGGGGGGGGGGGGGGGGGAGAGAATGTATTTTCTCTGAGAATTTTCCATCTAATGAATTCTCAAAGGTCTATTATCATTTACTCTAACCCCTACTCACTTTTTACTTTGCTTTGCTCTTTCATCAAACTTTGAAACTTCATCATCTACTTAGATAATTAAACTAATATAAAAATTACTTAAATATCTTAGAAACTCTATTAAGGAAGTAGTAACTTTAGATTATGATGACATAACACAACCCAAGAACTACTAAGTAGGAATTAAAATGAGTTATATAAGTTAACTCCAACGATATACTTTAAATTATATTAATTTTATCATCTTGTTATCACTTAATGTTAAATCTAGACACATTTCTTTTTTTTTTTTTTTTAAATGTACCAAACATGATACATCCTATCACCAATAGACTATTATGAGTTTTTTTTCCTGTGATGAATGTATTAAGATCATTTTCTTCTTACATCATCATAGAGGATCCCTCCCCTTTTTGTTTCCAATATAGTCTTTTAAGGGTATTTTACATATTAGAAGGAAAAGAATTTAAAAAACCTAATGAAAACTTTCATCTTATTGGATAGTTGTCGATGTGAAAGTAGATATGCACTTTAGGTGGATGCCTACCTTAGTGTAATAGCCTACCCTAAATAGATCTTTGCCCTCAAGTGGATGCTTGCCTTGGGATAACTATTTATTGTCAAACAAATTTCAATTTAGTTTGATATTTACATTTGGGTATTTCATTGCCTTAGAGTGACTATCTAGGGTTGGTGAAATGAGTATCTTCAAGTAGATATTTATCTCAAAGTAGCTACCATTCTAAAGTAAATGTTTATTTTTAGCATGTACATGCTACCAGTGGATGGATTTCTTGCCTTAAGACAAATGCCTACCTCATGGTAATTTCCTACTTTAAAAGGATATTCATCGATGAATGAATGTTTTCATGAGCTCATGATCAAGCATAAGTTTCCTCCTTATGCAAATATAGTGTAAAAACATTTAATCTTTGAATTGACTGAAAAACCATGCATTATTTCACATAAGCCAACTTTTCTAATGTTAGATTATTGATTATTTCTAAAAAGGCTGGCTTAACATCTTCAATAACTTGTATTTCTCAATTTTCTTTTAATTGCCATTTTTTTCTTAGTGCTTTTAATATTATTATTAATTTTAAATTATTTAGTTAGTTCTTATAACAAGATAAACTTAATCACTCTAATCGAAGTTCGAAATTTACTCTCCAATAGTTTTCATTTTATTAAAAGTAATTTTTATTAATATAATAAAAATGTTATTTTGAAAATGAATTTCTCTAAAGATTCTTTATAATAATTAAATTATTGAAATAAGAACTCAAGGAACATAAATATAATTGGAGAGAAGGTTTATAATAAATTTTTTGTCCACATAAGCCTAAAGATAATGACTTTATTATTATTATTTTTTTTATTTTAGATTTTTTCATTAAAGAGAAAAAAATTTGGTTTCAATTGTTGGAAAGTGTCTTGAATTCCCATTTGTAATATTTCATAATATCATAAAGAATGTTTTATCTCTTAATATTTTCTTGTAAAAATAGATATTCTTATTGAATGAGAATGTTAGGACTATTTCTATAAATAATCATAGATGTGAGGATGAACGAGTGAACCTAGTGGAGAGAGAGCTAATGGTTTAGGGTCACCAAGTGTAGAGATGAAGAGCGAGGAAACATAAGATATTTTAAGGATTAACAATTACAACTACTTTTTTTTACCTAATGTAATATTATTTGACACAGTAAAATAATTTTCTCTTATTCATGAATATATGTAGGATTACTTGAATTATGTTAAAACCTCATGTACTTTTAGGTATAGATTTATTTTTGTTTTTATGTTCTTGCATTAGCATGTGATATGAGATGGAGTATTCATTAGCATAACAAGTGATGTCAAAGTCATGATAGAGAATTTTTGTGAAACAAAGGTAAACATTTTTGGGAAAGATAGGAAGAATATTCAAAGGTGACCATAAAGATGATATAAAAGATTGCAAAAGGAATTTTGTTCAAATGTAAGATCAATTGTTCTCTCGTTAGTATATGATACGTGGAATATGTACTTTGTCATTTAATATATAGTCTCGTCACACTTAATAAATATTGAAAATTGGAAATGGTGAAGTGGTTGAATAGTTTGTATATGTGGAAATGGTAAAGTATTATTTGTATATCTGCTTATATATATATATATATATATATATATATAAGTAGATATTCTTATTGAATAAAAAGTTAGAAATATCTCTATAAATATTCTGGATCGACATGGACGAGAAAAAACTAAGAGATTGAGATGAGTTTATAAAGACTATCCATGATGAGTAAAAATATAAGAAAAACTAAGGAACAATGCTAGAGTGAGGGTATGTGTGATAGAGTTTAGATACATTGAACAAAGAAACATAGAATGTTTTATGATTCAATAGTTGTATTTTTTATTTTTGTTCTTTGTAATATCCTCTATGACATAGAAAGATGGTTCTTTCTTATTCATAAATGGAGATATAGTTGGTTGAACTATGTTAAAACTTTGTGTATGTGAATTTACTTTTATGTTTATGATCTTACACTAATATGTGCAATTAACAACCAGAGCATTCACTAGCACAACATAAAAGATTTCATTGTTATTGAAAGCCAACATATACTTTATGTGTTATGCCCTAAATTCTTTAGCATTGTCACTTCTAATATTTTCTTTTTAAAGTTTTAGTAAAAAGAAAAAAAGAAAAAAAATGATTATTGATAATGAATTTTACTAATTAATTTGTATTTTCTCCAATTGACCTTATAATGATGGATGCGCGCAAGCCTCTAGAGGGATTAAAATATTAGAAATTATGAAAGTATTAGTTGGATTTTATAGAAATGTCATAAATATTAGATAAAAAATTAAATAAAGAATCTTGGTGAGATAGAAAGAAATTGATCAAAATTCATAGAAATATTGGAACAAAAAACTCTAAGAAATAATAAAACAATAATACTCTAATGAAGTTTTTTTTTCTTCTTTTTTTTTTTTTAAAAAAAACAATGTTGTGCAATACTTTAATATATATATATATATAATTGTAACATTAAACAATAATATGTACTACTTGAAGATACATTCAATACTTAAATGATGATAACCTTAGAGTCTATTTGACAACATTTCTATTTCAAGTGCTTTTACTTAAAGTGTTTTCTCTAGAAGTGGTTTTAAGATAATCACCTATTAAATGCTTCTATAAAAAGTATTATAAGTGATTTTTCAAATTTTTAAAAGTGTTTTTTAAATTTTGTTAAACACCTAAATTTTCTTCTAAAGTCACTTTTATACTAGTTAGTTTGGATAAATTTGAGTATGTAAAAAAAATAATTCTACATCATTATTTCTTTTAAAAAAATGTTTACAATTTTAGTTACAAGTTTATATTTCTCTTGTATTTAATTATTATAAAATGATATATATAGGTTCAAGCATCTTCATCCATTCTCAACCCTCTTTTAATTGGTTTTAAAAGTTTTAAGATATGTGATTTTGTATTTGATATATGCATGTGAAAACAAGAGAAAACGACAAAAATAGTATAAAATTCTAAAATATAAGAAATATTGTATTTTCTAAATTTTATCAAACACCTAATTTTTCTTTTTTCTAAAGTGACTTTGATACTAAAAGTGCTTTTTAAAAATATTGATATACGAACTCTTAGTTTGGATGTATTTGAGTATGTAAAAGAAATAATGAAATATAATTATTTTAAAAAAAATGTTTACAATTTTATTTATAAATTTATATTTCTCTTGTATTTAATTATTATAAAAATAATATAGAAAATTTATTAAGAAGATTATCACATAGTTTATATATATATATATATATATATGTTTTAAGATATGTGATTTTGTACTTTTTATATACATGTGAAAACAGGAGAAAATGACAAAATAAGTTTTGAATTTAATTTTTTTGTTTGAAAAATAAACTAAAATTTAGAAATAGTAATTCACAAATTCCCCATTCTACTCATTATATATTCTCATGCATAAAACAATTTGGTGAGTTTATAATTTATGATTTTATAAAATATATTACTTGTTTTCTTTTCTTTCCTTCTATCAAACTCTGGAAAATTTTCAATTTCATTATTTTTGTTATTTCAAATGTTCATGCACAATCTTGAATTAGAATAATATATAAGAATAAAATGGGTTTTTTTCAATTTTTCTTAAAGCTATTTTTTTAATCTATAAGATTAAGAAGATTGTCCTCATAAATTATAACAAATAAAAAAATTAGCCTATGAAAAAAAAATTCATATTAACAATTTTTTTAATTTAAAAATTATTTAAACATAACTTAAATTCTTAAACTTTCTTTTAAATTATTTAAAAAAAAATAGGTCATAGAATATTCAATTTATTTCACAATAAATAATTTTTTTTTATTTTGTAAAAAATTAATATATTTTCAAAAAAGAAAATTTATTGAAAATAAAATTCTAAGAAAGAGAAATGGAAAATAAATAAAATAAAATAAAATAAAATAAAAGAATCTTATTTGATTTTTTTGTAAACTTCATAACATGCAATTACATCAAATTTATATATATATATATATATTAATCAAAATAAGTTATCATGTTTACATATATGTATAAAAGAAAGTTACAAAACAAATGTTATTTAATTTTGTTAAAATAATACTTAGTATTATTTTTTTTTTACCTCTAGTAAAAGGTTTTTTTGGAATTCTCTTTAATGAAAAATTAATTATGATAAATTATAAAGTAAGGGAACAAATTTCATTGTAGAAAGGATATAATATTTCAAAATCAATTAAATTTTATTATAAAATATATTCTCACCTAAAATATTGTCTTAAAATGAGCTCTAAAATTAGAACAAAAAAGTTGAAAAAGGAAAAACTACTTACCATCTTATGCTCAATTTCAATTAAAAATAACCCTTTCAATTAAACAAATACGCATTTGGATACTTTCTTGAAACCTTACTTTAAAATGTTGTCTTTGTCTCTTATACTATCTCTTAGTTTTTATTTTTTATTTTTAAAAGAAATTATTTAAATTATATTTTGAAAAAGTTGGTTTAATACAAATTTAGATACTGTATTATCGTTTTTAAAATGCGATTTTATTTTCACTTGTTTAAGAGAGAGAGGAGGGGAAAAAAAATGTCATTTAAAAAGGATGAATGTGGAATTAAATGGTTACTATCACTTTGAACGTGACCAATTTTTAAGTAGTTTTTAGTTTCAAATAGTTCATGACTTGTATTATCAAACCAGCTTAGATAATGGGGTCTAATAATTTTACAAAGTTTAGGGTTTGCTTTGGTTATCAAACATTAAATAGAACAAAAATAGTGATAAAATTAAAGTCTTTGTCACCTTTAACGTATTTAGGGTCTTATCTTGTTTTAAGTTTTAAACTATTTTTGACTTTTGTCATCACCAAACTAATTACATTTTATTAAAATTTTTAACCATTATAATCTCTTTTTAAAAAAATATAAAAATTGGCTTATTTTAATTATAATTAAAATTCACTTTTAAATGTATTAAGGGTTCTTAAAAAAATGATAAAATTTGCAATATTGTTTTGGTTATAAAAAATATATTTTATTATCATTGATATGATAATCTAATTATGATTTATTGATTAAGCCAATATATCATTTTTCTCAACAAATTAGTTTTATTTTTTATTTTTATATTTTAAAGTAATTTAAAAAGAATATGAAAAGAAAATAAATCTTACAATGAATTCTACAATGAACTTTTTCTTATAATTATCAAACTAAATATCCAACTCTAATATTCTCAAAGATTGTGAAATTAATAATTATTGAATAATTAAGCTATTATAATCATTTTTTTTAATTATCAAACTAAATGTCCAACTCAATATTCTCAAAGATTGTCCAACTCTAATGTACATTTTTTTTTTCTTATTTTGTCAAATTGGTTTATCAAAAAAAAAAAAAAAAAAAAAAAAAAAAAAAAAGAGGAAGAAAGAAAGAAGGAAAGAAATAAAAGCTACAAATTTTGAATTTTAAAATCTTTATTACATAAGATATGTCCTAATATCAAAAAGTAAATAAAATAAAATACATGATAAATGTAACCTAATCAAACATAAAGTGAATTTTAGTACCTTATTCTCATAAATTACCTTTTTTTTTTCTTCTTCTTCTTTTTTTTTTTTCCTGTAAAAAAAAAAAAAAAAACTTCTTTTCACATTTACCTTTTTTCTCAATTTGTAAAAATTAAATTGGTCAATTAAAAGAATTATATGAAATGAAACAATAAATTTTTTTCTTGTTGTCATATATCTATATATAATATTTAGATACGTCATAAAATTACTATAAAACACATTCTTAATTCATTATTTCATCATCAGATTTATCAAATTACATGTTTAAATCTCTCAAAATCTAAAAAATTACGTCATAATGTCAATGAAATAGACTAAAAATAATCCATTTTCTACCTCATTTTTGTCTATAATTTATATTTTTGTCTACTTGTGAATTTAACCTTTGCATCATATTTCTATAAATGTTATTAAGCTAATAAATTAAAATTAAAATATTAAAATCCATGCTATAAATAAGTAAGCCAATTAATTAAAAGATAAAATATTTTAAACTCAATGTTATAAAGTAAGGAATAACTCATTTTCCCTCTGCTTGCTCATGCATCATATATCCATAAAGGTTATTAAGCTAATTAATTAAATTAAAAACATGAAAATCCATGCTATTTTCCTTCTCCATTTATTCTATATTTGCAACATTATTTCCCAATATATATTCAAGCTAAAAATAATATATTTACATTAATTATTAGTTAATTTTATTTCTTATTTTTCTTTCTCATTTATGTTCATGCTAAAAACAAATCTATCAGCTCCCCCGTGCTGTTAGAAGGATGACTTAGGGTTTCTATTTACTTTTATCCTTAAATAAAAATAAAAAATAAAAATTACTCTCTAGATGTGGAAAACCACTCAAGCACTTGGTTTTATTGATGAAGATTTCCTTTATTAGATCTAAATTAATATTAATTATAACTCAAATTTTGGAAAATCATTATAAAAGTCCATAATGGGAATTCATTTCCTGGGAACCAAACAGGAAAATAATAAACAGTAAAACAAAGGAGGGAAGAGAATAACAGAAGAAATAGTTAAATATTGGAAACAACTGAATAAAGAATAGTAATTGGGACTGAGGACAGGTGGTGGAAGTGGTGGTTTTTGGGACAGTAGTCCTTTAAAAATTTCTTTTATTTGCTTTCTTACTTTCTCTCCCTAGAAAAAAAAAAAGTGGGATTTAGAAACAGACAAATGGATTCTGGTTTTCCCAAAGAGAACAGTAAACAGAGAAAGCTGATGTTTTGGTAGAGAGGAGTGTGGTTTTGTGGGGACTCACATCACCCACACGAGTGGGTCTCGAGTTGCATGCACAGAGCTATAAAAAGAGAGAGAGAGAGAGTCAGTCTCAAAATAAGGACCCTGACCTCAGAGAGAGAGAGAGAGATAGAGAGAGATGAGGGAGTGAGAGAATCGTGCGGGTTCTTCTCTTCTTTTTGTTTTGCTTTCTCTTTCCACAGCAAAACCCAACCCTCTCCCATTCTCTTTTCTCTTCCCTTGTTTCCTTTGAGGAGTTGTTTTTTTTTTCCTCTCCATTTCTTGTCTGCCAAACAGGCAGTGTGAAGTTGGGGGAAAATGGGGTTTGATCATCTTCTTTTGTTGCCGGGTTGTTTTCTGGTAATCTGAGAGAAAACCCAGTTGAGTTTTGGTTGTTTGTTGTAAGTGGTGGTGGTGGTGCCAATTCAAGGTCTCTGATTTTCAGTCCTTGTGGCATTGTGGTACAAGTGGTTTCCGTTGATTTTCCTTCATTTTCTCTCTTCTTCTTTTTTGGGTTCTTCTGAGTTTGTAGTCACAATGAGTCTTGTGGAAAACCCAAGTGGTGGTGGTTGGAATTCAGATGTGATGCTTTCCCTCTCTTCTGGCTATTCAGAAGAGAATGAGTTCATGGGCTCTGACAAGGGAGGTGAGATTCTGACCCCTCACCCACTAGAAGGAGAGGAAAATGATAGATCAGTTGAGGGTAGTGATGGGTGTTTTGGGGATGAGAAAATGGAGGAGGTTAATGGTTTCGGTCCAGGTGAGGAAGAGGAAGGAGAAGATGGTGAGCAGAACTCTGGTGGAGTGAAAAGTGGGCAAAACAAGGTCTGTGTCAGAGGCCATTGGAGGCCACATGAGGATGCCAAGCTGAGAGAGGCTGTTGCCCAACATGGTCCCCAGAACTGGAACTTGATTGCCGAGAAGCTTGTTGGAAGATCAGGTAAAATCCTTCGGATTTTCCACATGGTTACATGGTTTTTGAGAAAAAAAAAAAAAAAAAAAAATCATAAAAAATTCTCATCATGATTTTCAACTATTGATTTTCCAGGAAAGAGCTGTAGATTGAGGTGGTTTAACCAGCTAGATCCAAGGATCAACAGGAGGGCTTTCAGTGGAGAAGAAGAAGAGAGACTCTTGGCTGCACATAGACTTTATGGCAACAAATGGGCTATGATTGCCAGGGCCTTTCCTGGGAGGACTGATAATGCTGTGAAGAACCATTGGCATGTGATCATGGCCAGAAGGCACAGAGCTCAGTCTAGTATCTACAGAAGGAGAAAGCCCTCTTTTTCTTCTTCTGCTTCTTCTCCTTTTTCTCAGACTCTCCTCCCTAGAGGTTTGGATATGATTATGACTCACCCCAATTCCTCTCAGACCATCCCTATGGGCTTAAGTATAATCAATCACCCATCTTATTCTCCCTCTTATTCTTCTCATTTGATCACTCATCAACCCATTCCAAGGGGGTTGGATGTGGTTACTCACCAAAACAATGCAGGAAGTGAATCAACCATCACCAGCACCATCGATGAATCTGCTTCATCTGGAACTGATCTCTCCCTCAAAGCCTACTCCAACAGGGCTGATCTTCCAGGGATTTTCACTAATTATACTTCTGCTATGCAGCAGCAGCAGCAGCTTCATCTCATTGGGTTGGACTTACAGATGGGTATTGATCATTGTCCTTGAACCACCTTTTGTCTTCAAATTCATGGTTTGTTTTATTATTATTTTTTATGGGTATTTGCTTATATGTTTATTTGTATGTTATTCTCTTTGTTTGCAGGCCTGCCTGGTGTGTATGACAAGCCCAATGGCTTATACCGAGCTGGTAATTCAGATTCAAACTCAGAAGCCTCTGCAACCTCAGCTGCCAACACCCGGAACAATCACTATCTGCATGGAGAAAATGAAAATGGGAATGGGAATAAGGACTACAACACACCCTTCATTGATTTCCTTGGAGTGGGAGCCACTTGAGAGATGGTGGATTTTGGGGTTTGGTTTGGAGCCTAGGAAGACATCATATGAACAAAAAACAAAGTAGAAGAGAAGTGGGTCTTGGAAAATGGTTTGGCCACTAAGGCAGCAGATAATGAGGGTTTTGAGATGGGTCATGAGCATCAATCTACAGTCTTTCCTGTACAGCTAGTTCCATAAAAGGACAAGAAAATAACAGTAGAAAGAATAGGAAGATGAGAGGGAGATGGAGAGGGGGGAGAGAGGAAGAGAGAGAGAAAGGGAGGTGGGCTTTTATGAGTAGTTATGAGTCTTCACAATAAATTATCAGGGAGTCAGTTCAGTTGTTTTGCAGTTATCCAGAGGGTTTCATGTATCAGGCAAAGCACAGACAAAAGTTTCTTCTAATGAATAAATCTGTTATCTGCCCATCTTTCATGACTTTTCAACTGGAGTTTGGTATTGTTTGTTGACCATATTTTACATGGAGATGCATCCATTATAGTATTTAATGTGTATCATCTCCTCATTATTTTTTCCTCTTTGGAATATGAACCCCACCACAATGTTCAACTTCTTCAACCTCAGACCTCCCATAGTGACATTGGTCTATATATCTTAAAAGATATGATATGGTGCCCCCACATAAGCAATGATCCAGGGTTGCCTATTCTTGGGCTTATGTTTCGTGGTGAGGACCCATGAAATCATGAAAATGGCTGAAGACTTTGACACTGAGCTGGGCTTCATATGTCTTGGGTCCATCAATACAAAAAAAGAAAATACTTTTGAGATGATATCAAGTCATGTCTGGCTGACCCTTTTTTGTAACCATTTGGTTTCCTTTTATGATTTTGCATTCTGTCTAGGACTACCTCAATCCAATTCCAATGTGCTAGATGTAAGTTTGAATCTAGGCCCACCCAATCCACTTGAAGGTTTTTGGGTTGGGTTTGGTTCCAACCCATTTCAAACTTGGGACAAACTTGAATGTGATGGGAAATCATAGTTGAGCACTCCTAGAGCTTGGTTTGACGAGTTCTTTACCAAAAAAAAAAAGAAAAAAAAGTTGTCATATTGTCCATTTTAACCTACTCGCCCTAATCCTTGTAGCTTCATCAACACACTTTTACAAAATTAGATGATTCATAGCTCGGACTCAAATTAGACAATATTTATTCATCTAACACACTAAAGTTTTACTTTGGAAGCCAAAAGGAAAATAATTTTTCATAAGTATTGCATAAAAGACTTGTATAAGTCTGGAATTCTTCAAACTTAATGAAGCTCTTATAGTCACACCAATGCTGGGGATTAAGATGGCAATCATATATATAAGGAATTCTTTACACTTAAGGAAAATTTATGGTTACAGTGTCTCAATAAATGACTAGTGTAGGTAGGTGGTTGTTTTGAAGCAATTAATGATTCAGAAAATGTTTTCTAGCTGTTATGTTTTATTTTTATTTTTTTTAACAATTTATTTCATATTTTTAATTTTTCTTAAAACCTAGATTTAAATATGGATCATCGAGGTTACATTCAGTTTGGAAAAAATATTTTCTATTTTCGTATTTTATAAACCCTTTTTATTCCATATATTTTGCTGAGGAAGATAAAATTAGTTTTAGTTATTGGTCCTACAAGGTGTTTTAATTGAATCAATTTTTAGCTTTCATTCGACTGGTAAAATATTTTTTAGTTTTAAAATTTTATTTATATATATATATTTTAATTTTTTTTAATTTTGTTATATTTTTGAAAATATTACTGTTTTTTATTTTTAATTTTTGAGAAATTTGGGACAAGCTGTAGCATGAAAATATTGGACAAAATATGACCAATTTTTCACTTTCAAACCAAAAAGATCAAATTGCATTTTATTTCATATAAGGAGATTAACTAATATTTTTTTTTAAATAATACCTAAAATACTCTTATTTTCATATTTTTATAAATTTTAAAAAATAAGTTAAGTAGCAAGTGTTGTACTTGTGCAAATTATACACGGATATCCTTTTCCATTAAGTCTTTTTAACTTCTTTTCTTCATTAAATTCCAACTGTTTTTTAGTTGCTACGATTAATTTAAACATAGGATCATTGATTTCAATTGGTAAAGGTGAATTTTTTTCTTTAAAGATTTTTTATATTAATAATTTAGGTTTGTAACTTATATTTATTAGGTCTATTAATTTTTTGAATTATTTTTATTTTTATTTATCCCATTTAGATAGTATGTTATGAAGGCCATTGACATTACTATGCCTGTTTAGAGTTTTTGGAAAGTGGTTATTTTATTTTATTTTATTTTAATTTTTAATGTTTAGTGTCTTTGGAAAGTTTTTTAATAAAGAAAATTATTTTTTATTTGATAATTGAAAAAGCAAGGAATTTACATTTTAATTCTAAGTTTTAAAATTTAAAATTTTATTTTGTTTTTCATATAACTATTTGCTTGGATCATAAAAAATTATTTCATGTTCTATTAAAAATATAAGAGCAAGAGTTTCTTTTGTATGATTTATTTTTTCAATATTATCATCAAACAAATAAATAGTTAAAAAGAATTATTCAAAAAGCCAAATCAAAACAAAATTAAAAAGAGAATAATATCAAAAGCATATTGATAAAACTTTTGTAATAGACAAAACATAAAATAGTAAAAATTAAATGATCTTGATGTAAAAGATTAATTCCAAACACACAAGTAAAATTATTGTTAAAATTTAGTGTCAGAATATATTAATGTGAGAATATTTGATCAGAATAGAGAGATTACTAACGAATGAGAAGAGTTATAATTTTAGGGCTTCTTAAATTTTTTTATAGATAATATTCATATTTTAATTAATTATTAATAATTTATATTCTTTTTTATTTATAAAATTTAAATTTCAAAAATTTGATTTTATAAAATAAAAAATTTTCTTATTATTTAATAAAAAGTTATAAATATAATTTTTATGACAAGCCTCTTAATTTATATTAAATAAAACATATATATTTTAGTCTTTTGTCTTAAAAAAATAGAAATTTACTCATATATTTTTATTAATTACATCTTATTGCAATTTTCCCCTATGCTTTCCTTGAAAATGCATTTCTAGTTTGAATCATGGATTTGCATGAGGCTTTTTAAGTAATTTTCTAATATTCATTTTTGCTATTTTATATCGTGGGTCTCTCTATTTTAAGTACTCTTATTTACCTTTGAGTTTTGACTTTTGCAATGGGGTACAATTTTAACAATGATAAACCTTGAAAAGCACTTAATTTTTATTGTTTATTTATATTTTTATAACCATATATACTTTTTATGAGTTATCTATTAGTGGATTGTTTTCCTCAATTTTATATGATTCTTTTTTTCTTTTTTTGTTTTAAATTTATCTTTCATTAATCTAAAGCAACCCATGCCTGTTCATTTATGCCTGTTCAATTTTATATCCTGTTTTATAACTTACATTTAGGTTTGGTTATATTTAAGGAAACTTGTAAAAGTTGTTAACTTGTTAATGCAATCACTCTTTCACAAAAACATTGTCCTTCTCTATTGTTTTCTAGGATGGTATTAGAGTGCCTATCAACAATTATGAAGAATTCTTTAACCTCTATCCTAGATGCTTCTTCATCTTCTTCAAAGTTTACTTCAATCACCTTTCATCCTTCCATCTCAATCAGGCTTGATAACAATAACTCTCTTTTCTAGAGACAACAGGTTTTTGTTGCGATCCTATGTTGAGGACTTAGTTCTAACAAAGTTTGAGTTTAGTTTATGAGTTCTAGAGTTGTAGGGAAGATAAACTTAGTTTTCCTTGATTAGGGATAGCAAAATTGGTTATTAGTTGATTGCTCCCAAATATGTATGTCAAAGTATTATTTCCTAAGTATAAGGAGTCATTTGTAGTTTTAAAATCCTGGTGGGCTGGGTGTTGAACGATAATGAGGTGATCTTAAGGTGCAAGGGAAATGGAAAGGTTTGGAAGATAGTTGAAATTTTTGAGGCAAATTCTTTCTTTCAATTGCTTGTAAAAAAAAAGTTTCATGAATTTTGTGGAAAATCTAAGTGAACTTGAGATAAAATTTAACTTAACAAAATTTGAGAAAGTGTTAAGGATAGGGGGATCCTTTGGACTTCATTCTTTCCATGAAAAGACCCTCAATTAAGCTAACTCAACTAAGACTACCTATAAGTGCTCTCAATTGGAGAATTTTCAACATAAACACAATTTAATTAAACCAATGTCACATACTTTTTAATTAGACCTTTTTGGGAAATCCTTAAAGCTCTCACAACCTATTTTCTTGTCAAATTGTAGCATTAAAGGCTCAATAATAGTCGCCTCAAGTCAAAATTACTTTCTCCATTAATTGCTTGAGATACCCTCAAAGCAGCCCTTAAACTCCAATTTTTAAGCATGAAGGAATGATTTTTTTAATTTAAAATAAATGACCTATGATATCCTTGAAGCCTCCACTATCTATCTACTTACCAAATCATAACATTAAGAGTTCAATAATCGTCATTTCAAGTCAAAATGACTCACACAACTAAGTGCTTGAGAAACCCTCAAAGCAGTCTTTAAACTTTAATTTCCAAGCAATAAGGTATAGTCTTCTAATTAAAAATGGAGAGGTCTAATTTATAAGCCGATTATATCATTAAATACCTAAGATTTTAGGGTCATTCCATGGGCACAAGGGAGATCCTAAAGACCCCTTTCTCCTTGACCTAAATAACTATTTAAAAGATATGAAAATGGAATAAAAAAATAGAGCATAAAGAAATCATTATTAAAACCCAAGATTCAACTACAATATTGTGTTGAACCAAAGCTTAAAAGTAAGTGCATCTAAGTATAATCAAACGAAATAAGTTTGAGAGATTCTAAAACAACAAAAAGGAGCAAAACATTACAAAGATTGAAGTTGTAATTGCAAGTCCCAAGGTTAGAGATTGAAGAAGAGCTCCCTACTAAGGGGCATTGCCCCCCTCAATCCTCCTTCTCTAGTTGCAAAATCCCTTTAAATAGGTTGTGTTATGTTGTCCTAACTGGCATACAACGTGGAGACATCAAAATCAAGGTGGAAGATCCAATGGTGGTAAAAGAAAAGTCTAAAAATATGGGTCCCACATGTTCTCGGAGCTCTAGAGAAAAATAACAACAAACTTGGGTAAAATGGAGCCAGGTTATAGGGTGGTGCCATCTTGATGCCATTTTTTTTTCTTGTAGAAGAGTCTTCTAAAATCCAAAATGGTGACACCATTGTGAAAAATGGTGCTAGGCTATAGGGTGGCATCATCCTATCATTATTTTCTCCATAATGTTTCTTAAGTACTTTTCAACACTTTCCTGTTTTTTACCAATTCTTCCTAATTTTTACACATAGGAAAATGTGTTGGGAACCTTGTATTACTTTGTTCCCAAGCCCTAAATCATATATGTACATGTAATCTACCCTAAGCCTCTAGATCCTATGCATTAAAATCGAAAATAACATTTTTAATAGTAAAGGATCTAGATTAAATGCTTTAGAAAACTTTACCTTTGATTTGGATGTTCCCAAATCGATTCCTTTCGATATAGAATAGATTCGTTGCCACATCCCAAGATCTTCTACCCAATGGCTTTGACTTGATCTTGACACTTCAAATGTGAGTCTTTGGGAGGAAGGAGACTATGACTTTCTTCTTTGGATGGTAGAAGATGAAGGGTTCCCTAATAAGGCTTGGGTGACTTAAGCCCACCAAGGGCTTGAGTTACTTAATAGTCCAAAATGGGTCATAATTGATTAATTAACTTCATAGGGCCATCTAATTAATCAATTAACCCAATCTAGAGACATTATTCACTAACCCCTATGCAACCTTGCGTAATTACCAAAATGTTCTTATGCACAAAAGTGAATCTAGAACCAATCTAACCTTCATAAATCGTGTCATCAAGGTATATGAGTTCGAGTAGGGACCACTGAGACTTATAAGAGTATTGGCTCTCTTAGAATTCAATTCTGAATTTGATTTAATATCCCATTATAGAGAATCAACTATACTCTAGTATCTTATGTAAATAACAACGAGACGAGGTTTGGGTTTGTGACTTATTATCCACTATATGCAGACTCCTTATGAACTGGTACTCGTAATTTAATAAGATAGTGCTATTACCTATCAAAATTACCCTTTCCCTCCTTAAGTTATAAATCCCACTTATTATGTGATCAATTGATATACTTTAGCTCCAAGGAGCATATGTCAAATTTCAACTAAAGAAAATGTTGTAACCATAGTTTTCTAGATTACATGTCCTTTGAATCACCTAATGAGACACATTACCTCAAACCTATAAGATATTATGGTATCTTTATTGAGAATATCTGTTGCCACTAACCTTTATCAATAGTGACCTAATCCATAGGGATATATGACCATTTTAAGGTCTCACCTATAGGTCAAAGCCTCTTATTAATTTTGACACAGACTCAATATTCTCTCAAGGTTGAGAGTTCATGTAGTGTAGTAGCTTGATGAATCATGATAATTGATAACTTCACATCATGATTCACCATAGGTATTGTTTAATGTGTACTCACCATACACATTAGTGCACTCACCATGGGAAACTCATCTCTTCTTCCAAAACAAGTCATCCTTCCAATTAGAAGGTAGTGCACTATAGTCTCTATTGGATTGCCCAATATATGAACTGACTATGGATAAGTTATCTAGTTACTTACAAGGAACTCACGACTTGTATCCTTTGTATAATTCTTAATATACCTAAGTCATGTATAATGTAAGAGATATAGACATGTATGCTCAGATAACCAATTAATGCATATGAGATAATAAATGAGAAACCAATAAATATAGATAAATAAAATTATAAATGAATCTCAATCTGTTACATTGTGTCATGATTTTTAGGGTTCAATCCTAACAAAATGATGTTCAAATCTTCTAAAAATTAGTAACATTGATCTTCAAAGAGTCTAGAATTTATTTATTTATTTTATTTGAACTCATTTGAAAATCTTTAACCCCCTTAACTATCCTCAAACTTTTGATTGGTCGAGATAAGACAATGTCATTAATCTTCATACAAATTTGACTTTTTAATTCTACTCACACTATTCTCTCACCTTCGAGGCATCTTAAAAGGATCCCAAGATTATCATTATTCATAAAAGTAGTTTTAAATATAAAAGAATAATGGAAAATATGAGAAAACCAAACATATGAGAGGTGGCATACAATTAAATAGTTTGAGAGTGCGGTTTTAATACTAAAATCAAACTTAAGACATAATTTTTGCCTACATTACCATGCAATTTATGACATCAATTACAACCCCAACCAATCCATTGCTAGGTTCTAGCATTGCTAGTAGATATAAAAATTAAACCAAGTCGAGAATACATTATATATATTTATGCAATCACCAATAAAAACATCTTACTTTTAAGAATCATTGAATAGTCTTTTGAGCATGTTAACTTATTTGGCTAAGATTGTGCAAACCGGATCACATTATTAATCTTAAATTCAATCACTTGTTAAGATTGAGAACCTATTGTCCTAGGTTTTTCCTAAAACCACCATTGTTAGCCTTCAAGTTGAACTTTTTAGATTTCCTTTTGTGTTAATTTGCATAGACAAGAGAGGCAAGTATCTATGCCTTTTATCTAAAAAATTCCTCATTCATGGATCCCACTTTATTCATAGCAGTGGTTGGTGCTCTTCATTACATAACACTCATAGGCTTAAAAATCTCATATGTTGTTAATAAGGTTTGTCAAATCATGCATGTCTAAAAAACAATCGATATTAGCAAGTAGGGAAGCACATTCTTCACTACTTGATAGCTAGAATACATCGTGGTTTAGTTATTTAGCCTTCACTCATGCATGGAATTAGTTTAATCACTTTCTCAAATGTAGATTAGGCAAGTTGTTAAGAATCCAGAAATGTTGTTGTTATTTTTAGGAAGAATGATAAAATCTGATATTTATTTTTAAATTTAGATTTAGTTAACTTCCTTATATAGGGAAATTTCTATTTTCTAGCTAGAGAAGCCTCTATATAAACTTATATTATATCTCTTCATGTTCTGATTTAGAAAAGTGGATTAATAAAAACTTATTTTCCTCAAAGCCTACATGGTATCAGAGCATAGGCTCTTTATCATAAAATTCCCATGGTGAAGATGACTATGATTGGGGCTAATGAAATCCATCCTCCTTAGTTACCGTAGAGGATGGCTAGACAAATCTCGTTGCTTTCTTGAATGGACTCGATATCTCATCATTTAGTTCTACCCTTTAATTAATAGTTCATAAATTGAATGGTAAGAATTATTTAGAATGGGCCCTAATTATGAACTAGCAATCAATAGAAAAGGAAATCTTAGACATCTAACTAGTCAAGTGAAGAAACCAACCATAAATGATCCAAAGTTGGTAGTATGGAGATAAGAAGATTCCATGATAACAACTTGATTTATCAACTCAATGGAGCCAAAAATAGGGAGGCACTATCTCTTCATAAAAATCACCAAGGAAGTGTGGGAGACAGTTTGAGAAAAATACTCAGATATGGATAATTCTGCTTTGATATTTGATTTAAAATAAAAGTTATGATGATCTAAACAAGGGGATTATGGTGTGACTAAGTATTATAATGAGATGTTGATTTTATGGCAAAAGCTAGATTTGTGTTATGAAGAGGAATGGGAAAATCCTAGGGATAATGCGAGGTACATGAAACAAGTAGAGAATGACAGAGTCTTTGTTTTCTTTATGGGACTCAACAAAGACCTTGATGAAGTGAGAGGTCGAATCTTAGGGAGAAAACCATTGCCATTTCTTTGAGAAGTTTTTCTGAAGTTAAAAAAGAAGAGGCTAGAAGATCCTTTATAATGAACCTTGAGTCACTAAGGGATAGTTATACCCTTGTTACTAAGGGGTTTGATCAAAAAGGATAAATTTTTTTTTATAAAAAGGGTGATGAACCATGGTGTGTCCATTACAAGAAACTCGAGTATACTCGTGACGCCTGCTAGAAGATTCATGGGAAGCCATCAAATTGGAAGAGGAAACTTGGTGGGGAGAGTCATCCTTAATTACCAAGCAGGAAGTGATGAATAAGGGCAACAACCTTTCTTAAAAACACCTCCATTTACTAAGGATCAAATAGAGCATCTGTACAAATTTTTCAATCTTAGGTCTTTTTAAATTAATCCATTTCTTGTTCCTTAGCCTAGAAGGTAATCATTTTCCCACAACTTTTGTTAGCCTTAATTCAAATTGCCCATGGATCATAGATTCTGGTGCAATCGATCATATGACTGGTTTTTTAATGTGAAAATTTTGAACTTGCAAAGTATCAACTTGTATTTTTTCCTTCACAACCTTATAAAGCCTCTAAAGCCTTTTTTGTAGTACATATTTATGTTTGGGGATCTTCTAGGGTTAACACTTTTTTAGGAAAATAGTGGTTTATCACCTTTATAGATGATTCTAAAAGGATTTCTTAGGTGTATTTGCTAAAAGAAAAATCAAAAGTAACACAAGTGTTAATTTTTTTTTTCAGAAAATGGTCAAAACACAATTTCAAACATATATTTAGATTTTCAAAACTGATAATGAAATAGGATACTTTAACCAATTGCTGAGAAATTACTTTATGGAAAATGACATAGTATATCAAAGTTTTTGTGTTTATACACCTCAACAAAATAGAGTGGTTGAAAGAAAGAATAGACATCTTTCATAAGTTGTTAGATCCCTCATCTTTTCAATAAAAGTTCTTAAATATCTTTGGGTTAAAACTATTTTAATTGCCACCTATTTGATCAATACGATGCTTACTAGGGTTTTAAAATATCAAACTCTTGATTTTTTCAACATGTGTTTTCCTACTTCACAGATATCAATGAATTTACCTTTGAAATTTTTTTGTTACATTCCATTCATTCATGTTTATAATCATAACTGTGGAAAATTTGATCATAGAGCATCGAAATGCATATGTTTTGGATATTCTTCAACATAAAAAGGGTATAAATATTTTAATCCCTATACCAAAAGAATGTTTGTCACAATGAATGTTACCTTTTTGAAACTAAACCCTATTTTAGTCATGATCATCCTTAGGGGGAGAATAAAAGTGAAGCTTTCATTCTTAGTGAGGTGTTTGAGTTAGACTAGCCACTATTAGTTCAATAGTGATCTGAAACTCTAGGACAATTCCTAGAAAAATTTCTAGAAAAAATAGAAAAATAGCCACCCATGTTTGGTGAGTCTATTGGTAGTAGACAAACTCTAGGAACAAATGATTTAACTATTGAAATTTTTGGACAAGTTGCTTTAATGCCAACACATGATCAAGATCATGACAATACTAAATTCAGTAAAAATTGAAGTAACAACAATCAAGATCTTCGTGTCTACTCAAGGAGAAAGCATATTCGAATGATAAAGAAACCTACTTTACAACAAGACCATGAATTTATCCTGAGAGCAAATCTAATCTCACCACTTGAGAAAGGTAAGTCTCCATCTAAACCATGTTCTTATTCCAATATTAAATCTTGATGTCCTTATTATAGTTTGAAAAGGTGTTCGGTCTTGTACTCAACATCCTATGTCCAGTTTCATATCTTATAAGAATCTGTCATCTTCCATGGTTGTATTTGCCTCTCAACTTTCTAGTGTAGAAATTCCGATGAATGTACAAGATGCTCTAAACATTCTAGAGTGGAAGGAGGTTGTTCTTGAGGAAATAAAGGTCCGATCCATGAGAAGAATAAGAATTGAGAAGTGGTAACTCTACCTAAAGGGAAGACTACTATTGGCTACAAGTGGATGTTTACTATCAAATATAATTTTGATGACTCTTTATAAAGGTATAAGACATGCCTTGTTGCTAAGGGATTTACACAAACATATGAGACGATTGATACTTAGAAACCTTTTCTCCCATTGCAAAATTAAATTCAGTCAAAGTTCTTTTATCAATTGCTGCAAATTTGGATTGACCAGTATTACAATTAGATATTAGAAATATCTTCCTTAATGGAGACCTAAAGGAGGAGGTGTACATGGATCTACCTCTCAACTTTGATAAAAGGGTTCGCTCAAAGGTTTATAAACTACAAAAGTCATTATATGGCTTTAAGTAATCTCTTCGGGCTTGGTTTGAGAGGTTCACCTGCTTTGTAAAGAAAATAAGCTTTTGTTAAGGATAAACATATCACAACCTATATCTGAAATACTTTTCAGGAGGTAAAGTTACAGTTTTAATAGTTTATATGGGTGACATTATTCTAATCGGAGATAATATGGTTGAGATGAATAATTTGAAGAAGTGCCTAGCTATTGAATTTGAAATTATAGATCTTTGAGCCTTAAGATATTTTCTTGGAATGGAGATAACATGATCAAATAAGGGAATTGTTAAGTTTTATAATGAAAATATATTCTTGATCCCCTAAAGGAAACATGAATGAATGCCTATAGACCTTCAGATACCCTTATAGATCCCAATGTAAAGCTCGAAAAAGTAGAAACTAGGTTTTTGGTAGATATCATAAGGTACCAAAATTTGGTTGGTAAGTTGATTTACCTATCTCACACTTGACCGGATATTACCTTTGTAGCTAGTGTGGTAAGTTAATATATGCATTCACCTTTCAAAGTGCATCTCAAAGCAATTTATAGATTTTTAAGGTACTTAAAGAATACACAAAGAAAAAGATTATTTTTAAGAAGAATGAGCAGTAGAAAGTTGAAGTATATACGAATACAGATTAGGCTAGTTTAATAATTGATAGGAGATTAACCTTAGGGTATTGCACGTTTATCTGGGGAAATTTAGTTACTTAGAGAAGTAAAAAACAAAGTGCGCTAGTCAAGAATGGTGTAGAGGCAAAATTTATAGCGATGACACATGGGGCTTGTAAGTCATGATGTGGCTTAACCATGTCTTAAAAGAGCCGAGACAACAAAAAATCTACCATTTGAAACTTTATTCCGATAATAAAGTTGCAATTAGTAGTGCACATAATCTAGTTCAACATAAAACATGTGGAGATTGATAGACATTTCATAAAGAAAAAACTCAAAGCTAGTATTATATGCATGTCTTTTGTTCCAAATACACAACAACTAGCTGATATCCTAACTAAGGAACTTCAAAGATAAGTTTTTGAACATTTAATAAGCAAGTTGGGTATGATAGATATCTATGCACCAACTTGAGAGGGAGTATCGAGAATTTAGGAATATTGTTGTTATTTTTAGGTAAAAGGATAAAATCTGATATTTGTTTTTAATTTTAGATTTAGTTAGTTTCATGTATTTAGTTAGCTTCATGTTCTATTTTTTGGGTAAGTTCCTATGTTCTAATAAGAGGAGTCTCTATTTTTTTTTTTAGGAAAGTTCCTATTTTCTAGCTAGAAGAGTCTCTATATAAGTTTATATTGTATCTTTCGTGTTTTAATTGAGAAAAGTTGTTTAATAAACATTTATTTTCCTCAAAGCCTACACAAGTGACCCGGATGATAGAAGCTCCACTTTATTTCATGGAGTTGGTCTCTCACTCTAGCACAGAGTCTGAGTATCGAAGTCTTACCAATGTCATAGCCGAACTTACTTGGACAGAGTCACTGTTGCATGAGCTTGGTCTTTCTTTCCCCAAGGCTCCTAGCTTTTATTTGGTGTGACCGCATTCGTGTTGCCATGCTTTCCACTAATCCTTTCTTTCATGCTCATACAAAGCATATAGAAATTTACTACCACTTTGTTAGAGGGAAAGCGATGCAACGTGACATTAAGATTCATGTATGCCCACACAGGATTAAGTGACAGAGATTTTTACAAAAGGTCTATCCTCAATGCCATTTCATTGTCTCTGATCCAAGCTCACGGTGCAAGAAGCCTTGTATCACTTGTGAGGGGGTGTTATTAGGCAGAAAGTGATCAACCTCCACCTACTTAGGTAGGTGGTTGTCAATCCAAACTAAAGTAGAATTGTCCTAAATTCTTCTCCCACAATCAGTTGTATAATTATTTTCACAGATTTCCAAAAACATCTGTTATATGTATTGTAATACTTTCCCAAAACTCTCCCTTGATATTTCTAATTGGCTCCTAAAATCCTACCATTGATGGTTGCCTTTGCCACAGAAACTCTTTATCCAATCTCTTTATTTTCTTTACAAAAAAATTTCAACTAAAAAAACTCCCCAACGTGTCTCTACTTTTAAACCCGGCCCCTATTTTTTTTTTCTTAGAGAGGTCACCTTTGGTCCCTGATTACTAGCATTAATCACTTTTTTTTATCAAGTTTCAAACAAAATCTTCACAATCGAAGTGTTTCCCAACACACCCATAGACGCTTTCTAAAAAAGACCATTAATCAATCTTTCTTAATTCACTCTCTAAGTTTGCCATCTAAACTTACTGGTGATCTTTGCCTCTTGTGGACATGACCCCCAGTTTGTTGGGACTTTTGGCACTAGAGTCGCAACTTTACGGTTAGGGTAAGCCACAGGCATAAGATAGTTGGGAAGCAGCCAATGACATATACAACTACTTATAAAAAACAGATATGTTTGATATCATAAATCTTTGGGCATTTGTTCAAGTAACATCTTCATAAAGTTTTGGACAAGGGTCCTTTAAGATAAATGTCACATCTCTTTTGTGACATGGAACAATTTCAAATATTAAAATTTTCAAAGTCACTTGTTACGTCTGTTCTTAATTTCTAACAATGGGGACTTCTTCTTTTTCCTTGCTGCAGAAGTCATGTGCCTTTGGCAAGTTGTCCATATGTACTTGCAGCTCTTATAGTCATGTATGTTCCTTAGCATAAATCCTATTGATTTCTTGGGTGCAACTTGAGAAACGATTCCCCTTTCTTTCATTCTGTTGCACAGGCATCTTGCAAAAACATACAAGGGTCTTGATCACATATATAGCAAACTTGTGCCTTTTCCTTTAGATGTCCTTCATTTTCCCCCCTTTTTTCTTTGGGAGATGGGTTGATTAACTTTTGCCTCTTTTTACCTTTTCCTGGATGTCCATTTTTTCTTCTCATTTTTTTCTTTTTCTTTTTCTTTTTTTTTTTCTTTGGGAGATGGGTTGATTAGCATTCATCTCTTTTCTTTACTCCCACAAATTAGTGTGTTTCTCAAGTTGTGGTAGATCTACTACTTTTGACTCCAACTAAGGACATGAATTATAAAGGAAAAATAAAATTAATTTAAAATTTTTTAATTTAGAAATACCAAGAAAATAAAATATAACAAAAATTATTTAAAAAATTTACATATTTTCAAATTCTTCATCCTCTATATAAAATCTAATTTATTCTATATATGTATATTGCCCTTGAATTAATATGAAAACATAAAGGCTTCATTGGATCACCAAAATGTGAGGGAAAGGATGAAGGATTAAATGAAATTGTTGATATCTTCACCAAGGACTTTCTTCTCCATTTCCTGACCTTTTGGTCCCAGCCATCATAGTTCGAATGCATTGCAGAAGATCAAGGAAGATTATTTGCATCTGAACCATTCTTCATGATACTCTATTTTTTTCCACTGATCATGGCTTTCTCTTTTAGGTGTTTCGCATTTTTGACATAATAGAGTTGTTGTTAATGATGGGAAAATTCTCTTTTTGGAAGCATAGTAAGAACTTATCTTCATCAGTTCACTAGATAAAATAGTAAGTCCCCTTGAATTTTGGATTGTCATATAAATTCTCATATTAAATATAGAATATTTTGGAATAGAAATACAGATTTTAAGCCTTAGTGACAAAAGAAATTAATTGGTCACTGCCTTGAAGATGCATAAAACCCGAAAAAAATTGAAGAAAAAAATAAAAATGAATTCATTTTGAAACTACTATTGATTCTAACTTTCCTTGAGAAAAAAATGAATGCCTTGAACATTTTTCTTTTGCATTGTTAAACTCAAAATATAAAAGGGTTTACCCAACATCGCAACTAAATTGAAATGCTAGAGCTTGGTTAATCCCCCTAGTGAAACTTCATTGAAAGGAAAATAAATACTTTCTTTTCTAAGATTTGAACATTAATGGATAAGATATGAATACCGTCAACTATTTGTCAAAATGCGACTAATTCAATTTATAAATCCTAAAGGGTCTGCTAAAACTACAAATTCAATGATCCATGTAGCATAACCTAAGCAATATTGCTCCCAAATCTGTTGCTCTCGCTGAAAAATAACTTGATCTAGTCTGTCAAAATTGACACCAATTCAAGTTTAAACTGAGTTTTTAAAGGAAACTCATGAGAATTATTAACTGTTGGAATCACAAAAAGAGCTTCAACCCTAGCAAGAAAAGCCGATAATTGGAAGCAGCAGTCACTAGTCTCAATACCATGTACAGAAAAAGATCTATTGAAAGCATGTTGGATTTTGAAGGATTAGGACCATTTCTGGGATTATAGCAACTAATTCTCATGGATAGCCAATACAGATCTTAGGTTTGCATTGATATCTAGGGTTCAAAAGAGCCCATACAATAATTTTTTCTCTGATATGGAGGTTCTATATATATATATATATATATATAGATAATGTAACATCAAGATGTAGTACCCAGCTCGATAGGAGGAAAACAAGAAAAGTCAGCAAAACTAGGGAAAAGAATATATACGATGCAGAAAGCGAATATAGATACGGCTCTAGTATCTTGAACCCAGATAGAGGAAGCTCCTGATGGTCGGTGCATCGCTTTAATATTTGTTTAAATGTGTCTTGAAACCTGTAACCAACATTTTAATATGTATCTAAGTAGCAGTTTTGGTAGATTTCGAAAACTACCCAATGATCCTCACTGGAAACATCAGAGTCTCTTACACAGAATCCTGAAGTAATTAAGTAAAATAAACAGTTTTAAGGAATGATTACCTCAGAATCCTGAAGTAATTAAGTACAACAAAATGTTCTACCATTCTTTTCAAGTAAATAAATAGAGAGGGAGGAAGAGGGGGAGAGAGAGAGAGAGAGAGAAAGAGAGAGAGAGAGGGAGAGGGTGAGAGAGGGAAAGAGAAGGGGGAGAGAGAGCTTCATGGAATTCCAAAAATTCCCCAGCACAGATTAAGCAGGAGATTACTGAAAAGTGCAGTGTCAATGATGGAAGTCACCAAATACCATGTGAACTAAATGACCATGGGAAGGAGTTTTTATGGTTACAGTAGAGCCAAATGATTGAACTTCATCCAAGTAGACATACCCCAAAAAAGAAAAAGAACACACCCCAAAAAAGAAAAAGAACACACACACAAACAAAAAAAAAGGAAAAAAAGAAATCATCCATAGAAGAGGAAAAATACAGATGGTTTATCTAAAGCATAGAATTGAACCAAAAATTTTGGTACCCATTTGAACATGATCATGGATCTTGCTCAAAAGTTTAGGACAAGAATTGAAAGGGGCAATTATTTGCTACCTAGCTATGCTTACCAGGAAATAGCTTTCACCATGTTGCAAGCTCTGCATTGAGAAGCCAAATTCATTGAAAGGAACAGGCACTCCCGAGGAATGGACCAACACGAGATCTTGGCCAAACATAGCTTTCATGTCAAATGATCCCTTTGGAACCTCAGTTGGAACCCCATTGATGAACACCGTAACACATCCTGATCCATCAAACAGTCAAAAGCAAGTTAATTGACACAACAATTCAATGCTTTCCACTAATTTTGCACTTTCATATTTAACACATTTCATTTTTTATTTTTTATTTTTTTTGCCCTAATTCCTTTGAACTTGATGCTAAGACTTTGGAATAATATTAGAACAAGCCTAAAAAGACTTGAAACTGAAGTGGATGCACACAAGTTTGGAGGAGAATTAAGGATACCCTTTTCAAAAATTACTGCTGGAGAATACAACTTCTCTCAGTTATATTTGAGCAGATGAAGATTTTGGAGTAATAGGAAAATACTTAAAAGACTATGGAAGCAAAGTTGATAGTCTTCATGAAAGAGAAGCCAGCATCTTGTGGAGGAAACCAATTACATGGGAATTACAAAGATTAGTCTAAAAAAACATGATTTCCAAACAAGATGAGAGGAATTAAAGAGCAAAAAGGGAGTAGCTCAGCCATGCAATTACCAGATTGGTAGTGCAAATTGGAGGTGTTTGAAGGGCACAAGGTTGATGTTACACCAGAGCTGTGCTCCATTTCCTGGAGAGCCACTTGACCGGAGAATGAAAAGAGATTATCGACACCATCATCGTTCATACCACCGCATGATGAAGAGGAACCGACGAGGCAAGAAGATGAAGACGGAACAAAAGCAGAAGGCGGCATCAGGTTACTTTGATAGTGAATTGCACCACCAGCATGTGCCTGAGCTCCTCGATCTCCAGCAAGGCTAGCCTGAATCTGGCGCTGCCGACGTCTAGATCTCGATCTTCGGTTTTGGAACCAGTAGAAGACATTTGCATCCCCAACAGAACCATAAGGCTCCAGCAATTTTCTTATCCTCACAGTTTCATCTTTGGGAGGATTTACCATACCACTGTTGAAGATGGACTCAAGTATGACTATTTGCTCAGGCTTTGGAGTCCACCTTGACCTCACAGGTTCATTTCTCTCCAAGCCATGGTCTTGCCCTCGATCTTCCATGACTCTGAAAGGGAAAAAAACAATAAGCCCTTAAAGCACAAACCGATTTGAAGACAATACAAGTGAGGACAGTGAAGTATATGAGGTACTGCAGGTATTTAAAGACCCTATAAGAGAATGTTACTTCATAAAATTACAACATCACCCTCTCTTTCAACTTTAGGTAAAACTACACTTTATAAGTATATTTTGGAAAGTTTTGCAATAATTATCCTTCTTGTCAATGTGCTTTATAACTGGTCTTGTGTATAGACCAGTGTGATGGCTCTTCTCTATATAAGAAAACACTGAAATTATTGCTTCACAATCATGTAGCTTGATTCCTGCTGATCTTTGACCAGAAAATAAGGAAAAACACAGGGAAAAAGATTCTCCTTAGTCGTTTTAGATGAGTAGTCTAGAGTTAGAAGTTGCTTTTTGTGATGTTTGAGATGGAAGAGTGTATACTTAACTCCTAGGATACTCATGAAACCAATCACATATCTCTAGAATATTATATACATGTCCAATTAATTCATTGCTCAGATTCATGCATATATACAATATTCCTGTAGCACAAATGGACTAGGGTTATTCAATGCCAAATTAAATAGCAAAGGAACTAATTAAAATAGTTTTGCTATGTCTCATATTCATTTCTATGGTTGTCACTTCTATATATTATGTAAATAAATAGTTTCTTATATATTTTTTTGGGGTGTTGATCAATGGGACTTGTGAAACCAATCCAAAGAATTTGAAGAAATTTGGAGAAAATTTCTTCAAAGAATGTAATAATTCAAGTTAATAGAAAATTAAGAAATATATTCCATTTAATCTTAAAGGTGTTTATAATAATTAAAAACAATTCTTATAAAATAAATCCAAAAATGTGGTTGTTAATTAATGTGGGATATTTGTGACTACTTGAGCTTGAGGGTAGAGGGAGATGAAAATGATCTTTCCACACAGGCTTTTAGTTTTGAAAATGAGATGAAAATGTAATTTCATTTTTTTAAAAAAGAAATGAAGATTATTATTAAACCCAATTTCTGCACTATTTTTACCTTCCTCTAATTTTAAAAAATCTTTTTAAAATTCTTCAATTTCACTATCAAACAAGATTATTAAATATGCTAAATGCCACTCTATCTTGACCAAGAAAATAAAATTGCAAACACTAAAATACTACACCAAATTAGTTACGTCTCACTTAAAAGAGATTTGAAAAAACTAAAATAATCCAATTTAAAAATAAATAAATAAATAATAGCTCTAGAAATTTCTTCTTGTATGTACATGGGATGAAGTTAAAAAAAACCCTGTAAGTTAGTGCATTTCCAAGCTGATGTGCACAGAGGAGAACAGTGAGTAGAGGCAAAGAAAAAACAATAAAGAAATAGAAAAGAGAGCTAAGCACATTTATTATATACACATAGAGAGAGGGAGAGAGATAAGATCAAAGGTTTGCATGGGGAAAAAGATGAAAGAAATGACCACAAGAGTAAATTCAAAAGAAGTGTGAAAGGAGTCGAGGACAATGAGACTAGGGTTTCGGCTCCTCCTCAAGTGCATGTGAAAGAATGCATGGAAAGCTGGGTCCATTTGAATATAAAAATGGAGCAAAAATCCAAAGAAAACTGGTCAAGAAACCGTGCAGATACTTGATATTATATTGGTGACGTTAGGCAGAGATGGCTTAGAGTAATTTTTATATTAAATGAGAGGAGGAAAAGGGGGTCTTAAAGGTTGGCTTAAACTTCGAACACTTGTGCTTTTTTTCTCTTAATATTAAAAAAGATTGGCAAACAGAGAAACACAAACCCACTATGCCTTTAGGCTTGGTTTTCTTGTCCATGTTGCCTTGGGTTTGTATGGGGGCTTTGGTTGTATAATTGTTTGTACTTTTGTACGGTGGTTTATTACTTAATTGTAAAGGTAATCGATATCAATTGTGGGCTTGGGTGCATATGGGTTGATAATGGTGCTAGGGTTGTGGTAGTGATGGTAATTATAGGGTGGTGATGGTGGTAAAATCATTTTTTTTTTCTTTTTGGCTAAAAAATGTAAATAGGAATGCTTTTAATTCGTAATGATTTCTTCAACTCCTATTAAACATATTAGTATATCTTTGTTGTTAGGACAGTCATATTTAGAGTCTGATAATATTTAAAAAAAAATATTTTTAATTTAAAAAAAATAATACACCTGTCAAAAGTTAGAAAACATTTTCATTGAAAGAAAAATTCAAACAAATAAATTCTTAAATACGATCCAAAGTAATTATGATAAAGAGGTTTTTAACTTGCAAAATTTTGATTAATTCTATTTTTAAATTAAAAATTGTTTCTAATATGTTCTATGATAAATAATAATAATAATAATAATTTTTGGAAGATGTACTTATCAAGAGTTGATGCAATAATCACTTTTTAAAGTGATTTTTGAAACTTTCAGGCTCTTGATTTTAAAATTACTGTGCTCAAATGTCGTAGGAAGGCTTTGGCGAAATTTGCTTAATTTTGTGACGTGAACTAGTGTGGAAAGTGCATGGGTGTGAATAGAGTTTTAGCGGATATTGATTGAGGACCATTTGAGGGTGATTATGGGATAAGCCTTTAAGTTGTAATGCATTTATTGATAATATTTGTACAAAGAGAAATCTTTTATGATGAATTTGTTAGTGTTTAAATATAAATAATTTCAATTTTTTTAATGATAATTTTATGTTATATATACATAACAAAAAATAATTTTTATACAAAATGCTCATCAAGTACTTATTCACTTTAATAATTCTCTAAGTTCTAAAATTTTGTCAAATGCCCATACGAAAAACACTTTGAAGCATGAGAAACCAAATAATCAATCTCAATTAAACTCTTAGGTAACTTCTAATAAAACCAAAAAATTAATACTTAATTACTCATTAAGACTTAATCTAAATTTTATCAAATTTGTGGACTTAAAATTTTTTATTTAATTTATATTTTAAATGACATTATATGATTTAATCACTAAATTTAATTTATTAAACATATTTGCACCTCATTTATGAATTATTTTAGGGGCACCAAAAGAGTAGCCTGATGTTTGAAAGCACTTTTGTTACACAAATTTGACTTTTAGTAATGTTTTAAAAAGGAAAAGCATGTTTTCATAGGCCAATTAAAAATATTAAAATATGTATATTTTAAGAATTTTAACTTTTACTTTCAAAGATAAAATAATTCCTTGCACATGTACTTAATAGTAATTTAAAAGAGAGTTTTAAAATTACTTTTTTTAAAACTTTGATATGACAACTTGACAAGTGAGACTTGTCACCTTTGTTTTTATCTATTTATTTATTTTTACTTCACCCTACCTTCTCCACACCTTCCTTTAACTCTTTTTTATATGTTGAGGTATTCTCTTGTAAAAAATGTTAATTTCAATTTTTTTACTCTATCATTTTTTTTGTCATATTTATTAATTTTAATCATTTTCTAAATATATTAAACACAAAATGATAATATATGATTAATAATTAATGAGAAGAAGCTAAATATAACAATAAATATATGATGAACAAAAAATAAAAATACTATCTCATAAATAATATACTTGATAATTTCAAAATGTTAATTACAATAATAGATTTATAATTTTCCCTAGTTCACTTATTTGCAGGTCACGAAAGCTCCTCTTTGTGAGAGAATTAGTACTTCCCGTTGGGACAAGATTCCACAATTGATAATATATTTTTCCTAGACTTGGCAAAGCACCAAATAGTTTCGATTCTAGCAATTTGAGCTATCACTTGAAGGTGAGGCATGTCAATATGCACTTTCCTTGAGTTTAGATTTATAAATTAAATTTTATTGTTTAAATATTTAGGATACTGAATTTATGTTAACCAAATACTTTGTATATTAATGCTAAATAAAATGTGAGTTTATTATACTTTACCCTCAGTCTATAGCGTGTTTTGCATATTACTCCCTCAAATTCAAAATCGAACAATGTAATATTCATCCTTTATAATTGCATGCATGTGCATTTTTCGAGAAACGACATTATTTTTTTGGACGGAAAGACGTGCTATTTGCATGACCAAGGACAAAATGGTCGATTTTGGTATATTTTTAAGAAAAATTGATACATCATGAAGAAAATTTGGTAAATTCTATGGTTTTCATTTTTTTAAAAGAAAATATATTTTAAAATTGCTTTAAAAAAAATTTAAAATAAATCATAAAACTCATCACAAAGTAAATAAAAAATTAAAAATTAAAAACCTGCAAACACTTGAACTTAACCTTACAACAAAAGAAAAATTATTTATAAAAAGAGTTTAAAAATCATTACAAAATATTAAATTGATAAAAAAAAAATAAAAATTAGGGAAGGAACTAGTAAAAAAAATCTACACATTAAAAGTGCATATTAGAGATTTTCTAAAATTAATTTTATTATCTTATATTGATTGACATATTACAAGCATTTAATCTTAACAAATGACTTTTTTTTTTCTTAAGAATAAATAAACCATTTGTTTGCCTAATTAAACTTACTAAAATATTGTTAGAATAGACAATAAAATAAAATAAAAACAAAATAAGAATACATAGACTTACGTGAAAAACCCTAGATAAGAAAAATCATAAAAAAAGAAAAAGGAAATCTATTATATAAAAAACTTTGTACAAAAGAGAAAAGTTGTTAGCAGAATAAGCATCATAACACTAAAACTATGCATCATTACATATATATAGATATTACCCTAAAATTATGGGATCGGGCATATCGGCCGATCCCTCCACTACTACCATAAATCCCCAAAAAAATCTCATAATTATAACTTCACTATATATGTCACATTGCGAGCTTTTTGGATTATAGCAAATAGAATTTGAGTCACCAAACTCTAACAAATATGAATTTATTTATTTATTTTCAAATTTTATTGAAACCAAAATTGAGGTACTCAATCTTGTAAAAAAGTGAAAAAAAAAAAGATAATCAATATAAAAATGATCAATGTATTTATGTCGCTCAAATAAGTGTTCCATTGCTTCATGTTGGCCATGCTTTCATAGGTGCCAGCTTCTTTCTATCATTAGATGCCCAACAAAACTGAAACTGTATCAGTGAAAATATTATACTAATTTTTAGTAACATATATCCTTTCTACAAACAGGGCATAGGAATGAATTATCCAGGTAATATCAGTTAGATAACAAGTGGAAACTGAACAAGAGTTGAGAAAGTGAAATATCCTAATCGAAGAAAGAAATTACAGTAAGTAAAAATTTAGTATTAAATTATAAATATTTTTAATTTCTAATAAAATTAAGAGAAAATTTATATAAAATGTTAAATACAATTTTTTTTATTTTATTTTATGTTTCTATTTTATATAAATAAAAAATTAAATATTTTAACTAAACAAAAAGTTAGAATCATAGTCAAATTAAAATCACAAGAAAAAAACTAATATCGCCATCATTGACTAGGATTTTGATATGAAAAATTTTAAATATAAATAATAAAATAATATTACAAAAATATTTTTATTTGATTTACATGTGGTAAGATTTAAAAAATAAATAAACATTTTATTTCACATTAATATAAAAAATCTTATACTCTAAACCTCAAAATAATAAAATGTAAATTTTAAATTTAAACCTTAAATTGTTAAATGTATTCTTATAATTAATATTTGAAATTATCAAGTATATTATTCATGGGATAATATTTTCAGTTTTATTCATTACAAATTATGTTTTTTTACTTTATTATTATTTTTATTATAGATTATCATATTCTCATTTTGTAATTAATATATCCAAAAAATTATTAAAATCAATAAATATTGAGATATGAAAGAGAGAAAATATTTTAAATTAAAGAGGTTTGATGAGAGAATACATTAACATATATATATATATATTTAAAAATAAAGTGTTAAAGGAGACATGGATAAAGTGATGTGTGAAAGGAAAAAAAAAGGGTAACAGTTGCCAATGGAAAAGGTAATCTAAGAGAAAAAAAAAATTACAAGTGACAAGGGAGAAAGTGTTAAAGAGGTGACTGGTGAGTGACCGTGAACCATTCAAGTGCATGCATGGATAAGGAATATTCTCAACATAAAATATGAAAGTTGAAATTTCCAAAAGCTTTATTTTTTTAATTGATATATGGGAGCATGATTTTATTTTTAAAAATCCATTTGATCGCTAAAATGATTTTGAGTTTTTCTATTACATATCAAATTATAAAAAACATCATCAAAACTTCTTTCATTTTTTATAACTAAACACTAGTTGATTCTCTGTAAAAATGTTTTAAATCAAATTACTATCAATAAAGTACTATAAACTAAAACTATGCTTAAAAAAACTCTCTCAAATAAACTCAAGCCTCAGATAAAACCAATATTATTTTCCATGTTTCATATAACTTTTGAAAATTTCAAGTTTCTTAGGACATGTTTAATAATTGTTTTCGAGAACAGTTTTCTATTCTTCAAAACAAAATATTAGAAAAATACGTTTGATAATCAAAATTTGCTTTTTGTTTTCTATTCTTAAAAATAGAAAATAGGGTATTTTTAGATAATAACTTCTTCTTTTTTCTATTTTCGCTTATTTTCTAAGTATTGTTTTAAAACTAAAAATGTTTATAATTAAACATTGTTAAAAAAAAATAAAAAATTCTCAAGTAATTTCTAATGAAATCTTTGTGTTTAATAATCGATGGTCATATAATTTGTGATATTATTTATGATTTAAGTAATATGGAGGCTAAATAAGGCTGAACCAACATGAGCTTCAGATACCTATGCTAGTTAACCCTTGTGGTGTACCATATGCATGCCAATAATGGGATGTGTCATTGAAAGTAGTGAATCCTTCAACAACGACACATAGTCAACCACATCCTCACCCCGACCCCACCTTACCAACTATGAGTCTTTAATCCATCCATCGAATCAAGACCCTCAACCTGTTTCAATTTAAATTGAGACATTCAAATAGGCTTGACCATTCATCCTTAAATTCTTGAGGCAGGTTTAAGGGTTGAGACAGCCAGACAGGTTAAGGGTCCTGATTTGATGGATGGAGGACTCATAATTGGTAGGGTGGGGTCTAAGCAAAATTACTTAATTAAGAAGCTATAACATGAACTACAAAGATAGGTTTTTCCTCAATAAATTGGCCTTTTGAGTTTAACTAAAAAGTTACTAATGTTGATTCTTGGAAGAGACTCTCCTTGCTTATCATTGGTAGGTCATATTTATAAACTAGGTAATGTGGTTATTGTCATCCACTTGGTATAAGGTGGAGACAACATTGCTCCATTACATAATATCTCACAAAACTAAGACAAGGACTATTAGTAGGTTTTCTTTTTTTTTAATAAAATTATTTTTAAGATGTGCTTGTCAAAAAATTATTCCTAATCCAATAACAAAGCCAGCAAGGCCAGTGATTGAGTACCTTGTAGAAATTGATTTTCCACATTGCATGCATGCAAATCTCATCTTCCCCAAAGACGAGCTGAGTACAAACTCCTAGACCTCCTTTCTTAGATCACATATTGTTGTAGATGTTGCTTTCGCACCAAAAAAAAATCCAAGGTAAACTTTGTAAAATTTGACTATTCTTTAAGAAATATTTCAAAGAAACTTCAACAATTTTTTTTTTTTAGTGAATTCGTCTTTTTCAGAAAACGAATTCCTTAGAGAAAAAGACTAACAAACTTAATACATTTGTTTTCTCTTTTTTGTTTTTTTGTTTTTCTTAAAGAAGAATTCATTTATTTAAGAGACAAGTTTAACATTCCTTTGAAATTTATTTAATATCAACTATTTTTCACAAATTTCTTTGTCAATCATTATACTCTAAGCTAAAACTATTTTTGTAAGAATCGCTATTATGAAATTAATACCCTATCTAATAGTGCTTTTTGAAAACACTTTTAACATAAAAAAGTATTTTTAAAAATTTTAAATATTTAATTTTAAAAAATTAATAAAAAGTATTTATAATATTTTCTGAATAACCAGTTGTTCTATGAGGAAAAAAAAAAAAAAAAAAAGGCTTCTAAAAGAAAATAGTTTCACAAAAATGTTTTGGATGGAAGCATTGTAAAAGGTAGTCTAAGTCTGAAACAAAAACTATCATAAGTCTGAAACAAAAACTTGATAGGCGAAGCAATACACAAGCATCAATTGGAACAAAGGAGTATGGGGGTAAAGTTAATTAGAGGGTTGTGAGGAAACCGCGTAATGGGGTCTAAGGGTGGGAAAACACATTAAAGATCGAGCATTTCAAAGAGAAAAATGTTGAATGTGCCCCAAAAGCAGAACCAAATGTTGGGTGGTCGGTGTGATTATAAAAGAGTATATAATATATAGAAGTAGAACCATATACTATAATTATAAACTACATAGATAGATATATATATAAATATATACATGCATGTGATAATGTGATAGTAAAACCAAGTGGCTGGTTGGTTCATGGTTGGTTGCCACTTCTGTCATGTTTACAAGGTTTTCAAGGCCTCTGGAGTTTAGCCATAAATGGAAAACCACCTGCCTCCACTCGCTGTCAAAAGTGAAAGTGAAAGTGAAAGTGAAAGGAATCTCCCTGTCTGCCTGTCACTTCCTCACTCTTTTCCCTTCTTTCCCTCTCCTTTCCTGATTATTATTTAATTTTTATGTCTTATTCTTTCTTTTAAACCATTCTAATTAATTTTTTATTTTTGAGAAAGAAAATACATAAAAAAAACAAAAGAGAATAGAATTTGTTTATTTGATTATATAAGAAAAAAATTTAAATTATTAAAAGACATGGTTGGTATTTAATTTCGATCAGCCATTGATATAATGATAATATTTTTATCTTTATTTCTATTCATTTTCTTTCATATTTATTGTCCACTTCTTGTCTTTTTATATTTTATCAAAAATTTTAACTTCCTACCTATTTTTTATTAAAATTTTCAACATCTAATTTGAGTTTAAAGTTTTTTTTTTAAATAAGCAATCGAATGAATAAATATCTACTTTTTTTTCTCAAAAATATATTTTTTAGATTAAAAGTACTTTTTAAAACCAATGTTAAACAAAATCTTAATTATAGTTATATTTTATCCCACACTGCTTTTTAACTTCCAAACTCCATAATTAGACTTCAGCAAATTTCCAAAAATAATTAATATTACACAAGCAACCCATTCACTTCCATAGAAACATGACTACTAGCTATGGATACATCATCAAATCTATTATAATATTTGGCATTACACCATTTTCATTATGAAAGCATACCTCACTTAAGTCGGTGTCACATGTAAAACCCACTCACTAACTCAATTTTCTATTTATGGAGACAACTTTTAAGTGGGTGGCACATGATTTGGGAACATACCACTTGCTCTTATAGTAATGATAGAAAGTTGATGCTTCCAAATTTTCCATTTTGGTGACATGTGTTCTCAATGTCCCCTTCACTATAATTTTATTTTATTTTTATATACTTTTGGTCTCACCAACTTCTTATTACTTCCTAATTCATAGTGCAAAACTTCCAAGTTTTATAAAAAATGATTAAATTTTGGAACCTTTTATGCAGTTAATCCCACTCTATCTTGTTTCCTCAAGCTCATACATTATTATTTAACTCTCTTCCCTAGCTTAGTTCAAAGTTAGGTGGGAAAGGAAAATTGGGGCACTTGCATTCTTTTAATTTTAGTTTTTTTATTTTTTATTTTATAAATTTACAAATTTAAAAATATGCAATCATTTAAACTATTGCTTAGACCACAAGATCATATTCAACAATAGATCTAACATGCTCAACTTGTGATATGGGTTTATAGCCAAGGATTGAATTTAGGGATGGAAATGGAGTGGAGCGGTAACAAAGGATAGAATTTAGGGATTGCAACGAAGTGGGTATCTCAACCGAAATAAGTATAAGAAATTTCCATACCTAACTTGCTTTGTTCTGTTTATTTTTTAATTTTTTTGTCTTTAAATTTTAAATTTAATTAAAAATAAATATAATTTATAAATAAAGAAATATTAGAAATGTTTATAATTTATTTTTTTATGAAAATTAATATTTTATTTATTTTAAAAAGTTGAAAAATGAAAAAAAAAAACAACTAAAATAAATTTTTATTTAAAATTATATATAATCTGGGTGGAGCAAGACAAGACAATGTTATATTCAAACCCACCTTGAACTCGACCCAAATTTTTAAAAACTTCTTAAATCTATTTCGAACCAATTTATCTTTATCTCAAACTTTTCCTATTAGGAGCAAGATGGGATGGGTAATTGAAAAACCTCGCCCCATTGACATCCTTACTTGAATTTGAGTAATAAAAATATTAACACAAAAATATTATGGTTTTCGTGAATTGAAAGTTTGGATAACCCATTGAATTTAAATTTGCATACTATTACTTATTTATTATTTTTAATTATATTATTTATTATTTCAATTAAAATATAAAAATATGAAAAAAAAAAAAAAAGAATAAGAAAAAACTCTGACCTTTGTCATGTTTGAATTATATTATAGTTATAAATTTTATCATTTTTATTTTTTTATTATTATTATTATTGAGTATTGAAACTTTAGTTTGAGGTTCTCAAAATAATTAGTAATTAATGATATATTTTATGGTTTTCAAATATAATTAGCCTTTGACTTTTTATTCTGTTATATACTTCATATTTTATCATTTCAAAATAATTGCCCTATTTATTAGAAAACTCCACCGAGTTTTAGCCCTAAATAAATAAGACTTGTATGGTTTCCCATCTAATTGAAAAAAAAAAAACTTAAAAAAATAATAAATTGACTCTTATAAATTTATAATGTGGTCATAAAATAAATTTCCACTTTATTTTTTAATTATTTTAGTAAATAGTAAAAAAAAACGGGGGGGGGGGGGGGGGGGGGTGGGGGGTGGTGGTGTGGGTGGGAATTTAATAATGTTGTAATTGTTTAGAGAGACGAGAGAGAATTTATGTATCCACTTTCTTGACACCAGACATGATCTAAATAATGTAGGAAGAATATTTTAACTGTCCATGAATGGGAAGGACTTGAGATACCATTCATCTACTTCCTTTCAAATACTAAATATATATTAAGACCTAGAGACAATCTTTTAGTCTTAAAGATATAGCATGATGTATTAGTTTCTTTAAAACTATACTTGGAGAAAATTAGACTTTCAATAATAATTTTTTATAATAACCATCTTAGTAGCAAGTAAGAAACCGTTGCTTAGGTGGTAGTTGAATAAAGAAGATGTGATAGAAAATAATATTAAAAAATCGCATTGATAATGTTCATATATATATTTGTGTTTTACTTATTTCTATGATTTTATCTTTTTTTTTTCTTTAATAATTTTAGTAAAATATGGTTATATAAGCAATAAAGAAATGTTTGGTCTCCTAATCCGGCATAAGAAGTGGATAAGTGTTTTTTTTTCCTTTAAAATCTTCATATCTTCATTTTTTGCTAACATGATTCCTAAAAATCGAAAGTTATTTCCTAAATGAGTAAGAAACATTTTCTCATTAAAAAAAAAAAAAATACAATCTTTTTTTAAGTGAAACAATTCAAAAAGGAAAAGCCAAAAACAAAAGTTCTAAAATCAATTATTTTTAGAGAAACACTATTGAGTAGTTGTGTTGTTGCTCGTGATCATTAGAGTACACCATCACCGATAGTAGGTTGTTGTACCTTGGAAGTAGACCATTATTAATGACCCTTGTACCAAGATATATGGCTTCTCAAAGGAGCAATATCTACTCTAAGGGTAGTGACTCCATGCCTCATTTGATCTCAATACGTTCTTTTTTCATATTTTAATTTTGATCTTTTTCTTTATTTAAAATTTGGCTTCATGTGTTATTATTCTTATCTATCTATTCAATAGGGTAGATCATAATTTTCAACAACTATATTCTAATAATCTTAGAGTAAATTTGAGACCATGGAAACTTCTTTGGCATTAGTTAAACTCGACACATCTAAGACAAACCTAATTAATGATTCTTATTTGAAAAGATAGCAGGAATGTGTGTTCTCTACTATTGATGTGATTAACTTAGGACATATTTTGACTCAACCTAACTCTTATAAAATCTTTAATAATTATGTTGATTGGGAATTGAAAGAATTGTTTGATAATGATGCACAGTAAAATTGAATTAAAAAATGTTTAAAAGGATGAGGAAACCCAAAAATGTCATAAGGAATTTCTAGATGATTAAGAATAAAGATTTCTCATCTCAAATCCATGCACACCATGCTTTAATTAATGACTTACAAAATGAGTATTTTGTCACCTAAACCTTTTGTTTTTAGGTATCTTATTGAGACCTTACTTGACTCTCATAAAGACTACAAAAATAATATAAAGCATGAAAGAGAACAATGTCTAAAAAACACAATAATATAACATTTTAAAAATCGGTTGGAATTAGCTAGTCCAGTCCGTTTCCAAGCTAATCCAACCTTCTACAAGTCTTCTTTCCAATCTGATTTGGCTTGTTGGGCCATTCATAAGGTTTAACCAACTTTGAGCAATTGGCTTGGTCGATTGTGGAGAGACTGGTTGCCACACAAGCTTGTTTTTTAAAAACCTTTTACATGGGAGGGGATTTGATGACAAGGCATAACTCTAGGAGGAAACCCGAAAGACAGGCTTGCTTACTTAAAATCTAGTTTAAGAAGAGCTAGGTGCCTCATTGACTAGTCTCAATTTCAATTCAAACATGGGTTTGATTGATGTATACAAAGGGAAAGTTGTGTGCAATAAAAAAAAACAAGCACAACTAAGTAAGATGCCTCATGCTTGAGCTCTCAATAAATGGATTTTCGAACTACATCCAAAATGTTGCAATTGACACCCACTTGGCTATAAAACACTTTCAAATTAATATTGACTCAAGCTAATAAAATATAATATGATCTACTTGCTTCCAAATATATATATATATATATATATATTGTGACTACTAAGTTCTCTTCAATAACCAGATCAGATTTAGGAATATTCAGATTTAGGCAAGCGCTTCTCTTGCACATCTATCTAAAATTAGAAAGTTTTTATTACCTATATGCTATTGTTGTATATAGATCTAGATGCTTAGGAAGAATTGTGTTACATTTATCTAGATCTATAGCTCGCTAAATGGTAGGAAGTTCAAATTAAGCAAAACATCTAAAACGTGTTATGGGTAGAATTTAACAACCATATATAGTCTTAAATTGTTCATGCGATCAATTTCGTGAATAAATGCAATGATCAAAATATGATAGAAGTATAAGTACGCAAAAAAATGGAGACATAATTTACAGTTACCATGCATGTCATGGGTAGAATTTAACAACTATATATAGTCTCAAATTGCTCAGCCGATCAATTTCATGAATAAATGCAATGATCAAAACAATGATAGAAGTACGTAGAAAAATATAGACATATTTTACAATTATTGTTCAACTATCCAAAATTAGCTAATGGTTGGTGAATGGGTGTCAGTGGGTGGGGTTAACATCCACTTATGCAAAATTTCTCTTTCCTTCTTTATTTCTTTCAATTTTTTTTCCCTTATTGAAATAGTGTGTCTTCCCCTTCCTTCAAAGGTTTACAAGAAATTGACATCTCAACATTGCAAGCCTACATTTGGCACCAAGGAGTAAATAATTCTACTAGCAATAGGTTGTACTCGACCCAATATATAGATATTTACATCCCTTAGATGATATCATGTTATAACCTATAACTTTCATCATATACATTAGTTCAAATTTTTTTAATAAATATCCTTGTCTCAAAATACCCCAAGTCTATCATTTGATAAATCAACTATAACATCATTTGGTTTCTAAATTAACATTTATTTTGTCTTATTTATAGCATTTCAAAATAATAGTGGCAAAGAAATTCAAGATTGCATTCAATGAATAGTTTAACACATAGTTGTAAATTGCTTAGCTTTGTATTTTTTAGCAATGAAACTTTGTTATTACATGTTGTCTGTTATAGTTGGTGTCCAAAACATGTGTTAGTGTATGTTACTCAAGCCCATTCTTAAAGGTCATGTAGAAAGTGGATTGTAGCCTTATTTGAATTTAGTTTGCTATACCTACCATAGAAGGTGATTAAAGGCTAAGATTTTGGGCAAATTAGATGGGTTATGTGTATCCCAAAGCCATGAAATGATAGATGAAGCTCATAAAGAATATGTGGGTGAAATCAAATTGGAAGATTACTTATGAGAAGAGATGAATTTTATTGAATCTCCTAAGGAAGAGCAAATACTAGCTATAGAAATACAATTACTAATGAAACCATGACCATATCGAGGATGGGCAATTGATCTCATAGGAAAATTTCATCCCTTTTATCTTCTAAGAAATGGATCAGAGCCAAGCCATTACAGAAAGTAACCCAAACTAAAGTAATCAGGTTTATAAAAAATAACAAGCTAATAGTTAATAACAACAAATCAAGGGACTATGTTCATATATGGGTGAAGATGTGGTTGAATTTGCAAAGGAACATAGGATTAAGTTGCTAATTTCTAGTCCATAATATAGTTAAGCTAATAGCTTTATAGGTTCCAAACCTCTAATGCTATGTTTGGTTCCCAGAAAGTTTGAAAGTAAAAAAAAATAGAGAGAAAAAATAAAAGGAAATGAAAAGTTAAGAAAAATAAAAAATGGATTTAAATTCAATAAATTATTTTTATATATTATTTCATATATTTTTCACATATTTAAATCTTCTAAATAAAAAATAAATAATTTAAAAATATATAAATTTCTTAATAATTTTAATTATATTTGAAGTTCTTTCGTATTTTTCATAAGAAAATCAAACATAAGAAAATCATTCTCTATAATAATTTTTTTTCTCTAGTACTTTTCAAGAACTAAACATAGTCTAGAGGAACTAATATGCAGGTAACATCATATGCTTTAATCTATGGCCATAATGCTCAATGGACGTTGAAAACCATTGTCCAGCAGGGTAACACCCAAAAATGAGTGAATGAATGTACTTCAAAAATTATAATATAAGGATTGAAATATGTTAACCCAACTTAATTCCAGAAGATATTAGAAATAAACAAAATAACCAAAATCAAACACATAAGCAGAAAAAAGTAAGAGACACAAAGAATTTACCGTGAAAAACCCTCATACTAATTGTGGAGATAAAAACTCATGAAGTCTAAGACCTCTAATATAAATTATATGAGGTTAAATCACACAGAATTACTTGCTTGCTTTATTCTAAAGATTTACTCTCTAGAACCTACAACTTGATCCACATCACATAACAATCACCAATTGCTCTCGTGAATTCTCCTTCACCTCACTAAAGGGATGCAAGTTTTCCAACAACCTAATATTCAATCCTTTGAATCCTTATTGAGAGATTGGCAATAATAAGGTAAGTTAGGTTAAACCTCTCTATAAGCGTCTAACCCAAAAAGGGTTAAAGAAGGATTTATATAGGCCTCTAGGCCCTAGGAGATTGGAATCTTGAATTTTCCAAATACAATATTCGTGAATTTCCAAAACAACATTTTGCCATATTCTGGTAGATTTGGGACAAGCGCTTAAGTACACTTACCCACCACTCAAGCACCTCGAGTGCTTGAGTGCTAAATAAGCGCTTAAGTGATTCTAGCACTTGAGTGCCGCTTCCAACACTCAAGTGTCCCCTATTTTTCCAAACCAATAAATTAAGTATTTGAGTTAAAGCTTAACCCTTTAAACACCTAACTTGCCACAAACCAAACCTTTTTAAACTTATTTGAGACTTTTAATAGAGAGTAAGTTACTATATAAAAAGTTTCCTAAACCAAAAAAATGAATTAGAACAAAATTGTCAACAAACAATGTACTAGTTGTCCTAATAGGAGGTGACAGTAAAGTCATTAAGTGTGACATTTTAAAATGAGTTAACACCAACAAAATATACCTAGGCTATGTACATAGAATTAGAATATTTGGAAGGGGTGAGATTAAGAATATTGGAGTTACGATTTTTATTTTTATTTTTATGTAAATTTTAACATGCCTTGCTCATTGATATTTATTGAATGTTGTCAAACATAACAATTCTACAAGCGTTAATGCTAAAATTAGTTAAAGATGACACTTTCATGAACATCAATTTTAATGAATACTAATAAAGATGGTGCTTCTACAAACAACATGATAATATTAGTCATGTTGATATTGGTTTAAGATGGCAATTTGAAAAAAAATAATTACACTCATTGAGCATTAAAGCTGGTAAAAAATAATGTTTCTAAGCATTAATGTTAACACTTACCATTAATACAACTTCCTAGAACCATCAACGTATTTGATGGGGGCTGCTAAGAAGCATCAATGTATCGTGCAACATAGAAAAATAAGTTAGAAGATGACACCGAAAGTTTCATCTTATATCTTTCTTTAACACATGCAAAACATTATTATTTCCATTTTCTTTCTAATATGTCTTGATCTCAAATTTCTAATAGGCTTGCATTACCTATAAATATTGAGGTCTAAAAATTTATTTTAGGACATGAGTTTGCTAAAACAACTCATGGATATTTTTTTTATATATATAATAATTCCAAGTTACAAGTGTACTTATATTTTCTCAAACTACCAAAAAGAAATCATTAACCAAACAAAATCTCATATAAAATACACCTCATACCTTGAAAAGGTAAATAAATTGTAACACACACACACATAAATTATAAAATTATTTTTAACCTTTTTGAATTATCTTAAATTAGGGTTGTAACATGGGCGAGTTCAGTTTAACCTAAACCAAACATAATTTGATGAAGCAGAAGCTTGGCTTATAAAATCTTAACCTTACCTGAAGTTAGGGGGTAGAGCCCTCCTCTTATGAAACCATTCTTATCGAAATTAAGGAGAAAGAAGAAAGTCTCAGCCAAATAGAGTTAAAGTGAAGGATCAACCTACAACCTATAGAGTAAGTTCACCTTTTATTTGAGAAGAATTGCTCTTTGGAAAGCATAGTACAATGAAAGTTGTAAGTTATAAGAACAAGATTCTTAAAATTCATAGAGACTTTCGCTCTCTTATTTGGAGTATTAGTTAAGGTTTCACCAACATTAACTCAATCTAAAGCCTTATCTTGTATATGTATTTTGTCATGTGTGTGTTGATATAATCATCATTTTATCACTCAAGTGTTAATGTTTGTTAAATAAAATGAAAAATCTTGAAGTTGTGATAAATTACTAATAATCTTTGATATTTTTATTAATGATGGGTCGATGTTGCTTATATTTTTATCATATTTAATATATGAAATTAAAGAAAGTAAATAAAGGTAAATATAACAATAGGTTTATTTTACTTATACTTTTATTATATTTAATACATGAAATTAAAGAAAATAGATAAATTAAATATGAAAGAAAAAAGAACCAACTTTTTTAGTTGATATAAACATGATATTAAACTTTAACTGATGCTAAAACTAATTTCTTTTGCTACATAAAAATATGATTAAGTTAATATCATGCTTATTAAGGTGATGTCTAGATACAATTCTTTTTTTTATTTTTTTAAAAAGAATCTCCTATGCAAAACATAAGAATTTACCTTTTGTTTTTAAAACTCTTTCCAAATTTTTAAAAATTTGAATTTCTCAAAATTTAAAAATTTTCAAAAGTGTTTTCGAATATAGCTAGTTATTTTTTTTTTATATAAGAATTTCTATATTTTATATAATATTTTTAATTTTTAAAAATAATATATATATATTAGATTGAAAATTCTCAACTTAAAATAAGGTTGGGTTGAATTTAGATCGGCTTTAACTAAACCCCTCAAATATCCAAAACTGTCCTGAAATTATGATTTTCTCATGCTATTAAATTATGGCATGTAATTAAAAAGACTCCTAAGAAAAAAAATGTTATAATAATTCCAAGTTACAATATCATGAACCAAATAAAATTTCATATTAAATACACCTTCAAATCTTGAAAAGGCAAGTAAATTGTGACTTTAGATAAATGAGAAGATAAATCAAATCACAAGTTATAAAAAGAATCATCAAATTTCATTTGTTCATCCACACAAACTAATTATATATATATATTATTTACACTATTTGGAAGTGTCATTAGACATTAGAATATTTGACCTCAATTTAGATGCACTTCTTATTTTTTGTTTTTTAAAATAAAAAATAATAATAACTTCTAATTAAAAAAAAAATTATATTGAAAATGTAATCATTTTTAGAAATTGATTTAAAAAATTAAGGTATAAAAAAAATTCTACTATCTCAAATTTTAAAATTTTTTAAGTACATAAGATAAGTCTATACTTTTTATACAATTTGTGATCTGATCATAAGTATGGTCATCTTCTCTTCTCTAGATCTAAAATTTTTTAATGTTACTACTGCTTCCATTGTGCTTGGATCTTGAGAAGCCCTATGTAGAATAACATGTACTCTAATAGTTCATAGATGAGAATGGTGATATTTAAATATTCTTGATAGTTTTCGAATCGATAATTATCATTGTAGTTTTTTTTTTTTTTCACCTTTATCATACTAGCATCATAGGCATAGACCTTCCAAGATGAATAAGCCACTGACCGAATTTCTCTATTTTACCAAAATACTTAAGTCTAAATATGCAATAACTCTTTCCAAGAAAAATTAGAAAAAAAGCTATTGCCACTTTCATAATATTTTTGGTATTGTCCTTAAGGATTGGCTTAGAGAATTTGTCAAAACTAAGATAAATAAGTTACTTTTATTTAAATCCTAAAGTGAAACAAAATATGTGAATTGATTTTTATGAAGTGAAACTAAGTAAAGAAAACTAAATTAATAACAATGTGATATTGATTTTTAATTCAATTGAAGTATGTGGCTTTCTACAATCCAACTTTAGGTATAAAAATAAAAGAAAACAAAGGTTTCTTTAGTGGAGTGATCTTAGGGCTTTAGGATCTTTGGTCACTCCCAATCAACTTGAGCTCTATAATTCAAAATTGATTTTGAAACCTAATTTTTCTTTTTTCAAACATATTCGTAAAATAATCAAATAAATGAGATTGATAACCGATTCAGGGTTCGACTTTTTAACCATTCCTATTCTTTATAACCTTTTAACTTTTCTACTCCTTATAACCTTGTTTTGGGGCAGATAACGATATGCAATGCCAAGATAACTAATGACCAAAAGTTACTAAGAATCACTAATATTATGTAATAACCTGCCAAATCATTCCCTAAAATAACTCATAAGGATACAATTAAAAAATTGATAAATTATAACCCAACCATTAATTAATCTCATTGTTACAATAGTTTACACATTGTTCATATAAGTTTCTAGCCTTTAGGTTTTCATCCTTCAAGCCCTAAGTTGACTTTTTAGCCTCTCATGGGGGTGATGTCATATTTACAATCCATAATAGAGTAAAAATTCATAATTTGAATCAAAAGAAACTAAAAACAATATATTCTATAAACAAGAAAGGAAACAAACCAAAGTTGTTGTCTTCTTCCACCACAAACGTCAAACTCCTAGAAGATAACTCCTAAAGCCCGAACTAAGAGAGTTTCCATAGTAGATTCAATAACCTAACATGCGGCATACCCCCATTGGCCACTTATTACAAAGAAAAGTAAAAAACAACCTAAAAAAACTTCAAAAATTACGAGTTATAAATGAGTATGATGCATTTTGATTTGGATGGAGGCATTTAGAACTCGTTTTGACATGTTTTAGAACTCAAACTCAATCACCAATAGTTAAGTTTGACATTTGGGTAAGTTCCAAATCAGTTTCGAATTGATAAGTAGGAGAAAAATGGTCTAATTCAAAATCGAGATGACAAGTTTGAAATTCATAGTGAATTTTGAACTGACCCATTGCCTATTCAAGTTCTCTATGTTTTCGAGTTCAAAATGTGTGCCTCTTGTTTGAAATAGGTAGGGAGAATCAAACTTAGCCTCTACCAAAAGTTTTATTGCATTCATTTGAGTTATAAATGACCAAAAACCATTTCGAATTCAACCAATTTTGAACCTAGCATTCCTCTTTGAACAGTTCAATTCAAACATGTATAACTTCATCGTTTTAGCTATAATCTATGCACCGTTTGAAGGGTTAGATTCCTGAATTCCTAAGCTTCAACATAGCTTGCCCAAACTTGACTGTAGGAAGTGCTTTAAATTTTACCTTAAAGTCGGAGTACATGTTGCTACTAGATTTTGAGTTCCAAATTCCCATGCAAACTTGATGAATTTCGCTTCATGCCTCATTTCCCATATTTGCATGTCTTCTTTCTTACTTTACAATGACCATTCCTCATCTCCCAAACTCATGATATCCTTGTTTTTCCTCTCCTTATATTTCATGAGTCTTGACTCGCTCATCTTCTCATTTAACCCTTTCTTACTCTTTCAAAATCTAAAATAATTTTAACTTGCACTCATTTTTTCACTTAAACAAAAGTTAAACTCATGGCTAGGGTCTTGACATTGATTTGGGTCAAGTTGGATGATCTAAGTGTCTTAAGGTGCATAAATCATATCAAATATATATCATTAGAGCACATATTTAGCTTCAATCAACCACATAAACTCTAACCAAGTCAATGACATGAAGTTTATCATGTAAAAGATAAGGTTGTGAACATTTGTATAGACCTGAGTGAGAAAATGAGGAGACATCAATGAAGTAAAGTCAGAGAAAAAAAGATGAAATGTAGAAGATGATAAAAATAACCCTTAACAACTCAATGACATGGTCTTTATCTGAGCCTTTAGCATCACATGTTACTAGACGATTTTGGAAAGAGATCCAAATAACACTTAATCTCAAACCCAACCTCTGAGTAGCTAGGCACTTGAACATAGAGCCTTTCTAGGAAATAAAGGAGTCCTCTTCTCCAAGTGGGGATATGTCTAAGTCTAAGAATATGGGATTCCCATAAAATAGTTTCTAGATCTTTGTCTTCTCATGAATGAGTAAAGGAGTGTATGTGGATGCATAATGTGACCTTAAATGAGGAATTTCTATAATCACTTATGTCAATGTCATGATCCTTTAAAGGCAATGACATGATGTAACATTTTGATTTCATTACATATGATATTAGTTTCACTTTACTATTCTACTCTTGCATTATGAAATATTTAAGCATTCTGGTTTAATAACTTGTATTGTACATAACTTGAGTGCATTAAAAGTTACATGAAAGATTCAAGTCAGGGGTTCCTTACAAGTTGATAAGTTAGTTCACAATTGGTTCAAGAATTTAGGCAATACATTAAAGGTTGTAGTACACTACCTAATTGGTTCAAGAACTTAAGCAATCCATGAGAAGTTGTAGTACACTGCCCCCTAATTGGTGGGATGACTTATCTTAGTCATCAAGATAGGTTTCCCATGTTGAGTTTACTAGTGTCTATGGTGACACAATGAATAGGATCAACGGAGATTCATGATTGCTAGTTATCTAGTTGTCATGACTTATCTTGGGCTTAGGCATTGTATGTGAGTTTACTACTTGCAAGGAACCTGTGATTTGGATCTTTCGTATAACTCTTAATGTGCCCAAGTCACATACAATGCAAGAGATGCAAGTTAATGCTTATTAGGTATAGTGTATGGAATTAAGATAGATAAAAGTGAATTGGAAATTTATTAATAAATAATAAAATCCAAAAGTTTATTATATCATGTCATACTTTTAAGGGCTCTATCATAACGTCCCTATGCAACCTTACATAATTACCAAAAACTCCCTTATACATATAAATGAACCAAGAACTGATACAATCCTCATAAATTGTGTCATCAAGTGAGGACTACTAAGGCCCATAGGATAGTATTAGTTCCATCAGAATCTAATTCTGAAGTTGACACAAACTTTCACTATAAATAGTCAATTACACTCCAATACCCCATGTAAATAATAATGAAACATTAGGTGGTCAAGTCTATAACCTATTATCCACTATATACAATTTCATCATGAACTAATGTCTGTAATCTAACAAGATGAGAATATCATCCTCTCAAGATTATCTCTACCATCTTTGCATTTTAAATCCTCTTATAATATAATCAATTAACATATCCTAGGTCACAAAGAGTTTATGTTAAGTTCCACTTAAGGAACTACTATGACTCTAATTTACCTAAACACATTTCCTTATGATACACAATGGTACACATTATCTCAATTTCATGAGATATCATGGTGCCTATATTAAGAATACCTATTGTTGTTATCATTATAGGATTTCACCCTTAGGTCAAAGCCATTATTAATTTTGGCACAAGTTCAATATTATCTTAAGATTGAGAGATAATACAAAATAATAGTTTGGTGAAGTCATGACTACTTGATAGCCTTATGTCATGACTCATCATAGGTTCTATTCAATGTGTAATTGTGCACACAAGTGCACTCACCGTGGGAAACTTTTCCTTATGGTGAAGACCAATCATCTCTCTAATTAGAAGATAGTGTACTACAGCATCAAATGAATTGTCTAAGTCCATGAACTAACTATTAACAAATTATCTACTCACAAGGAACCCACGTCTTGAATATTCATGTGACTCCTAATATACCTAAGTAATGTATAATGTAAAAAATACAATCCAAAATGCTCATAAAAAATAATGAACCGAACAAGGATAAATAAAAGTGCAACTAGAATGTTATTGAATAAATAATAAACTCCAAATTTTTCACATCATGTTATGATTTTAAGAACTCTATTTTAATAAGTGATGTCTTATTCAGAAACTTCTAAAATTGCTTAAAATGCTCCTTAAGGGGGTTTATGTGACTCGAGAAAGGCACCATGGCTTGACTTTGGCCACATAAAGGGGCATTGATGCAAGGCCTTAAGCATGGGCATAACTCATGGGCAAGCTCGCTAGCACCCATGAATGAGCTCCATGACTTATGCGATGTGGAACCTATGGCTACAATGACATAGGGCATAGTGTAATCTTCCCCCCTTATTTGAAATTGGCACAATGACACAAAAACTTTGTGCTTATTGCTAGTTGTTGCATAAAAAAAGGCTTGGACATAACATAGAGCTACTGCAGCAACAAAGGTGGCTCAGGCATAGTGAATGATGCTCACCACAAAGTTATAATGACAAGTCATGGGTGCAATGTCATAGCTCATTGTTGCAACCAAAAATGACTTAGACATGGCATGATGCTATTACAACAACTAAACTAAGGCAGACATGGTGGTGCATAGCTGACACAAGAATGACAAGGAAAGGCCTTGCAACAGATTGGTCCCTGACATGGACAACAACCCCAACATACATGGGCACTTAGACATAGAACATGAATAAACACTAGTATGTGAGGTAAAGTACATTGATACATTAGAAACAAGTTGGACATGCTAACATGGCTAAGGCAAGACACTAATGCAAGTTGATTGATAGGCCAAAGGTATTTAATGTGTACCTAACTCTCATGCATTGGAAGTAAAGACTAATTAAGCATGAATGGACTTACAATAATGGGCTAGATGTGATCATGGATTGATTTGATCATAGAAAGGTCCATTACATGCCACTCATTGAGAAGATGCACCTTAAGTGGTAGGCATAGGTTCAACACAAAGGGAATGCTAGATAAAAACTTGTGGGTTATGCAAATCATGAAAAGACACCTCTAGAAAAAGAGGTGTCTAATTGGGTGGCTATAATAGTTGCATAACCACCACCCTAGACTGTTGTTTGAATTTAAATATTTGAATTCAAAATTGAAAAGCATTGCAACATGATATAAAAGGCTACTACATTGTAAAGAGAGGCAAAAAAAGTTATCAAATTATATAACTATTGTGGGGTTGTGGGTTCCTTGACTTAAGAGGATTTTATAAGTGTTAAGACACTTAAAAAAGTTTCGTAATCTTGTAACTAGGGAGTTATACAAATTTATAATATTCTCGCATTTGGTTAGTTACCCTTGTTACTTTGCTTTCATTATGACTTTTGGTTTCTGGTTGGCTAAGATTAAAACCTAGCATCGTACACTAAAAAAAAAAATTCATAGCAAATTTGTTAGGGATGACAAGTGGTGTGAAAGCACTACCAAAGAAATGGTGGAGGTAGTGCTACATAAGCCTTGAGAGAAAAGATTTCTTGGTTGGAAGAGTATTAGGAAAATGGCCAAGGGATAATGGCATTGTGGCATTGTGGCCTTATGGGTAGGACATGCAACATGAAAAATTCATGTGTAATGGAATTTGCTCAAAACTCACAACAATTTCATTGAGGACAAGGTAGTTGATTTGAAGACAGATGTCAAAACTCTAACAAATAACTTCAAGACCACCTTCCAATCTTTTATAAAATACATAGTAGTCTCAAGAAGGCAATGTTGCAAGGAACTCCCTCTGGTTCAAAAGCCTCTTTCAAAATTCACGTTCTAGAACCTAAAGGCTTCAATGGCAACTAGAATGCCAAAGTGTTAGAGAATTTCTTATAAGATATGGAGTAGTATTTTAAGGCTCTTGATCTCAAATACAAAAAAAGCCTTCATCACCAATATGCATCTTTTTTGTGATGCCAAGCTTAGATAATGAACCAAGGTGGAAGATGATGCGGAGTTACCCATTTCATTACATAAAAGACTCTCCAAAAGAAACTAAATGATCAATTTCTCCTCATCAATACTACCTAGGTGGTTAGAGAATCTCTAAAGAGATTCAAATACACGGAGTATGTGTAGGAATATGTCAGAGGAAGACACTTATTCAACTTCATATCTAGGTTTGTAAGCGTTGACCTAGATTGAACTGCAAAAGAAATGGGTGTATGACTTTCCTATTACAATGGTTGTAGTAAATTGGCTAGTAAACTACAAGATGGTTGGTGTCATCTCCACCACTTAGATACCTAAGTTTAAGGGAACAAAAACCTTTAAGGCATGGGAGAAATCTTTCAAGAAGTTGGATTTGAAGAAATTGAAGAAAAAGTCCTATATAGCGCCAAAGCAAGTAGAGAAGACCACTAAGTTGGTGCAGTAGATGACCAAAATAGTAGATTGTTTTATTTGCAATAGTCCTCATCGTGCCAACGATTACCTAAAAATAGAGAAGTTGTCGACCTTTGTTATTGTAGTTAGAAATGGAGATTCAAACTCAGATGGGCTTTCAAGTGTCATTCCTTTCTAACTCTTAAATGTGACTCATAGGTAAGCCTCTATCCAAGAGAGATTGATACATGTCCAAGCCTGGGTGAATGGGGTACGTGTAAAGCAATGATAGATAATGGGACAACCCACAACTTTGTGGTTAGTAGGGAAACAACAAAACTTGGATTAAAATTGGAAAAAAAACACTAAATAGAATCAAAGTAGTGAACAACAAAGCCTAAAATATCAATGTCATTGCTAAGGAAGTCCTATTCTAAGTGAGAGAATGCAAGGGCACCTACAACCTGCTTTACATGCCCTTAGATGATTATGACTTGATTTTGGGAATTGACTTCTTCTTCAAGGCTAAGGCGGCATTGCTCCCACACCTTAGCAGGTTGATGATCCTGGAGTATAGTTAACCTTATTTTATGCATGCTTTGAGGGAAAAGATTAGTAAGAAAGGCTAATTTGAAATTTTGTTTTCCATTTAAATAAAGAAAGGTCTTAAGTAGGGGCAAAAATCATATGTTGCAACCTTAATTAAGATTAAGGCAGACTAGCCTAAAAAAATACCTAATGTAGTCATTGAAATTCTAAAAGAATTCAAAGATCATATTTATTAGGAAACCCGAATAAATTTGTTTCCTGGCCTAAATCATGTAGGATGCATGCATTCTATCCTAGGCTTTTCTAGATCTATCATAGTGAAAACATAAAGTATCAAAAATCATATTTAAATGTTCGAAAATCAGATTTCATCCGATGAAAATATTGAAAATTGCGATAGTCATCATAAAACTCATCCACCCAACAATCTTCCATATGATATTTCCCTTCATAGATCTAGGCACAAGAGAAAGGTAGGCTTGCTTCACTATTTTTCCTTCTTATTTTGATTCTCTTTTGTGAAAAGCTTAATATATATGACTTAAAATTATAATTTTTTAAAGATAATATTAATACTATAAAATTTTCATTAAATATTAAATAACTTCCTACACAAATCAAAATAAAATCATTCTTTTGACTTTCATATTAAGTTTTTTTTTTAAGTTATAAGCAAAGTTTTTAAAGGTGTTTCTTGGGCGCGCCTTAAAGAGTACCTCAGGGCAAGGGAGGGCCAAAACGCCTTAAAGTATAAGAAATAATACGCGAATCTTGAAAGGTGTACGCCTTTTCCAGTGAGGCGTGACTGAGGCGTGCTTTGATCGTGCCTTTTATGCTCCACAAAGAAGGCGTACACTTTATGGGAGCTGATGTGGCCATGAACAGAAATTTTTTTAAAAAAAAACCTTAAGTAATCCCTGAAACATCAACCCGAGTCCCAATTGAAAACTTTGGAAAACACAAATTAGGAGAAAAGCTCAAAACAAAACCTTACCTTAAGCGGCAACGGAGTGCTCAACCTCAGGCGGCAACTAACCGTAATGCATCTTCTCCGACGACGATCCCTCTAGTTCATCTCCAAGTATGTCGCGAACTCGCAATTTCCCTCTCTTTGTCTCCCATTTTTTCCCCTCTCTTCATCTCTTTCCCCCTCTCGGCTTCATCTCTCATGGTTTTCTCCCTCTTCGTCTCTCTCGGCAATCAACACATAGCCTCGTCTCTCTCTCTCGGCAGTCAGCTCTTTATCAATTTTTTTTATCAAATTAACCCTCAAACGGCCTCTTCATCCAATATATATATATATATATATATTTAAATCATTTTGATCAATTAAAGCTCTCAGCCAGTGTTGGAGCTCTTAACCAGTAAGTCGTTATCTATTTCTCCCTTCATCCTTTTTTTTTTTAAATATTCTGGTAAATTGGTTTAAATATTCTACTTAAAATTATTTTTTTATTTTTGGTTTAATTTTAATTTCCACCCAAATTTTCTTTATTTCATTTTTAAATCCCAATTAAAATTTATGTGTATAATTTTTAAATTCCTCTAAAAAAATATTGGTTTTTTTAAATTTAAACCAATTAAATTTTGTATTTCATTTTTAAATTCCTTTCAATTATGTCTTGTTATTATTTTTTAATCAATTATATTGTTATATAGAAATTTGAATATTATTGTTGGTGTTTTTGTTTTAGAATGAGTTTCTCTGATTCAAAAAATTCAAGAAAAGATTTTGTGTGGAAGTATGTTATTGAAGTCTCTAGGGAGCAATATTTAAGATGTAAATTTTGCAATAAAAAATGCGTGAGAGGGGTGACTAGACTCAAACATCACTTAGCTGGAACTCATCATGGTATGAAACCATGCAACAAAGTTAGTGAAGATGCTAGATTGGAATGCAAAGAGGCATTGACCAATTTTAAGGATCAAAAAATGAAAAGAAATGAATTGTTCCATGAAATTGGTATGAGTCCAACTTCAATGCATGAGAGTGCCTTGTCTAAAACAATAGAGACATTAGGGAGTGGGAGTGGGGAACCTATTCCTTGGGGACTCATGGATAAATTTACCACTTCACAACCTAAATAAAGTACTTTGAATTTAAAGTGGAAGCAAGAAGAAAGGAAGGAAGTGTGTAGAAAAATTAGTAGGTTTATGTATTCAAAAGGTCTCCCATTCAACACTGTGAATGATCCTTATTAGTTTCCTATGATGGATGTTGTTGCGAATTTTGGGCCCAAGTTTAAACCTCCATCTATGCACAAATTGAGGACATGGATTCTTAAAGAAGAGGTGAATGACCCAAGTATCATTATGGAAGATCACAAAAAATCTTAGAAACAATATGGATGTTCAATTAGGTCAAATGGTTGGACAGATGGAAAGAGTAGGTGTCTCATTAATTTTTTGTTGAATAGTCCTGCTGACACTTGGTTTATGAAATCAATTGATACTTCTGATACAATAAAAAATGGGGAATTGATGTTTAAATATCTAGATAAGGTGGTTGAAGAAATTGGAGAGGAGAATGTTGTGCAAGTCATCACTGATAATGCCTCTAATTATGTTAATGCTGAAATCAGGCTTATGGAAAAAATGAGAAGATTGTGGTGGACTCCTTGTGTTGCTCATTGTATTGATTTGATGTTGGAGGATATTGGAAAGCTAAATGTTCATGCTACTACATTTTCTCGAGCTAGGCAAGTAGTGAAGTTCATATATGGGCATACTTGGGTTCTTAGCTTGATGAGAACATTTACAAAAAATCATGAACTTCTTCGTCTAGCAATTACATGATTTGCTACTACATTTCTTACTTTATAAAGTCTTTATAAGCAAAAGCAAGCTCTTATAGCAATGTTCTCCTCAGAAAAATGGTGTTCAAGCACATGGGCTAAAAAGGTAGAAGGTGTGAAAACTCGAAGTATAGTGTTGTTTGATACAAATTTTTAGCCTTATGTTGATTTTTGCATAAAGACCACTGTTCCATTAGTTAGTGTCTTGAGAGAAGTTGATTCAGAGGAAAGACCAGCCATGGGTTATATTTATGAGTTGATGGATTCAGCTAAGGAGAATATTGCATTTAATTGTGGGGGTGTGGAGAGAAAATATGGCTCAATTTGGAGAAAATTGATGTAAGATGGACTCCGCAACTTCTTCGACCTTTACATGCAGCAGGTTATTATCTTAATCCTCAATTATGGTATGGAGATAAGTTCTCTAATGTTGATGAGGTGAGGAAGGGATTATTTGAATGCATGAATAGGATGTTGGATTATCAATAACGTTTAAAAGCTGACATTTAGTTGGACTCATGAACAAGCAATGGGTGAATTTAGGAGTCATATTGCAATTGATTCTCGAACATTAAGAAGTCCTACAAATTGGTAGATGCGTTTTGGGAGTTCAACACTGAAGTTGCAAAAGTTTACTATTCGAGTCCTTAGCCTTACTTTTAGTGCTTCGGGATGTGAAAGAAATTGAAGCACATTTGAATCGGTAATACTTCTATTTTTGTAAATTTTTATACATATATTTCTATTTCAATGTTAGAGAACTTTATTTCATTTTAACACATAAATTTGTTTATTTTATTATTTGTAGATCCATACAAAAAAAAAAAAAGACTTGAACATCAAAGGTTGAATGCTCTAATGTATGTAAGGTACAACACTAGATTGAGAGAGCGAAGTCTACAAAGGAAACAAAATGTTGATCCGATTTTGGTATAAGAGATTGATTCGGATGATGAATGGATTGCGGAGAAAGAAGATCCCCTCCTCCCCCTTGATCTTTGTTGGCTTCAAGATAATGAGTTATTCAGTGTTGATACTATTAGAGTTGTGTCATCCAATTCCCAAGAGACTCAAGCATCATCAGATCACATGATTTCTTCACATTCCTACAAAAGGAAACATAATGAAGTACCAAGTAAGTACTCAAAAATTGAAGTCATAAATTTGATTAAATTTAATAAAAAAACTTATAATATTTACACCTAATTAATACTTTATGCTAGGTACAAGTGGAGGCAAAGGCAAAGAGAAGGAGTTGAATTTTACACCAATTGATGAAGATGAAGATTTACATGATAGTGGACATTTTCCTACTATTGATACATTGGATGAGGATGATGATGACCTTGGAGAAAAGGATTTAAGTTGAAACAATTTACTCTAGTTGTTATTTCATGACTTAGTTATGGATTTTTTGTAAAAGTTTAGAACTATTATTATGGTTGACTCTATTTTATATTTCATGACTTAGTTATGACTTTTTGTTAAAGTTTGAAACTATTAGTATAGTTGAATCTATTTTCTATTTTCTATTTTATGACTTTGTTATGGTTTTTTGTGAAAGTAGGGAACTAGTATGCTTTTTTTTATGATTCTAATGAATTGTTTTCATGTTTTTATTTATGTTATTTTATTTTATTTTATTTTATATATTTTAAAATATTAATTAATTATATAATGTGAGATTCAAAAAGCTTACGCCTCAACGCCTCAAGGCTTACGCCTCGCCTCACGAACACAAAAACATCTCGCCTTACGCTTTCACCTTTAAAAACATTGGTTATAAATTCTATTATAAAATTTTAATTATTTATGTAAAGAATTTTTATTGAACTTAAAAAATTAAAAATAAAAATAAAAAATAAAAAATAAAAAGATTGTGGCTTTTTAGAAACTAAGAGGGTGTTTGTTAAAACTTAATACTTATTAATTAATAATTTATGTTAACTTTAATTTAAATTATTCTTAAAAACATGTTTGATAAATTAACTTAATGATTTAATATGACTTAATAACTTAATTTATGTTATTATTAAGTAGATTAAGCATGTTTGATAAAATAACTTAATATCACAACTTAAAATTAAAAATAACTTTAAGTATCAAGTCAAAATAGTTAAGTTATTTTTAATCTCAAATTTATTTATTTATTTATTTATTTATTTATTTATTTGGCCTCTAATGAGAGTATATTATACAACCATGACTCCACATCCATAATTCATTTTTTATAATAAATTTTTTATGATTATCTAATATATTTATTATACTTTAAATATGGATGTTTAACAAACAAATTTATTACTTATGATTAATGAAAATAAACATTAATTAATTAATGATAATAAATATTAGTTAAATTTTATAACAATAAATATGTCAATATGATAGTTTAGAATAAATTTGAAACTAATTTTGTCAAACAACTCAATACTCAAAGTAAAAATCAAATAATAAATTTTAAGTCAACAACTTAAGAATAACTTAACTTAAAATCAATTTAAATAATTAATTAATTAATATTAAATTTTACCAAATATCATCTTATACAAACAAAGCTAAATGCATTTTTAGATCAAATTTTTTTAATAAAATTAACTAAACAATTATAAAAGTTACAAGTATACTAGAAAAAACCTTATAATTTCCCAAAAAGGCTTTAGATGAAATCAAAGAAAAGATTCTAATTATGAAACTTATTCAAGAATAATGCTTTGGACTTATACATAATTTAGAATTCATGTTATTAAGTATTTGGAAAGGGCTTTCAAGCTACTCGGTATTCAATCAGAATACCAATCACATTAGGTAGTTGTGTTTAGAATAGAAAAGTGGAAGAGACCCACTTTTCCTTGCCCCTTTTTATCAAAAGTAGCTATATACAGATTGGAAAAAGTGCATGAGACTCCACATTTGGTTTGAAAATTTTTCAGTTATATATGGAAAAAGGTCATGAAAAGCCTTCAAAGGCAAGAATTTAAAGCCTACTTTTCCATGATGAATGATGAGAAAATGACTTTACCCATTATCCCAAGAACTCCTGAGGCTTTTCTTTATGAGGAGATGAGTCATAAAGGTTTTGTACTCCTTGGAGCCTTAGGAAAGGGAGCGGAAATGAGGCTTCAAAATAGGCTTTCCTTTTTCTCTTTTCCTTTTCTTTTCTTATTTATGTGTAGAAACAACTTTCAACTTGGCATGTTGTTAAAGTGAAAAAGAAAAAGGGAAAAAGCAATAGAAAAAGGAAAAAAACAGTGCTATAACAACTTCAATTTGGTTGTAAGAAAAGAATGGGGTGTTTGGGACCTAGGTTTATGTCTATAACATTTGTTCTGATGCCACTTATTAGACCGAATTTTGACAGTCAGACTTTTGACTATTTCATCAATGGCTCAGAAGACGCTTACTAGATTAGCCTTGACCATGAGACTTTTAACTTTTCTGTGTACAAAAACTCACTTTTTGATATCATACGAAAAAGTAGTAGGTTTCTCATTCCCTCATTTCTTTATGTTCGTATCACATCTGTTTCTTTACTTAAGTCTCATGTTGTTATATTTTGATCGACCTAAATCTCATTTCTTTATATCTTTGTTCCACAGTCCCATGACATATAAAAGTTGGATATGATATCGAAGAGGTACAACAGTAATGTCCCTCCAAAGAACTCCAAACTTGGGGTTTATGTACACCAACCACAAATTCTAAAGATCCAAATATAGCTGACAAGTAGAAAACATTTGAAAAGGGGAAAAACCCAACATGGGTTAACAATTTAATTTAATTTCCAACATGTTTGTATTCATACAACCAGCAGAATAGATATAGATTTCTCTCTTTCTTTTTGCTGAATCAAATCCAAGATAATATATGAGCTAATGAACTGAAACCTACAGTCCCCCATGTCCTATCTTCTACTATTTACAGCATATTAAACCAAAACAGATGCATTGATGGACCAAGAACTTGTCTTCAAAACCAGCTTCAATTATACAATGGGTTCCATGACTGATCCAGCAACTCAAAGCTGAAGCAATATTCTCCAGATAGCAAATATGCATGGAAAGATTGCAGAGAGACAAGTTCTTCAAGCAACGACTGTATTCAACATCGGCTTTATGTACTTTCTTTGAATGTTTGGGAGCGAGACAGAGCTGCAGGGTTTGCTTCTAGTACCTGAGTGGCATCTGATAGGCCGGTCTTGGCTCCAGACTTGGGTTCAAATGCTTTGAAAATGCCGCCTTTTGATATGGGTTCTTTCTGGTCAGGCTTAATGCCTAATGTAGCCCAGATAGAACTCTTTGAAGCCTCATCTGGGTCAATAATTCTGAGAATCTTTGGAACCAAAACACACTTCTCTAGCTTCTGTTCCTCAGCTGGTTGTGCATCTCTGGAATGCTTGCCTAGTGTTGGTGAGGCATTGCCTGAACAACTGTTGCTCGTGGAGGATGAGGGAGACAGGCAGTCATTGGATCCAGCCAAGGAGATGTTCCCGGTTCCTGCACCCCAGATGGGCATGCAACCCCAATATGAGGGAGGCACAAGCTGTAGAGGTATGGTTGGTGCACAAAAGCCAGGAACTGCCAGCATTGGTCTGGAGCACCACTGAACTGAATTTGGATTACTGTTATTCGGTGCATAAACAGTGTCAGACAAGCACTGAGCTGGTGCTACAGGAGCTACATTGGTCCAACCTGGATTCCAAGGGACAGCCCATGGAGGAACAGGGTAACAGGGCTGATGAAGTTGTGGATGAATCTCACTACAAGATGCAGGCAAACTAGCTCGGTCCTTATGCCCAACATTTTCAGGAAACTCATTTTCTGGGAAACTGGGAGCCGACACTGAAGATGCACATGAGGATGGCTCCTCCCCATTTCCTCCGCAATTGACAGTTCGCATCTCAACACATCTCTTCTGTTCCCTGATACTAAGCACCGTCTCCATGGACTTGCATAGAGGTGCTTCAGGACCAAATTTTAGGACTGTTCCACTTGCTGTTGAAGGCCTAAAAGTGGTTGAAGTTTCGCCACATGAGAGAATTTGTTGATTAGATGAGTCTGACGCCTCAATCACAGTAGTGGGTACTCCATCAGAGGATACCATTATCTGACGATATTGGGAGGCTAAGTGCTTGTTCTTCCGCCGCCCAGCACCAACAGGAACATTTCTCATTGTTCCACCTGCTGTCCAGTACCTCTGGCAGTTTTTGCAGAAGTGTCTGGGTTGGTTCACATTGTAGTTGTTGAAGTAGCAGAATTTCGTCTCTAAACTGTTGCATCGCGGACATGGGAGAATCTTGTCCGGCTTCTTCAGTGCTTTTTCTTGGCCTGAACTATTGGTCTCGCCCTGGTCCTTATGCACTTGCAGCCCACTCATCTGCACTTGAGTTTGCTGCTCCTCCTTACCATCCTCAGAAACTGAAGACCCATCTGGCTTTCTAGAGTCTTCTGCACATGGATCCTCAGCTTCAGCTTTTGTTATTTCACTGGGAGCATCCTGAAATTGCGAATCAAAACCAAAAACCCTCCATTCAGAACTGGGAATCAGATGAAGAAATTAAATAACCAAAGCAATGTGCAGAAAAAAACAAAAGAAAAAAAAAAATCCCTTTTCCCCATTAAAGGGGGGATACATCTCAAATGATGTTTTTATCGAAAAATTGGGGCAGAATTTGTAGTGAGGAACTCTCCAACTGTCATTAGTCAAAATTTATAGGTTCGGTCTTTCCCACTTATTTCCTTTCTCTCCTCCACTGTCCCTCAAATCAATAGGGCAAACCCAAATTACCTAAACCTTTATAACAAGATGAACCAGTGAAGCTCCCATAAAGCATAATGATCAAGTATCGAAACTAGATTCGCAATCAATGCAGATCCATTAGCCCATAAACCAGTCCATTATTGATTATGACCATTATATGAACTCTTCCCAATTTGTGCAACCAAAAGCAAGGTTGGCATACCATAATATAATTCTGTAGAACTCGGAATCATAACCCTTGAAACTAAATTTTCCACAAACAAACAACCTGCGAAATATCAAATTCCCCAATTTCCTTGATGGGCAATCCCTATTGGATTCTCGAGAAAATCCCAGTCAAATTTTGATGCAAACCTCGCGGAATCAAAGATAAACTACTACCCCAACAACAACACTACAAATTACATTACCCAATCTGTTCATATAACCATAGGAGGATTACTTTTATCCTAATTATAGTTCCAAATTCATCACAGAAAAATTTAAGAATCATTACATGAAAACATGGATTTTACAATAGCAATTTGATTCCAAGCTTCCAACATAAAATTAGAAATCAAAATTTAGAAACCCTGTTCTAGGAAAAGCCAATACAGATAACAACACAAATAACATTAGCCCAATTAAAGGGAACCGAATAAAACAACAACTACCCATGTCTTGTTTTTCCTTTTCCTACCGTTTCCCAGCACCCAAACGAAACATTAGGGCTTACCCACAAGAAGAAAGGGCTGAAACACATAGAAAAATTCACATACCAATGATTTCTGAGGGGAGTTGGAGCAAATCTGGGTCTGAATCGTGGTGCCGAAGAGCTTGATAGCAGGGTCTCTGCTCACAGCCAAATCTCCACCGTTCATTTTGTCAGTGGTGAGGTGTGAAATGAAATTGAAGAGATCAAAGAAGAAGAAGAAGAAATGCTAAACCCATGAAAGTAAGAAATAGAAAGAGAGAGCTTTTGGAGAGAAAGTCTTGGAAAGTAAAATATATAATTTAATAAATTTAGAGAAGACTGTGAAGTGTCAAGTAAGTTTTAGAGAAAGTTGTGAAAAAGAGCACCAAGAGCGTGATGGCTGAGGATTTATAGGGATGACGTGGCAACCTTTTTTATTTTTTAAATAATTAAAAATATGAAAATATGTTTTTTATGGAAAATATTTTTTAAACTACCCTATACATAATTTCTCATATTTAAAAAAAAAACACGTGGAAATGAGTTGCTTTTTTGTTTTTGTTTTTGTTTTTGTTTTCTTCTCAAGAAATAATTATGTCCATGGAAAATATTATTTTTAATTCTTTTTTTTCATCATTCATATTTGTCGTATCTAATATTTATCATAATGCACAATTTTTTTCAATAGAAAAGTTTGACACCCCCATATCGATAATGAAATAATTCGTCTTCTTCAATGACTTTTGACTTTCTAAAAAAAATTATTTTAGGAAAATTCATTGATGAATATTACGAGGGAGATGGATGAAATTTTGCCAGGTGGCCTCCGAGTCGGCAAAGAGGAGGAGGTGGTGGGAAATTTGGTGGCTGAGGATTGGGAGGTGACGTGGGGAGAAGTGTAAAGTGGTAGGGAGATGGGGCCCATCACTCAGAAAAAGAGAAAAAGGAGGACAAAAAGCAAGACTGGTAGCCTTTTACGCCGCCTTCAATGTCTTTTTCCTTCCTAGTATGTGTATGATGGGTCTCTCCGCTCTAAAGACAGCCACAGGGCTTTTTCTTACCCCATTCTTGATCATCATTTTCACTTTTATTTTTAATTTTTATCATTATCTACACTATCCAATCAAAAATATCCATAAAAAATCGAATCAATTATAACATCTCGTTATTTTATATTTCGATATCATTCTTTTATAATTTGTATCCAATTACTTTGTATCTCCATCTTATTCTTTTATAATTTGTTTTAATCCCATGTCATGTTAATTGTTAGAGTTTGGTAACCTAAAATTTATTTGGTCCGACCCGAAATATATGTGTGTGTGTTATGATATACAATTTTAGGGTTATGATGTTTATGTTTTTATAGTAGTCATTCTCAACTCTATTATCTTATACTACTTTTTAATATAGTAGATCTTATTCTCCTTTATCCGTGATTTTTCTCTATTCTCGTTATTTCATACCATTACTATTTTATACCTAACTTGGATTTCATTACTTTGTATCTCAGTTCTATTTGTTTATAATTTGTCTCAATCATAATATGTTTGATATATATTTTGATCTTTATTACTTTATAACCAATTTGGATATCAGATCTCATTCTTTTGTACTTTGTCTTATTTATTTATACTAGGTTACATTTATTTATAAATGGTCTCCATTTTTTTTCTTATTTGGTCACATTTTTTTTGTTTATGTTTGGTCACATTTGTCTGTAAGTGGTCACATTTTTTTATACCTTGATGTTATATATTTATACCTTCATCCAAAAACTTAAATTTTATCATATGTTTTCAATGACTAAGATTACAAGTATAATTCATAAATCACATCTCTAAATTATGGATTTAATATAAGTTTAGAAATCATATTTTGAAATTGTGATTTTTAGTTTTTTACAAAAGTCTCCCTTTCAAATGCCATGTTAAACTAATTTTTGAAAAAAAAAAATCAAAAGATAAAAATATGATAAAAAAAATTAATTCCGTTGAACAATTGTTTTAAAAGATGTTTGAAACTTATATTTTGTCGGGCCAAACAACCCATATGATCCAAAATTCCTAATTATCTAACAAGTTTTTTGAAAAAAAAATAAATCTATTGAATCTGTTTAGTTAGACCTTTGACAATTTCAATTAGTTAAATGTAAGTCCAAACAACGTAATTTATAATTTAAATTAGGTTTGGATTAAAAAAAAAATTGTGAACTCCAATTAAATTTGAGTAAGGGCTCAAGCAACCCAAAACAATCAAATCTAACTATTTATTTATTTAAAATTTATTTACATTATTGGTATATTAGGCTATCTATTTTAAAGTTATCAATTTTGATCCAAATATTATGGCTTAGGACTTTTCTAGATTGTGTTTTCCATTGAAGACTCAAAATTACTGCATAATCAACCAAAATGACACATGTCTATATGGAAAGGTTCGAGAAAGGCAATTTGGAGTTAGTTGAAGATATGGTGTGGAAGGTAGGTTTTTAATTGAATTAAAAAAAAAATTAAAATAGGTTTAAAGAGTGATAAGGAAAGTGCTCAAGCACTTGTGGCAAAATTTTGTAGAATTCTAGAACATTAAATTTCAAAATTTTAAAGATTTTATTTAAAAAAAAAAAAAAAAAATTAGACCCATTCACTAGGTTTTTGCCTTACCTTGCTTAAAAAGGATTTGTTTTTTTTTTATGCAAACATTGGAAGAAAAAAAAATCTAATTTGTCTTCTCATTCTCGAAACTCTCAAAAACATTTATCTTGGCATTTGTTAGGTTGAGAAAGAGATCTACATCCCCTCAAGTGCTAAGGTAAGATCTATTAAGGGTATGTGTGGTGTCGCATTAGGGACATGAAGTTCAGTATAAGTGTCGAGGAGTAAGACTTAGGGATAACATTTGTCAGGTAAATTTATGTACTATTATTTCAAGTGGTAGATTTGTGATTAAAAGTCTTTAACCTCATGATTTTTACATCCACATAGTCTCTAGGAGACATTGTGGATGGTTTTCTACATAAAAATTCTTGTGTGTCTTGTGTTAATTGTTTTTTGCACTTCCCTATATTAAAAGAATAGAACTAAATGATTGAAAATAGTTAATATATGACTAAAAGGTTTTAAACACCTATTCCCCCCTTTAGGTGTTTCCTAAACTAGACCTATGAACTTTTAATTAGTATCAAAGTAGAAAAAACTTTTAAAAAATCATTTTTTTTTCAATCCTACTAGATCTAGTTGTGGAACAACAGAAGGTTGGATCCTCTATTAATAATCCACCATATTTTGATGGCAATGACCATCCTACTAGATCTAGGCTTGTATGAAGTTTTTCTTGAAAATGTAAAGAGAATAGGTCTAGAATTTAGGAGAATGTGGATAGGGATCGTCATTAAAATTCGATGAAATTGGAAGATCTATTGGAGACTCAAGCCCAAACAAGCGAATGTTCAGACTCTCTACAACATATTTAATGGGGTTAGTCCTAACAAATTTCTCAGGATAACCACATGTAAACATGCTAAGGAAGCCTAAGACATTACCTCAATAACCCATGAGGACACTTCAATTGTGAAGTTGTTCACCATCCAAATGCTCATTACCAAATTTAAGAGCATAAGGATGCAAGGGGATCAAGCCTTCTCTACATTTCATTCCAACCTTAGTGACATAATCAACTCTTGTTTTAACCTAGGACAAAATATACTTGAGTCCAAAGTTGTAAGAAAAATTTTAAGATCTCTTCTTGAGAGATTCGGACCTAAGGTCACACCTATAAAGGAAAGCAAGGACATCAACTCTATGAGAGTTGATGAACTTGTAATATCTCTTCCTGATTCGCAGAAGCCTCAAAAAATCAATTTTAAGGCTTCTAAGTATGAAGGAATAGAGTCTGAAAGCTTTAAGCTAGAAGGATAGAAGAGCTTGCTTTACTATCTAAACAAATTAAAAATACCATGAGGTATTAGAAAAGGCTATTTAGGAAACAAGACTCAAAGAGAAGAAAAAGAGTTGAAAATTCATTTAAGAAAAGGATAAAAGCACCTCTTAAGGAAAAACAATAGAATGTTAGAATTGTGGAGGGCTAAGACATGCATGTGTCTTCTAACTACCCTAGTGTTAAAGATGTTAAAAAGGCTATGTAGGTAACCTGAAGCGACACAAATTCAAATGAGAGCGATTCTTCAACCCCTAAAGATAACAAGTATGAACAAACAAGATTATCTTGCTTTCATTTCTTAAGTTGTTTTTTATAATGCTAATTCTAGTGATAGCTAGTGATATTGATTTTATTGATAATGTCTCCATTATTGAAAATTGGTATGAAAAATATCAGTCATTGTTGAATAAATACATCAAAATTACTTTTCCTTATGAATCACTAAAAATTGAGCATGGTGTGTTAAAAGAAGAAAAAGTAAATCATCATGAAAAAAATTAATTTTTAGAACATAAATCTTTACTTGAAAGAAACAGTGCTCTAACTTTAGAAATTGAACACTAAAGAAAAGAAGTCTTTTCAAAAAATGAAATCTTTCATGCTAAAACTAAAGTTTTAAATGAAATAATTAATAAATGTAAGTCTCATGTAGATAAAAAAAGGTTTTGTCTATGTAAACAAGATTAAAACTCCCATTCGTGTGAGAAATAATCTTTATTAAGGTCAAGGAAGAAACTCTTAACCTCATTGCCTCGTTTAACACACCTCCCTAGTGCTCAATTTAACTCAAGGTAAGTGCTACAATAAGCTTTTTGATAGGTATCAGTCTTATCTAAATAGGCTAACAAGTGGATTGAATTCCCTAAAAATCAAATCCTAAATTTTTTTTTTTAAAAAAAAAAAAAAGAATAACACGCTTAGGAATAGAAAAAACACTCCCAATACACCTCCTAGGATGAAACAAGTTTGGGTAAAGAAAGAAAACCCACTCGTCGTCCAAAATAAAAGCCTAATAAAGTTTGAAGATGTTTTTTTAAATTCTCTTAGAAATTCTACTCCTAGAAAATCTTTAGCAGTTTCTACTATGAAACAAGGCTAATTAACTTAAGTAAAACACCCAAGAGGTGGGGTGAATTAAGTTTTTTAAACTTTTTCAAAAACACCCTTAATTAAATAAATAATAGTTCAAAAAATGTAAAAAGATAGAGTTAAAGAGATGCAAACACTATAGTGGTTTGAAAAATCCCGCCTACCTCCACTTCTTCTTCTAAGTGAAGGTTCCACTAATCCAAAGCTTTCAACCTAAGATTTTAAGTCTTTACAATTGGATTCACAGGCTCCAATATGATCCACAAATCTTTCTTCAAGTTTATCCTAACTTGAAGCTCTAACACTCAACCTTACTCAAATAGATGAGATTTTAAGCAAACCTAACCTAGCTTAATAGATGAAAAAATACAAAGAAGGTAAGATAAATACAAAGGTGCACTAAGATGAATTTGCAAATGAGAAGTTAATGTACCAAATAGAAAGAGAGAGCTTCAAATGTGAAAAACAGGTAGATAGAAAGTTTAATGCAAGTGTTCTCTTCTCAATAAATAAATGAGAGCTCTCTATTTATAGGTTTACAACCTTGAATACCAAAAAATACATCAACTAGCATTTTTTAGTCGAGCTCCAATTTGATTACTTGACCAACCATTAGGCAATTAATGCTTAGCATGTAATTACTTGTCCATTTTAAGGTTCGACCAAACCTTAACCGAGAAAAGGATACCCTCAATTGAACCTTGATCAAGAAAGGGGTACTCTCGACTAAACCTTGACTAGGAAAGAGGTACCATCAACTAAACCTTGATTAGGAAAAAAGTACCCTTGATTAGAAAGTAGTTTTCCTTGATCGAAAACACTACCCTTTTAGAAGAAAGAGAAAATTATTTGTTTAAAATGCTTATGACACATTTAATAAGAACATGCTTAAAAAATAAATTGAAACTAAGTGTTTGTTTCATCCGAGGGATTTATGCACAACATAAGTCGGTCTTTGTGTATTTGAATTACGCCATAAACATCGTTATTGGGTTTTGTTTCTTATTGTGTAATGAAATAAGTGAGTATCCTAAGAAATGACATGTGCTACTAGTGTTATTTCTATCAACTTTACAACTAGCAAAGTTAGCATCCGAAAAAATCAATCAATTCAAAATTATTACTCTTAAGATACCACAAGTCTAAGTCAGTTGTACCTTTTAAGTATTTGAATATTCTTTTTACGACACTCAAGTGTGATCCTTTGGCACACAAACATATACTAAACATAATATCGAGTCTACTAGTGATTAGGTACAATAAAGAGTCTATCATGCTTTCATATATAGTTGAGTCAATGGACTTACCTTGTTCATTCTTGTCAAGCTTGATGGATGAGCTCATTGGAGTTCCCATTATTTTTGCATCCTCTATCTTGAACTTTTTGGGAAGGTTACTAATATGCTCAGCTTGGTTGATGAAGATGTCTTCCTTTAGTTGTTTGATTTCAAGTCTAATAAAGTAGTTAAGCTCTTCCATCATGTTCATCTCAAATTCACTATGCATACACATGAAAAACTCTTCACACAATGAGATATTAATAACACTAAATATGATATCATCAACATATATTTAAACTATAAGTACATCTTTATCTTTGGTTTTAATAAAAGAGTTGTATCAATTTTTTCCATTTTAGGACCATTTTCTAAAAGAAATTTGTTTAACCTTTCATACCATGCTCTAGTGTCAGTTTCATCCATTTTATTCTAAATACCCACTTTATGACAATAACAATTTATTTGAAAGTCTAAGTACGAGTTCTCATACTTCATTTATTTTAAATTGATAAAGTTCTTACACGACAATCATCCAATTTTTATCAACTATAATATCATTTATGTTATTAGGTTCATTTTGATAAGTGAAAGCTAAATTGTTGCAAATATTTCTAAGAGAATATTTTTTTACCCCACTAGATGGATTACTTATGATTTGATATTGTGAGTGATTGATGAAAAACTTCCAATCCCTTGGAAAGTCTTAACTTGATTCACTTTGCACTTGTTGAGGGCGGGAAAGTGCTAAAGGTGACATTTCTTCATTTGGATCAAGCTCATTTTCTTCTTGTTGTCTTCCATTTTTAATTTGCAATTTTCTCATGTAATCCTACAAACTTAAATCATCATCAACGCGAACTGTTCTTTTGTTGAAAACTCTAAAATTTTTACTTTAAAGTGAATATAAAAAAAGAAACATCCAGCATCCAATTTTGCATTTTTCAAGATTATCTTTGGTATTTAGGATAAAACATTTGCAACCAAAGACTTTGAAATATCCAATGTTAAGCTTCTTATTTTTTCAAAGTTTTTATGGAGTTTTCTTAAGAATGGGCCTTAATAGAACTCTATTTAAAATATAACAAGAAGTGTTAATTGCTTCTAGTGAAAAAGATTTTGGTAAGTCATTTTCATTAAGCATGGTTTTTTCCATTTCTAGTAAAGTTTTATTTTTCCTTTCAACTACCCAATTTTGTTGAAGTGTTCTAGGAGCCAAAAAGTCATGGTCAATCCATGCACATTGCAAGTTTCAAAGTCAATATTTTCAAATTCTCTCTCATGATCACTTCCTATGCAATTAATTGTAAAGCTTTTTTTATTTTAAATACTTTTACAAAACTTTGAAAAAACTTGAAAAGCTTCATTCTTTTGACTTAAAAACAAGACTTATGTGTGTTTAGAGAAGTCATCTACAATAACATAAATGTAAGACTTTCCTTCAAGACTTGGTGTCCTAGAGAGCCAAAGAATTAATCCATATATAAAAGTCCTTTTTAAAAAGGTCTTTTAGAAAGAACCTTCTTCCAATACTTAGGATAGTATTTCTTGTCCCTTAGCTTAGATCTGAGAGTATTTTTCATAAAACTATACATCTAGCTTTACATTGATTAGATCAATTCCTATTTCAATTCCTAGAACCTCTATTTTTATAGAAAACACAAGATCAAATGCATTCCTTAGTGTTCTTTAAGAGAGTGTATTATAAAAGAAACTCATTAAAGTGGGATTAGTGGTCACTTTGGGAGAGACCAAACTCTTGCTATTGTTGAACATTTTTATTGGACAAAAATAGGAAGAGAGGTTGAGATGCATGTAAAGAGATGTAGAATCTACCACATAGCCAAAAGTCACAACCAAAATACCGGTTTTGACACTTCACTTCTACCTAAAGCTCCTTAAGAAGATGTCAATATAGACTTTGTTTTGGGTTTGCCAAGAACTCAAAGAAACAATGATTCTATCTTGTTGGTTGTTAATTGATTCTCTAAAATGGCTCATTTTATTCCATGTAAGAAGATTGTAGATGCAACTCATATGGATGATTTGTATTTTCAAGAGATTATGAAGCTTCATGGCATACCAAAAACCATTGTTTCTAATTAAGATTCAAAGTTCTTGAGTTATTTTTGGCACACCTTTTAAAGGTAATTAGAAACAAGTCTAAATTTTAGTACATCTTGTCATCCCTAAACCAATGGTCAAATTGAAGTTATTGACCAAAGCTTAGGAAATCTTTTAAGAAGCATGGGTAAGAACATTTGGAAATGGGATCTTACTTTGATTCCAATTGACTTTGCTTGCAATCAATTCACTAGTCAAACAACAAGTTGCAATCCCTTTAAAGTTATATATAGTTAGAATCCCATAACTCTAATCAACTTGGTTCCACTTCCAGCCATTGATCATGTTAGAAAGGATGTTGAAGAACAAGATAAGAGTATTAAAAAGTTGCATGAACAGGTTTGAGACAAAATTATCAAGCGAAATGAGAGGTACAAAAAGAATGCTAATAAGAGTCAAAGATTCATGGAGTTTAAAGTAGGTGATATGGTTTGGGTTCATCTTCAAAGAAAACGTTTTCCACCTAGAAAGTTTTTCAAGCTTCAACCTAAGGTAGATGGACCATTCAAGGTAATTCAACAGGTCGGTGACAATGCCTACAAGATTGATGATTTGCCTAACAACTATAGTGTTTCAACATCTTTCAATGTTTTCGATTTCCTTCCCTACCATGGGAAAAAAATGATCCACACTAATGGGAAAATCTTTTCCAACCAAGGAGCTTAACATAGAGTATCTCATTATATGATCCAACACCTAGTTAAAAAGAAGTTCCAATTCATTACTTTAATCATGTGAGATGTTAAAGGAAGTAGAAACTATTTTTTTAGGGTTATATTCGAGGTAAATCTAGTACTAGGATAGTGAAAATTTCTATTCATACTATCTACCACATTAAAGGTCTTTGAGTTAAGATTCAAATTTTATTTTGTAGGACTTCATTTGGAATTCTAGAGAGGAAGTTGTGTTCAATTTTCATAGAATGTTCCAATTGTCCAGTACTACTCGAGAATTGTTCATGTTTTGAGGGTTGTTGCAAGTTGTGGCAATTGGAAGTCAAAAAGTGAGGAAGTTGCTTTATTAGAGGTAGAGTACTTTAGAGAAAAGGGTGAATGGTGAATGGTAGATTTTGTGAACAAAGGATTATTTCCTAACTTTATATCGCTTGTAGACTACTTTAGGTGGTGATTAAATTTGTTTTCTTTAGTGTTTTTTCTAGGGTGGTAAGCTTGTATTTTCCTTCTTGTCTACTTAGTTCTTTTTTTTTTTTTTTTTTTTTTCCATCTATCTTAGTGTCGCAACCTTACTAGGCAAGCATCAAATTGGTAGCAACCTCATGGCAAGTCCCATGGCACCATTCTCACTCTTCATGCAAAGCATTTAGTAAGAGCAATTACACTCGATCATATCAAGTTTTTCTAGTTCTTAATTTTCCCACCTTTAAAATTTGAAAATATAAAAAAAATATATAAAAAATAAGAGGCTTTGAAGGAGCATATGATCATTAACAAGAAAATATTAACTATTATATTTTCAAATAATAGAAGTTTTTAAAATTATAATAACCTAAACCAAATTTAAAATAATAATAATTAGACTTGACTCTCTATTCTCTTATGGCTTAGGCATCGATGTGTTTGTTTTTTGTTTTTTGTTTTTTTTTTCTCTTTCCTTTTCTACAAGTTAGCTTTCATGTAACATCATGAAAACAACAAAATATAAACAAATCTCTTTGTGACATTGCACCATCACCAAATGGACACTTGTGCACCAACTAGTAAGCAACAACAATACTAACAACAAAAGAAAAAAAAAATTGCAAATATTATATCATAATAATAACACCAAAATTTTTTGAATGCAAATATTTAAAAAAATAATAACAACAATAATTTTTTAATTAATTTTTTTGATGTTGTAAATAAGCTATGTTCCAAAAATATGACTCATTTTGAAAACAATTCTAGGAAATAGGCAAAAGATAACTTTTTAAAAATTATTTTATGATAAATAGCTTTTGAAAAGTAATTTTCCAATGATTATATAAGATTTTTAAATTTGAATTACCTATTATATCCTCCAATAATTTAATTTCACTTGATGAACTATGCATATTTTTTCCCTTTTTTTTCGTGCACTTTGACATGCAATTAGAATGGCAAGTAAAACGATACCATGAAGGTCAACTAGAATGGTGGACTGTACTATACTGGGCTTTGGCCCATTAGGTTTCCACAGAATTGTAGTAAAGCTAAAGTAAATGGCCCACCTGATCGGCCCGGCCCGGCCCAACTATCTCCTTGTAAGGGGCCTTTTTATTATATCAAATATATTCTAATAATTTAGATTGCATAACTTTTCATGATATGTACAATTGTAATTCGATCCTTACTTTTTTCTTTTTTTCTTTTTCTTTTTTTGTTTAAGATAAAATTATTTAAAATTCTCTTTACTAAAAAATTTGGACATCAAAATAAAATACTTTTAATTGAAAGAAATAAAATAATTCCTAATATTTTTAAAAATTAAAGGACAATGACCTTATTTTAAATATATGTATTCACTAATTTTTTTAATATTCATCTAACGCAAAAGCACTTTTATAAATAAATAAAAAATAAAAAAAAACATGTGGCAATATTCACAATTTTCAAAAAATAATGGTTAATTTCCCAAGGTTTTGAAAATTGTAGTTATGAACATTTCTAAATTAAAATTGGGCATAAATAATAAATTTTAGAAGATATTTTTTTTTTTTATGGCTTGAGATGAAAATGAAAATAAAATAAATAAATAGTTTTTATTTAAAATTTGGACAATGAAATTTGCTTAAATTACAAATTTTATGGACAAATTTAGTTTATTAGAAGAACATTAAAGGGGCACAACAACAAAGAGAGAAAAAACAATGAACAATGGACTTTCTAATGATGGAGAAATGAAGGAAAATAAAGAAAAATCTCAATGAGTTTAAGCCCATTAATCATATTCAAATTATAGGCCAAATTGGGCTGAAAATGTGGTGAGGCCCAGTGTAGCATCAATATGGGCTGGATCATTGGTTTCATTTTAATTTCTTATGAACTATCCAAGGAAAAATGAGATGAAAATAAATCTAGTTATAGTTCTATAATGATCATTGGTTTCAAATCTTAACTATTTAGTTAAATCTATAATGACCATATTAAGAAGTATATGATCAAATTATTTCTCAATCACAATCAAGTTATAGTTCAAATATGATCAATAACTTATTTTTTGCCAATGTACATGATCTATAATATAATAAATCATATAAAAAAAGTCATTCAACAATACTAAAAAGATAAACCCTATTTGGTAACGATTTTTTAAAACCAGTTTCTTTCACGACCCCATTTTCCACTCAATATTTTCCAATTCAGGGCTGCAATGGCGCACACATAGTCCATCAACCAACCCCGATTTTGCATAAAAAATGTGATTCTACAATACTAAAAAGATAGACCCTTTTTTAAAAAACTGACTTCTTTCACAACCCCATTTTCCACCCAATATTTTCAAGTTTAGGCTACAATAGTGCGCATAAAATCCATCAACTAACCCCGATTTTGCTTCTTTAGTGAGCCCATACCCTCAAGGAAAGGTCTCTTTAGTGTCTTATGAAAGCCCTCCATATATGACTTTTCATCATTTACTCCTCTGACGATATGGGATACTACAATTTTTATCTTTTAAAATAAAAAATAAGAAAATATGTTTGACAATCAAAACACATAAAATTGTTTTATGTTCTTAAAAATTGATGACAAAGTGTTTTTAGAGAATATTTTTTAATTTTTTTTAGTTATTTTCATTTTTTTAATTATAGTTTCAAGGAATAATTATATTAATATTGAAAATAATTAAAAATTAAACACGTAAATGTTATTTTTAAAACATATGTAAAAACATAAAAATAATTTTACAATATTTCACATTCCCAAACAGAATTTTATTTTATAAAATATCAAATAATAGTTTTTAAAAACCATTTTAAAACATATTTTCCAAATAAAGCCTAATCATTTTAATATCATACATTTCTTTTTGGACAAATAACAAATTATCATGTACATAATTGTTAATATTTTAAAATTTTTCTTGTTATCAAATGCATTGATGAAAGATTTTATTTTTTGTATAAGGGAATAAAATTTTCAAAAAAAAAAAAATTCCCTATCATTATATAAAAACACTATTAAACATAGAAAATTGTGGAGATTGAAATGATCTCTGGATTGATAAGAAGATCCTTTCAATTGCCTAGAATACGTTACTTGAACGAAACTAGATCTTGTGGAATCATATTGAATATTTGACAATACATTCCGTACCTTGCTAAAAAACCAATCTTTATTTACCAACCACACATTGTCTAACCAAATCCAATTCTCTCTCGATACATTCCTCAAAAAATCTAATTCATGCGGATTTTTCCCCCAACTAACGAAGAGATCTTGGGGAAATTGCCACATATGAAATTAAGCACAATTTTGCAAAGAAATAGCCCACTTATTTAGAAGAGATGGGAAACATGCTAAGTACTCACAAATCCAAGAAAATAAAATGTTGGAATAATCCATGTTGAGACACAACAAGAAAGCATGATGGGGTGTCTTCAAATCCAATTAATGGTAGGCCACATTTCCATGAGGAACATGTATAAGTATTGAGTTGAAAATGAAGGCTTGTCCCTCCAACACTAGGGAGGCAACAATCATTTTATTATTAATGATTATGCAGCTTTGTAATTAATTTTCATCTTATGAGTGATTGTGTCTTCCAAAAATTGCAAAAATAAAATGGAAAAATTAAGAAAATAATTAAACATAACATGCAATATTTGTTGAATAACATGTTTTAAGGACATTTCTAAAAATAACAATTTTTTAAAATGTTATTTTATTTTAGATTTTCAAGCATGTAAATATTTAATAATAAAAATTAATCCAAGAATCAACTTGTTATTATTATTATTATTATTATTAAAATTTAATAATAACAATAATAATAATTTGATAATTATGTTTAAAGTTTTGAAAATATGCATGGGAATTAATTTGATCATATTAATTGACTTATTTCCAATATTTTTTAAAAGTATATGACATAATTATTGTAAATAGTAAAACAAAATTGCACTATCCAACTCATTGTAATATAGTTTTAAAATTCCATAAAATTAATCAAATGCTTTATTATTTTATACAGAGAATGCAAACAAAAAAAAGGGATGAAAGTATCTAGGATTATATGCCTTTAAAATTTTTATTTGGCAAAAGCTTGGGAAAAGGTCCATGTATGGAGAAGTACCACTGCCTCTAAAATACATGACATGATTGAATTCTAGAAATCATAGTGTCTGAGGCCACTTTTTCAAGCAATTGCTTTTTGGTAGAGGGTTCAATTCCAATGGGTGCATTGGTGCAATGCCACACATGAAGATAATTACAATATTACCATTAACTTAATCATATAAAATACTATATAATAAATTACAAGGGGACAACAAAAGGTTAATACCATATGTATCAACCTCCACCGTTCCCACCCCCCCAAAAAATAAAAAAGTGAACCCTCTCTCTCTCTCTCTCTCTCTCTCTCTCTCTCTCTCTCTCTCTTAATCATAGAAAAGCTTAATCCCATATATATCAACCTACACCATTCCCCAAAAAAAAGAAAAAAAAAAAAAAAGAAAGGGTGAACCCCATCTCTCTTTTCTTAATCATGCTAGATCAATATATATATTTATTTCATACACTATACACTGTAGAAAGGAAGAAAGAAGTATATTCATAATTATTGGATTGTAGATATGGATATAGGTAAAACACATTCCAAACTAAGGTAATGATCATCATCATCAACTCCTTTTCTTTGAGTTCATCTCTGGTTTAAGGTCTTGGCTCAAACTCTCCCTGGAGGCTTTGGGTCATGGTGGGTGTTTGCTCCTGTTCCTTGATAGTCATCTATGCCCTCCATGGCAATCCTCTCCACCCTTTTGTACCCTTCTTCCACCTCTGGAAATTTGTAGAAACCCATTCCCTTCTGCAAGGTCAAAGGACTTTTTAATTAAGAAAAAATTGGTAAAAACAAAAAAAAACAAAAACACACACACACACACTTATGATGACATTAATTTTCAAAAGAGCTAGCTTCATAATCCAATGAGAAAATTATCTAAGGACTAGAATGGTTTTTTGAAAAGTCCAAAAAATGGCTGTGTGATCACAGGTTGGCAGCTCTGTTGAACCACATGATAATCTTATAATCAAATAATAGAAAAAAAAAAATCTATAACCTTTAGATTAATTCAACAGTTAATTATAGCAAAAAATAATTTTAAAAACACAAAAGGAAAAAAAAAAAAGGGTTGTATCACAAGATAACCTTATGTTGGGTGTGATTTATACTTCGAAGCAATCAAGAAAATTGAGGTGGAAAGAAAGGGGAAAATTTGAGAACTTTTTCTTGCTTCCTTCAAATCCATGCAACCATGGAGTAGTACAAAAGTCATAGAAATGGGGTCTAGGGTTTTGAGAGAGGGAGAGAGAACCTGAGAGAGAAAAGCAGCTTGGGCTGAGAGCTCCTCCTTGATTAACTGGAAGCTTCCTACAAATCAACACGAAGAATATATTTTTCAAACAACAGAAAACAAAATCAAAACACACAAACTGAAAATCCTAAATCCTCCATGGCTGATCAACACTCCAACTCTAAGCCTTACTTGATGAAGGAACTGCAGCACAAGAGAGAAGCCATGAGAAACCCAGAAAAATGATCATCAGATGAAGAAAACCCTTGTGACCCATGTTGAAAAATGCTCAAATATACTGCAGAATTGTGTTGAGATAGAGGTTGGTTGGTGAGTATATATAGAGGAGAATAATAGAATATAGAAATGAAAAAAAAGTACTCCACAAAGTCAACTTCCATTTTATTTTATGTGGGTGAGTTCCCACTTGCCTAACTTTATCATCTTTGGTCACTTTCATATATGGAAATGATCATTTTCAATATTTTTTTTGTTTAATAAAAAAAAATAAATAATGCATAAAATATTGACAGCCCAAGTACTGCATATATAGCAATCACGGGCAGTGCAGAAATGTCACACATTTCAATCAATCTTAGGAATTCATGCACCCCACTTTTATTAATTTATTTCTTTTATATAAGTGGTAGATTTTGGGACATGTGAGTTCTTGGTGGAGTCTATAGAATTTCTTTTCTTGAATTTTAAATATTTGTGTCTAAAGACTGACATTTGTGCCTCTTGATTCATGGGGGCTGCTTTGGTGGATTTATCTACTTAAAAGTTTAGTTGGATTTATTTGTAACACTTAGCAGTAAATACATATTGGGTCAGCAGTGGGAATTTTTTTTTAATTATTAAAAATTGGTTGTTCAAAAAATAAATATAAAAATGTAGCATTTTTACCATTTACTTTATTTTTACACTAAACTTGTGGTTTAAAAAAAAAATTATTTTTAACTCTAAATTTATCTTTTCATGAGGAGTTTACTTTCTTTTTATGTTGAAATTCATTTTTTCAAAAGATAAAGTCGTCTTATCAAAATAAGGTTTGCACATGTAACTCATAACTACGATTAATTTTAATTCTAATTTTTATACGATGGTTTTCTAACAAACATTTAAAAAATAAAATTTACACTATCATGCAAAAAGTCCATCAGCAATGTGTAAACTTGGGAATGAAAAATATCATATTTGAGATCATATGCTAAAAAGTAAATTTTTGAAATGAGATTCTTATAATTGGAGCATGACTTTTAGATTCCTTAATTAAAAGATTTGACCTTCTTTTTTTTTTTGCTTAATTTTGGTGGTTTCTCTATATATATACCATTTTTAAATTAAGTGTATTAATATTTTTAAGAGACATTTATTTAGTGATGATGTCATTTTCCTTTGGCCAAGTCATCTATCCTTTTGTTAGGATTGACTTAGCATGATTTAATAATGATTTTTAAATTATTATATGTCTAACAAATAATATCTACATGACATGAAGTGAGTTGTTATAAATAGAATTAGAGTTTATCTTTAATCACAATATAGAACCTTATAGTCTAGCCTAAAAAGGCTATTATCTAAGTGGTCTTGCAATATCGGGAATACAATAAAAAAGATTGTGTGTAAATGGAGGTAAAAGGAAGAAATTCTTGATACTATATGTAGTGGATTTTTTTTAAATCTCACAAAAACAACAAAAAGGTTGTATGTAGATGGAGGTATAGAAAAAAACTTTTAATACTTTTTTTAACCATATAAAGGAATTTTAAAGTTGTAGGAGTTTATTAAACCCATAACAGATGATATCTACATGGAACGACACAAGTTTGAGTTATTACAAATATTATTTAGATACATTTATACTAATTATACTATGAATATGAAAAAATAAAAAATCAAATGATAAAAATGGGATATTTCATGCAAATAATATGATTATGATACCATAATATCCAATTATTAGAAGTTTTTTTTTTTTTTTTTTTTTGAGACCTATAAAAATGATTTCAAGGATATTTGAATGAGGATATTTATTAATATCAATATTTTTTGCTTAAAATCCTAATTTTGGTTTTTAATTAAAGTTAAGAGTAAAAAATTATTTCAAATGAGGCCTTTATATCCATAAGTGTTATTGAAAATTTGAAATTATTGTAAAACTATTTTATAGCATTACCTAAAATAAGCAACAATGTGACCATCAATTCAAATGAAGGAACAAGTGTGGACTTGTGTTTTTCACATGCGTTCCTACTTGAAATTGCGACTCGTTTTTTTATTGTGAAAAAATGATTTTTAAAAAGATTGGAGTCGTCACTTAGCTTAGTTTATTTTTAAAAGAGAAAACAAAGTAAGAAATAAAACTATAATGTGACTTCTTATTTAAAAAAGACATGTCTGTAAAAACCGAATCTAGATTCGGAAGTTAGATTACCTATCAAAAAGGCATGGTGAAAAGTCGTAATACTCCTCTAAACTTGTATATCTATGGTATCTACTAAGCGAATTAAGGAAATTATGACAATTAATTAATTAATCATGGATACCCAAATTAATGACACAAATCAGTATACAGAAAAATAATCATAAAAATATATTATAATAATCTACAAAATAAATGACAAGAGAAATATACAAATTGATTTATTAAGCTAATTAAAAATATATGTTTTAAATTAAAAACAATTTCAAATGAATGGTTTCAATTTATTTATCTACGCACATAAAGTTTCAATTAATTTACAACAAATTATTTGATTCAATTTTATTTGTATTCAATTTTTATTTTTAAGAAAATTAATTATACTCATGGTTATTAAAAGAATTTACTAATAAAATTTCAATTTGACAATAAAAATAATTTTCACTTGCTTTTACTATAAAAAGAATGAATTTTTGCAACTTTATTTAAAAAAATATTTTAATTTGATTTTAGGAACTAATTTCTTTACAAATTTTATTTTAAAAAAATTAATTCAATTTTATTTTTATTTTAAAAAAAAATTCTACAACTTCAATTTGCAAATTCCATTCTTATTCAAAAGTTATTTAAGACCTTTACCAATACAAAAAGAAAAATACTTTTAATCCTATTCTAATTAAAGAAATAAAATTATTAAAATTTTTTTTTTTTTTGGACAATTTTATTAAAAGAAAAATAACCTTTTGGGAAATTTTATTTAAAAACCAATTTTTTGAACAATTTTTATTAAACAAATAAATTTTGGACAATTATTACTAAAAGAAATTTTAAAATTTTTATTAAAAACAATTTTCTAGATTTTCCTAAAAACATTTTTTCTAATTTTTTATTAAGAAAACTTATTTTTATTAAAAAGAATACTTTCTAAACTATTATTTTATTAAAATATATTTATTGAATTATTTCTCTTATTTAAATAAAACTTTTAGATTGTTCGATATTCAATTCTATACACAAGTAAATATATACAAATAAATATTTACAAAAACTAATAAAAATAAAACAAAATAGTAGTGAAAAATAAAACGTATACCCAAACAAGCTTACAATAAGCTCAATATTTTTTTACAGTTTTTTGAGTCTCATTTTCTTTCATGAAATTCATACTCCATATGTTATAAATTCGTACTCAGTCACAAAATTGCAAAATGAGTTCATGCAAAAACAAAAATTGACTCAAAGTAAATATCCAAAAATATGCAAAACCCAAAATAATTCAAGCCCAAATTCAAACTTCAAATTGGTTCAATAAATTTTGCCAATGAAAATGAATCCAAATTAATAAATATAACCCAACATAAATATCTCATGCTAATAGTCCTAGTTCAAAATTTCTCAATTAATTACCAAAACATAAACACAATTAGTCAAACCCAAATACAACAAATCAAAATAGATCAAATTAAGTCTAAATTTAATATCTCATAATTTAATCCTAATTTTTAATATGCAAATCCAAATAATAACTAAAAATAAATCCAATTCAATATACAAACAACTAAATAAATTAAGCTTAAAATACCCAAACTATTACTGCACAAATAAAATAATAATAACAATAAAACTAAATGAAATAAAATAAAAATAAAATAAAAAATTTACCTCGCGTTTAAAACCCTAGGTGCAGTGGGATCGGGTGTTGTGGGTTTTAGGGCAAAGAGGAAGAAGAGAGGGAAAGAAAGAAAAATGGGAGGAGAATGGAATGAGAAAAATAAGAGGAAAAAAAAGGAAAGGGAGAGAGAGGAGAGAGTGTGGGGGAGCTATGGTCATGGGAGAGTGGAGTTTTGGGAGGGAGAAAAATGGGCAGAAGAGAGAGAAAAAAAGAAAAAAAAAATGAAAAAATGAAAAGAAAAGAAGAAAATGAGAATATATAAATAAGATAATATAAAAAATAAAAATAAAATAAAATAAAATAATAAAAACTAAGAATTAAAAGGTATGATTGTGTCAAAAATAAAATTTAATCAAGTTTGAAATTTAAGAAAAAAATTGGATTTGAAACTAATATAAAAATAAATTTAAAACAAATTTTGGAGGGAATTTTAAAATTTGAACTCATGATTACTTTTGGTGTATGATTCATACATTCAATTCAATTTTAAACATAATGGTTAAAATATTTTTTTATGTTTGATAGATAGAAAAAAATTATATATATATGTATAATTTATATTTTGGTAGGTAGAAAAAATCTTGATTTGTAAATAGTAAATATTCTTCTACTGGCACTCGTATTTAAGTTGAAAAGGGCACATAATTGGAAACTAGGAGCTAAGCATTAATAGATTGGAATGATTTAGAGTTGAGAATTAATAGATTGGAAAGTGGGGAATGGGAAAATGGGAGAATGAATTGATTTCGGAGGTGGGGAAAGAACAACTAGATATGAGTGTGACTCCTCTTTTGACTATATCCACCATTTTCTTCTCATTCTGCCGTGTACGCTTCCTCTACCCGGCCCCCACTCTCAATATTATCATCCCACTTTTCATGTTCATGTTTCATAATCATATTTAAATACATTCTACCCTTTATATATATATATATATATGTTCATATGATTCACTATGTGCAAGTTTACTCTATTTTCATAAAATTTAAAATTATACTTTGATCTATTTAGTAATTACACTAATTTCTTTTTCGACATGAGCAACTTATTTAACCTTATTTATAATCAAATAAAACCTTTTTGATTTATCGGACTTTCTAGTTTCCAAAATCCTAATTCATTACACTTTAATATCTTTTTCTTCTTCATATGATCATTTTTCAAAAGGGTAAAAACTAGAAATAAGGTTTGATTTAGTTTGGGTTTAGAAAAGCTCGGGGGAAAGAAAATAAAGAAAAATAAATTATATAAAAAAGTAATATAAATTTATAATATTTTTTATTTGGATATCAATGGATAAGTTGTGGGAAAAAAAATTAAATTGTTGAAGAATACATTTTTCTTGAACCTTTCTCACCTTTATCTAAAGAAAAATGGGGAGGAAAATCATTTAGTTTTTTCTAGCTTTTTTCTATATTTTTTTGTTACTTTTTTTACATAGTATATATTAAATATAAGAAAATAATAATGTTTCTTACTACTTTTTCTTTTCTTCTTATTTTCTAAAATAAAAAAGAAAATAGTCTAAAAATAAATTTACGAAGAAAAATCCAAGAAGAAATAGCTATTAATATTGTTGATCAAAAACCATGGAAAGAGAATCAAAATTAATTAAAGAGATTTTTACCTCTTATTCAACTAACTGATAATATGCATATTCCAACTTTTTACCTCGAAAAAGAAAAAATGAAAAAACTAGCTAAAATTTTTATATCTTAAATTAGAATCATCTTGTGAAGAGACAAATTGACTTTTAAGAATTTTAGAAAAAATGTATAAAAAAGAAAATAGAGACAAAAAATAAAAAAAGTTGAAGAAAATTTTTTAAAAATAGAATAAAATTGATATATTATTTTATACGATGATTCAAATTTATTTAATTTATTTTAATTTTTTAATAAAAATTAAATAATTTAAAAATATATAAATTTTTGACTTTATTTCGTTTCTTACTTTCTTCCATAAAACTATCTTTTAAAACTTTTTTCTTTCTTTTTCTACTACTTTGAACCACACATAGCATTAATCAACAAAGTGTTGACTACATTACATCAATCTATTGCTTGTATCATCAAATTTAATGTGTAGCCTTTTGAAAATACCTTCTTCCTTGTCTTTTTCTATATATATATTTTTTAAATGCCATCAATTTTTCAAAGGGAAAGAATCTTGAAGGGTGGAATTTATGTATAAATGGGAGAATGATGGACGCATGGACATAGTTGACTTAGGTGTCATCATCTTGAGAGATAAAAGGCAAGAAGGTTTGACAACAAGGTCACATGTAATGGTGACAAACAAGTGACCACATCACCCTCAAAATTCAAAATGCATACAAAAGAACTTTGACATCAAAACCATCCTGCCCACCACAAAATATGAGCAAAAAGACAAACACAACGAGGAAAAAAAAAAATCTATGCATCTTGCTTCTTTGCATAAGCAATGAAGAAGGGGGGTTTTTTCTTTTTTTCCTTTTTCTAATTACTTTTTTAATGTTTCCAAATTTTAGTAAAGAAAAGAAAACAAATTTTGTAAAAAAAAAAAAAAAAAAAGAATGGATGATATGCTACTTGAAATTCTTTTTGAAGAAGATAATTTTGAGACCTATTTTAGTAGTTGTTACTTCTATTAAAATATTAAATTTTATGTTTATAAACTATATTTTTCTTTTAAAAATGATATTATTGAAAATAAGAATAACTTTAATTTTTTGAAAATTTTAGTCAAATAAAAATAATCCTTATTAAAGTCTTCAAAAATTTTATCCCACCCAATAATAATATTAGTGTTTATTAGTGCCCAAAACAAGGGTGTTGCTAATTAGTAAAAACAACACCATAATTTAGAAGTCCAAGAACTTGTCCTAAAAGATAAGGGCACTAGGGCATTTCCACTAACTCATCCCTCACTCAATGAAAAATTAATGATTAACTTCCCTTTGAAACATATGATCATTATTTGCCATATTTTAAGGGTTTCAGAAGCCTTTTATGTAGGAGTCACTTAAGTGTCTTTCCACTCAATCTTAATCTATACAATGGCTTAAGATAAAAGATAGCCATGTCAACCTACAAACTAAGATGAGTCAGTCCACATGGAACTTCCATAGCTACACATCTTTGTTGGGATATGTGTATACATTATCTACCATTATAAAAAATTCTTGAGGTTCATGCCCATGTCATAGTTAATGAGATTAATTAATCAAATATTACAAAAACCTCTTGTAATTGTTTTGGACCATTTACTTGCCAACCCAAATTTTGTAAAATCACATGTACAACTTCAATAAAATTTACAAATCTAGACTTGAATTGTGTTTATACAGAATTCTTTAATGGAAAATGTAAGTTATGTGTAGGGATAGTAAGATGTCCCCATTGAGAAGAGAGTAGAAAAGATAAAGAAATGAGAAGGCATAGAAAAAAATAAAGTTAAGGTACTTCTAAAATAACATCAAAAGTTAAATTTTTTTTTTATATATATATGTCTTTCAAATGACAAGTCTTTAGCTTTTTTTTATAGATATCTATTGATAATAACCAATTAAATAACATAATAGGACACATGAAATGATGTCTATATGGATGAATCAATGAGATGATGCCATGTATCATAGATCAATAACATAATCTCATGATTCATGTAACTAATTTATATAAAAATTATAAGGAAATTGAGACATATATCTTGCCAAATGGTGTTTCATCCCTCTCAATCCGGTTCAAATGTGTTCAAAAATATATGGAACAATATTTGCCTCACCAAACATCTAGTTCTAGCGACTAAACCAAAACCCTCATACCATCCCATAAACTTGATGGAGTGGCAAGCCCAACTCACCACCAATGTGTACGAAACAAATCCAATTGGGATCCTCAAGTCTTGCTTCTAACCCAAACAAGTATAAAGCATGCGGATGTCATGATACCCACTATCTTTAAGGGAGGTATTAAGGATTCCTAATCTTCATAAATAAATATAGAAATAATTGTTTAAAAATACCGTTTCACATGTGAGAAAGAGATAATGAAGCCATTAAATAAATACTAAAAGTGATCTCTCATTATCCACCTTAGCATAGTGGAAATAATCTCCCCTTTTATTCATAATCCTAAGTGAATGTTTCCATCCCAAGATAAGAAACAGACATTTTGCAACATCTACCATTGTAGCCATCTATAACATTGACCCCTACCTAGATAGGGGGTCTGCACTAAGTTTCCACCTCATGGTGGAAAAATAAGAGGACAAAACTTCAAGAAAAATCTCATTGAGATGAAGGGGTCATGCTCAATATTAAAGAAGTAATGTATGGACATCATTAAACATACACGCCATAATGAACAAATGACATAATTTTCTTATAAATCAGCAAACCATGTAAAATTATTTCACAGTATTAACATCTTGCAATCAAATTGGACTTAAATTTTGCATATTTAGCTGCTGATTTTGGCCAAATTAATTATTTGATTTTTCAATAAAAAAATATTTTCATTTTAAAATATTTTAGTGCATGCTTATAAAACCTTAGGACAAGCTTTTTTGAATGGAAGTTAGCCTTAGAATAATTTTCTAGATTTGATTTTAATCAAATTAGAGTTAAAAAAAAAAAGCTAAAGTTAAAGTCACAATTTAAAAGAAAAATCTTAAAAACAGATGAAAAAAGAAAGTGTTTCCACCATTAATGATATTAATTCTTATTTTCATATTAGGTTTTCTTTTGCAAAGTGAAAAATCCTTGTATTGAATAACTCAAAGACAAAAAAACTTTTGATTTCAAGGGTCACTTCAAACAGCACTTAATTATTATATCTAAGCACCCACAAATCAAAACAAAAACTCAAAAAGTTTAATGGATCAATGAGCAAAGAAACTAAGGCAACCAATAACAAACAGACAATAAATCTACAGACAAACATTTATTTTACCAAAAAGAAAAGCATCTAGATGGCAACAAACAACATTATAAGTGAGGGTCAACACAAAGACCTGTTTTGATGAAAGCATTGGTTGTATTAGTTAGGGTTGTAGGCATCTTGAGAGACAATGTTTGGTGTAAGCATGAGGTGCGAATGGGATGAGAAGAAGCCATAGCTCACACCATGAAAGGACACTGAAAATGGAAGTGTGAGGCCACCCAATAAAGTGGGTTGTTCAAGAATCATCATCCAAGTGCATTAAATTGACAATGACTTCACTAAAAGCAAGGTGTTTTCACTTTCTATTCACTCAAAAAGTCAAATCAAGCAAGGCATCTTCAATATAAATTGAATTTTTGATGTAGGGTCATCCTAGTGTCGGGGAAAAATACATTTCATGCAAAGTCATCGCCAATTAGAAATAGCTACGTGCCAAAAATGGTCTTTGTACCCATTTGTTTATATTATTATTATTTTTAGCTTTAGTCCCACACTCCATTATATCTTTATTTAATGTTCAAATTTAATTATACATATCATCAAGACATAGATTAGAAGTTCATTATCATATTCTTCAAATGTATCATGCTATGTCGAAGGCTTCTTTATGTGTTACATTGGCAAGTTTCAAACACTGAAATAATTATATAATAAGAATAAAAGACTTATTGAATTTTTCATTCATTTCTGTGTTTATATCATTTATTAGAAGTGAGAATATGAATTCAAAATTCAATTACATATAGAATCTATTTTTACAATTTTCATTTTTTTTTTCATATTACATTGTGATTTACCTTCATTTTTGTCTCTATATATTTTCATTAATAATTCTATAAACCCAACCCATTTTTAGAGCAAGATTAAAAATGCATTAGAGATTTATTCAAAGGTGATTCAATCAAAGAAACCATAAAGCGATTGATCAAATAATTCTTTATCTATAAGAATATCATTCTACAAAAAACATCTCACCACTTCAACAACATGATAATCTATGCACAACAAATAAGTAATTATTAATCTATTATAATCTTATAATTGTAGAATTATTTCTAAGTATTAACAATATGAATATTAATTATTGACTATATTTATAATATTTTTACCTTTTTTTGGTTACATATCAATATTTTAGGTATGGGTATACCCACTCTATTTCCATATGAGATAAAGGACAAGTGCTTGGATATGGAGGGCAAGGAAATGGAAGCTTACATCGATAGCCAAAGAGAAAAATTAAAGACTTATATATGAATGCACAATCATGTATGGTACACAGATAGGGTCAATGAAGCTAAGCATCATTAATTTCACAAAGTATTCAAGAGGCAACATAATCCTCCACAAATTGGTGGATGCATCAAACCAAATCAAAGAGTACAAATATGTATTTGATTTACTAAGTGATGTTAGCAAAGATGTTGACCCAAAACAATATGGTCTAAATTGTTACGAACAATGGTTTAGCATTCATGAAGGTCAAGAGGATGTTAATGAATATGTTGAATTTATGTTAGACTTCATGTGCAACACACTAACTTAATTTAATGTTTGAAGACATTGGAAAAAGAGAAAATATTGCACATGTGATAAACACATCATAAAAATAACTAATTTTATCTATAATCATGGTTAGTAACTTGCATATATGAGGAGAACGTGTGGTGAAGATATAGTCTAACTTAGGACAAGAAGACTTGCCACCAATTACATTGCCCTAGACAATCTTATAAAAAAAAAAAGGTGGATTTGAAAAAAAAAAAAAACGAAAGAAAGAAAGAAAGAAAAATATTCATAAATGAAGCATGGGTACAACATAAACCAAGTGGTACAAAATAAAAAAGAAGTTAGACAAAGAATATTGTTATCAAGACCAAGTGGCAAATATAGTGGCAATTTGTGAGCCATTATAAATGGTTCTTGAAGGATTCATAAGTTGTTCCGACAATGCACTTCGTGTGCAAGTTAGTTCTCATGTTGAAAGAGAACATCAAATATTTAAGGGCTACATATTGGGTCAATACAAGAAAATGGAATAAAAAGACCCAAAAAAAAAAAAAAAGATAAGGCGATCTTAGATAACGGATAGTCACTTCTATGGAGAGGCTAAACATCATCACAAAATTGTAGAATAAAACACTTCTTCATCTACTTCATTCAGCATGTTATTTATTATTAAATTATTAACTACTATCCATTTTGATTTTTTTTATGAGTTTTTAATAATATTAATTTTCCCCTCAATATCATAATTATGTTTAACTTTATAATATACTTGATTAACCCAATATTTCAATACAAATATGGAGTTAGTAGTAATCACTGACTAATTCAAGCTATGTATGCTACATTTGGCAAATAGGCCAAAGCCTTACATTAATTTGGAAATAACGTAAATTTGATGGTGTTATATTGAAACTCATCCAAATTACAATTTTCTTTGGCATTTTATTTCCAGATTTATTAAAAGTTCAATATTGTCATATTGAATATGTAGCATGTATTCTTTTTTATACTAAGAAAGTACTCGATGATCGAACTACAATTTCTTTGAAGACAGAAATGGTTCTCAAGAGTACTTTTTCTAAGTAGCGCATTTAGAATGCTAACATCAAAATGTTTTTATTATCATTCATGTAACAATGTTTGTGTTCATGTTATTTAATTATCTCCAACTAAATAGCAGTACATGTACGAGAACAATACTCCTACATTGAGAAATTTGGTCATTATAATTCTATCACAAACTGCTTCATCTTTAGCTTGTGCGAGAAATTAAAGCACATTGATATAATCCACACCAAACAATAAAATCATCTCACTTACCCCAAGCTCCAACAATTAGTTTTTATTTATTACAGCTTAAAACCAAAGTTATGAGATATAAACATAGAAATGATAGAGTTACGAAGATTAATTTCCTTAATATTAGACATTTCAGCCAAGGAAAGAGAAGAGGATAACTAGTTGTTCTATTGGGTCAGACCTTTACACTTAAGTGATAATAATGGAAATCTTGATCCACAAATTATCTCACATATTTGTGATTTAGACATTAATGTTGAAAGAGTGGTGTCCAAAGAAGTTTATAGTGACAATCTTAACAAAGACAAAAAATTCATTTCAATAGGTAGTGCAACTACTAACATAACCTCATGGTGTTAGTGTTGACCCACAAGTATTGGACCAAGTAATGGTACTAGTACTTCTAGTTACAATTATGATGGCTCAATAGAATAGGGAGATAATGATAAAGACGATGGTGTAGATGATGATAATGATGGAAATGATAGGATGTTGAAGAACAAGACTAAGAAGTTAATATCCATTGATATCATTTTTTGGTTTAGCCAATTTCATACACCACATACAAGATGAAAGGCATGTCTCTAGAAAAACTAGTATAAACATTAAAGCTATTAGAATGTTATCTAGAGAGAGTAGACAATAAAGAATGACAATATTCAATGTGGACTTAGTTTTTGCTAATTTTGAGTCCTTAAGTTTTGAGTCTAGATAAGGCTAACATTTATCCTTCTTATTGTTAGGATAAAGCCTTTAAAAGCATGATAAGATATAACAAATTTCTAGATTTTATTATTTATTAATAAATTTTCAATTCACTTTTATTTATCCTCATTTCATGCATTATATCTTATAAGAACTATAGTTTGCATCTCTTGCATTGTACATGATTTGGGTGCATTAGGAGTTGCACAAAAGATTCAAATCATGGGTTCCTTGTAAATAGATGACTTGTTCATAGCCGATTTGTAGACTTAGGCAACCCACTTGAGGTTATAGTGCATTACCTCTTAATTCAAGGGATGATTGGTCTTGGCCATTAGGATGGGTTTCCTATGGTGAATGTTTTAATGTGTATGGTTACACATTGACAAGACCTATGGTGAGCCACGACATAAGGCTATCAAGTTGTCATGACTTCACCAAGTTGTTTCATTGTGTTGATTGTCAACCTTGAGAGAATACTAAGTTTGTGCTAAAATTAGTAGTGGTTTTAACCTACGGGTGAGATTGTAAGTTGATCATATATTTCCTATGGAACGGGTCACTATTAATAGAAGTCAATAGTAATAAGTATTCTCGATAGAGATACCATGATATCTTATAGGATTGAAATGGAGTGTCCCCTTAGGTGATTCTAAAAAGGTGTGTTCATGTAAACTATGGTCATAGTAATTCCTTAAGTGAAACTTAATATAGACTTTTAAAAAGATAAGACATGTTAATTGAACACATAATAAGAGGATTTGTAACTTAAATATAGTAGAAGTAGTCCTAAAAGGTTAATAGTTTTCACATTATTAGACTACAAACACCAATTCATGGAAAGACTAAATGTAATGGATAGCAAGTCATAGACTTGAGCACTTAGTGTCTCGTTGTTATTTACACAAAGTACTAGAGTGTAGTTGATTTTCTATAGTGGAATGTTGAATCAAATTCAGAATTGAATTCGGAGGGAGTCAGTATTATCTTATGGGTCTTAATAATCCCTACTCAAACTCTACATTGATGACACGGTTTATAAGGGTTGAATTGATTCTAGGTTCACTTTTGTGATAAAGGTGTTTTGGTAATTACGTAAAGTTACATAGGGATAAGTAAACAAAGTCTCTAGATTTGGTTAATTAATTAATTAGATGACCTTGTGTGGTTAATTAATCAATTATGACACATTTTGAACTAGATTAAGTGACTCAAGCCCTTAGTGGGTTAAGTCACTTAAGTCTAATTAGGGAACCCTATAAATACCCCTTAGGGGGTTAAGGTTTTCATCACTTTTTAGAAGTGAGTCATCTTCCAGCATATAAAAAAAAAAAAAAAAAAAAAAAAAAGTCATAGCCTCCATCCTCTCTTCCTCTTCACTGGTTGTATGCCAAGATCAAGAAAAAGTCATCAAGCGAAATATCTCGGGTGTTTGAAACCTCCAACAAATTTGACCTTCATCTTCACCACGTGGAATAGATTTGGCAACGTCCAAATCTTAGATGATGTTTTCTAATGCACATTCTAAATCTTGTTATTATTTAAAAATACAAATTTTCTATTGTACATAGGATTTAGAAAAACTTAAGAAGTTTTACATGCACCTAACCTAATTTTGGGATAGGGAACAAAGAGATTCAGGTTTCCCCACATTTATGTCATGAGTTATAGCTAACCTATTCCAACTTATGGGATGATATCAAGTTCAACCTATGATGATTGGTGTATTTAACAATCCTCTAACGCAAATGTCATATAACATACAAGGAGGATTTAAAACAAGTGCATGATGAACTTCCAGTTTTCCATCCATAAAGAAAACTTAAAAGAATTATGTATATGTTCAAATTAGGATCAATAGTATGCAAAAGTTGATGTCATGCTATCGATATTGTCTCCACCAAGATAGGCTTTCATCATCCTCATTTTATTATGAAACCATATCGATCTTCGTTTTGGTATTAAAAGGAAGCATTACAATGTATTTTGTATAAACTACTGACATTTAATGAAATTAAATATTTATTATAGATTAACTAATATTGAGTAAAGACTTTGAAAATTTGTATTTCTTATGAATGAATATGATATTAGTGTTAAATGTCACAAATCATATCAAATATATAATTTGATATCATAGATAAACATATAGTAGAGGCTATCAAGTGTCCCCACCAAACAGTAGATGACTAGATTTGAGTTTTTTTTTCTTTCTCCATTAATTGTTGGTGCAATTTCTTCTATCCCAAAAGGCAATCTTAATGCTATCAACTGAGGACAGTGTTGATAATAATATAAGGGTGAAATCTTCTTAATTATTATATTCTCACGCATATATTGGTACATACATGTACCTAAAGAAAAACATCCCCTTTATGGTGTTGTTCTTATCTCTTATGTTCCCACAATGCAGACTTTTTGTGTGTCCATATTGGACTTCTGTGAACAATGAGCCTGTTCTAGTCTCATACAGTGGGGTATAGTTGAGATCTTGTAGATTTAAATGGGAACAGTTTGTTGTTGCTGACCAAGTTTCCAATGGTGGATTTTTAATGCAACTACATTTAAAAAATAAAAATAATTAATAAATAAACCTTACCATTTCATAAATCTACTTAATTAAGATAATTAAAAGTATAATTATACATCGTTAAAGCTTGTACCTTAATCATATTATTCATATTTGAGTTGCTCGTTTTGTACCCTATTGTATTATTTGTATTCTAATTATTTTTGTCATAGGTCATATTCTTCTTCCTCCAAGTAATATTCTTTGTACTTGTGATCATAATTTTTTAATGGTTTAATCATATCTATATTTTACTTATATATACAAGTGAGATTAGACGAGGACATTCGATTATTACAATATTAAATTATAATCTTGATGTTAAGTACAATAAATGAATGGTGGTTTTGTTTAATTGAGCCAAATACAACATCACCATGACTATCATTAAGATAGTCGATGCATCTTATAAGGAAAATTGGCATGGAGGAGACTGTAAGGCTATGTTTGGTTCCTAGAAAACTTAAGGGAAAATGTGAAGGAAAGAAAATAAAAAAATTAAAAAAAAATTAGAAATAATGAAAAAGTGAAGGAAAATAAATAAATAAAAAAAGATTTAAAATCAATAAACTTTTTAAAAATGCTTCTTCAAACTCATTTCATTTATTTTCCTCTATTAAAAAAAATTAAATAATTTTAAAATACATAAATTTTTAATTATATTTTATTTTCTTTCATATTTTCCATAATAAAATCAAACATGAAAAACCCATTTTCTTTAACATTTTTTTTTTCTTTCCTTAATACTTTTCGGGAACCAAATACAATCTAAGGGTGTAAAAACCGTTGGGAAGAAGTTATATTTGATACTTGATAATATATTATTTCTTATAATATTCAAAATTCTGAAGAAAGTTATTCTACAAAAATATCCCACTATTAATGTCAATATTTAGGTGTTTTATTTATAAAAACTCTTCATGAGTCATGAGAACTAACAAGCTCTGCAATGTAATCAACTATCAATAAAATATTTTGAAATAAAAAACTTTTATAACCCTACAAACTTTTTGGTTATTTATGAAAAAGTTGGGAAAAAAAAAAAACCACTAAACTTTTTTTACCTTTATCTAAAAATAGGTAGAAAAATCTTTCAAAATTTTTTTCCTTCTCCTTTAAATTTTTTTTCCATTTTTTTCATATTATCAAATTATAAAAAAAATTAATATTTTTTTTCGTTGGGTTAATTTTATTGAACTCTGTGAGACTTTGCTTAAATATACTTAATCCTCATGGGTTTGAAACTTCATCATCTTGCATATCCTTCTGATTTGATATTTCCACTCACCTTCCCTCGATTCAAAATAAGGGAGATATTTGATGAATTTTCAAGCCGATAGAATAAGTTGTATTTAGTTAAAACCTCAAGGGAGATAAGTCAAATTATCTCCTCTTCTTTTTCTTATTACTTTTAAGGAATTCAAATCCAAATATTATATCATAGCTTTTACCAACCCCGACCTAAATAGCTCTTGTAAAACACCTTTTGAGGAGTGGATTTTAAAATTTAAAATTAAATGAAAATTAATCTCATAGATACATCTTTAAAAAAATATAAATAAATAAAAAAGAGAAAGAAAGAAAGAAGCAATTGTTCTAGAAGTTGCAAGATGTGCAATGACCCTTTAAAAAATAAAAAAGAAGCATAAAATATCTTGTACAATGAAATATTATAATCTCTAATCAAAACCACAATTGTATTAAGAAACAAAGACAATAATTTCAAGAAAGAGCAGCATTATTGTGTTGAAAATTGTTTGGTAGGGGGCAACTCCACACACATGGCAGTGGCAGCACACAACACAGCACACATTATTGAAAGCTGCATGCCCACTAATGAATTTAGTGGGACAATGCCCTCTGAAAGTAGGTTAAATGTATATGCTTGAGAGAAACTAACACGCACACACAGATGAGCAATGGTGGCAGCTTCTATCATACCTGGTTTGGTGCCTTAGCTTTATCATCTTTGTCTGCCTTGATTATTGCTATAGTACACTGAATCTACATATATATGCATTTTGTAATGAATATAAGGCTCTTGCTTTATGAGCCATTAAAAATGGTGCCATGACATCTTGTGTGTTTGCAGCACAGTGGTGGGTGTGTTGTTCATTATTGCAGTTATTCCTCTTGTGGATGCTTACTCAGATATTCCCTTGGAGTCTGGGGCACTTTTGGGGGGGCCTCCTTACACAAGTACAATCATTTTTTTTTTTTTTAATTACAAAAAAAAAATAATATATATATAATTACAAAACTAATATTAAAAACAAGTTCAGTACAAAAACTGAGTGTAAAAAATAAATTATCTTTTGAATATAAGAGTACTGTATTTTGTTGTTTATTTTCCAAGCAATTTCTTTAATAATATTTTTTAACAAAAACTCTCATTTTTGGGCTTTAGTGGAGAGTCCTTGCTTGTATCTTAAATGGAACAGGAGAATCAAATCAATCAGAGAGTGATTCCAAGATGAATCCCCCAAATTGTAAATCTAATCTCTTCTATTTTTTTCTCAAAAAAATAATCTATTTTTAACATAAATGTATTCCACCTTTTTAATTAAGTTTTAACGGGAAAAATTTTTTTTATAAAAAAAAAAAAATAGTGAATATTTTTATCAAAAAACCAAAAAAAAAATGGAAAAAATAGATTTTCAAATTTAAATTTTCAATAACCCTTTTAATCAAATAAACCTAAAAATATTGGATTGCAGATTCAAGAAGTAATAAGAAGAGTTCTTTGGGAGTTCTCAAAAATATAATAATTCTCCCATTCATCCACTCTCCAATTCAACAAGACGGTGAAGCAACTTCAGATACAAGAAAACCCCATTAAATTAGAGACTTGAAAGTGCCATCTAGGTTTATTAGAAAATACCCTTCATTGCTGAATAGAACTATTGTTACAAGTGAGTGTCAATCAGTAACAAAATATTTCATATTAGATCCAGTTAGTAAAGTCCAGAGCAGCTCAGCCGTACAGTCTCAACACCCTCTCTATAGAATACATAAGAAGAAATGAAGAAAAGGGGGAAAAGAAAGGAGGAATATCCGTAGATGAGGATAAAGGACTTCCTATATTTTTGTTGCTATCAGTCACATTTGAAAAGATAAAGACTACATTCAGAGTGAAAAGATTGCTGGAAAGGAATGAGCCCATACCGCAATAACTTATGGCATCATGATAGGTGAATAACTCAATTTTGATCTAATCTTTGCCCACCCACTTTCCCATTTCTTTTCAGCTTCGTCCCAAGATGGCAGGAGAAGATATTGATAGGGAGAGAAAGAGGGAATAGTCCCATTAGTAGTATCCATCATCACCGTAATCGTCATCATAATCATATCCTTCCCCATACAAATCATTGCCATACAGTCCTCCAGTATCCCCCTCATATCCAAATTCATCCTCTGGTGCCAAGTCATCTTCCTCTGGCTCAAGCTTTTTGTTGCTGATGGGGGCTTTGTGGTCATTATTCTCAGTTTGTGATTCAGTCCGAATTTTCTTGGGGTTTTCTGAAGGCACCTGTCAAAACAAGTGAATGCATACAACTGCATTTAAAATTGGAGATATTCTGTGTCCTTTAATGCTTCAATAAATTTCTTAAGACTAATTTTCAGCAATACCAAAAAAAAGGAGGAAATCCCAGTGGTCTCACCATAGCTACCACATAATCTATTTGGTTCCGGCAAACTTGGGTTTGGAAGGATTTGAAACTGTAGGGTGTTTTGAGTCAAGTTGTTAGGCATTTGTTTAAGAGTTTTGTACATTCTCATCCTTATCTGGTGTTAATTTGATTTCATTTAGTTATCAGAAAGTGTTCTCTTTAGTAAATTTTCACTAAAATGATTGTTTTTATGCAAGGCTGGTATATCAAAAGTTGCTTATTGAATTCATTCCAAGTATAAGCAGGAGTTCTAGAAACTATCAAATCATTCACTGGATGAGAATTCTCAGCAAATTTTCGCTATTGTTGATTCTATGACTTTAAAACTCAAAAACAAGAAGTGTGTTTGTTCATGTACCAAAAGAAGGGAAAACCGAAAGGGTACCACATCAAAAAATTGAAAACCAAGGAAAAAGAATGAACTTACAGAATCATCAAAAAGTTTCTCCAATACATCATAGTTGATTTTTGAACTAAGTCTCTGCAAAGAAACCATATTATTATCTATCAGTACATGGGAATGATAATCATGCTAGAAAGACTCTATGATGATAAAATATTATAGTTTATATGCATATGTTCATGGATATAATGTTGGACCATGATATGGTGCAATACCACATGCTACTCACAAATTTGTCAATACTCAGTATTTCAAGACAAAGAAATGTAATGTTAAGCTGGCCTATAAGATGCAGTATTGGAGAAGAAAAAGTATGAAGCTGTGGTCTATGAGAGCAGACAACAACAGTGAAATCGCATTCATGGTCTTTGATTTCAACATCCTTCAATTTCATCCAATGTACCGTGTTGACACGACATGACATGGTTGTGGGTATGGAATCCTTGTCAGACACTCCTATTTTACTTTGAGTGTAGTTGTGGATTTTTTCATTCATGTCTTTTTATTCTTTCAACTTTCTTAGTAACAATTATATTAATAAAAAAAAAGAAGAGTTATCAGAAAAGTGAATTTTTTGTAAGAATATTTAGGGATCACAAGAAAAAAGGGATTAGAGGGAAAAGATGGGAGCTTTTAAAAATGATATCTTCACTTCCAATTTACATTTAATTGATTTTCCTTTTATTATGACACATCCCAATACCTGTGCCCATTTTTTGGCTATTTTTTAGCCAAGTCTCCCTATCCCAAAATTTGTATTGTGAAGGATCAGACACCTAAACACATACCTGCATCTAACACTCATACCTGAACCCATGCAACATAGTTCATAGTGAACGAAACATTCAAGTCCCTTAGACAAAAGAATGCATGTCTTGCTTACATATAGCACAGCATAAAGTTACTTAATCCTCCCTAAACACAGCATAAAGTTTTTCATTCTACTGCATGGTTGAAGCATACTTGTTTCTCACATCTTCCAGCATATAAGTTATACATCTGCATACATGTGCACATACAGGCAGACCACACATATAGACACAGATATATACATAAATGGACACACAAATATGCACAAATACATGCATAAATATTCATGTCTGTGTTTAGATGTATATTGACATGTACATATTTGTGAATTTATGTTAGTTTCCTTCATATTTAGTGCATCAAGTCAACAATGAAATGCCCCTAAAGATGTCAATCAAGGCTAAAACCTTATAATTTCTTCAAGTTGGCTAGTCACCTGTCGGTATCTGACATAGACATACATATAGTCACTCAGCTACCTTTTGATTGCTCCCAAAACCAAACCTCATTTTAAAACTCTATTCTTATTTCCTACAAAAAATTAAGTTTCTAGGTTATTACAAGTTTAAAATGTATGACTTTCACACTATTGGTGGATCCAGATTACTAGCTGAAAATCTGTCTTTCCTATTTATCAGATTTGTGCTACTACTCTAGTTATAAGATTCGTTTCGGAAATCCATTCTTTCGGTTGCCTAAAGCCCTAGTTTATAGTTCAGTAGACATAGGAAATTTGAGTTCATACTTTCACTCTAGCATCAATACCTTCTTAGTTAGCATTTGCCGTGTAGCTTCTGCAGCAGTCTGAGCAGGAACCGTATTTTTTGCTTCTGCAGCACGTTTCTGCTGCCTTTCCTGCAAATAAAGATCCACCGAGAACAAATAAAAATTAAAGCACAAAGAAAATTCCATGTCAATAAGCAATATATTTACTTGCATAAAAAGAAAGTCAACAACTCAAGCTGGTGGGCTATGGCAGCCATAGGAGCTGGATGGCTGGTACACATCATGCGACTTGGAATTGGTAGTGGTGTGTGTGTTTTATGGTATTGTTGGTGATAGGGTGGTGCAAGTTTATAGAATGGTTGGGGATGCATTGATAACAGCAACAACAAAGGGCAAGGCGATGGTGCATGTTCGTGCTAGTAGTGTAACATGGAGCTTTGTTCTAATTGTTATTTTGTTGCTTCCAGGTTTCTGGTCCTATTCTTTCTCAGGCTGTGTTTGATCTTTTGTTGTATACCTTCCATATTTGGAAGAATCAAATTTGATTACTTAAAAAGAAATGCTTACTTGGTGTCTGCATTCAACCAACCATTCTGCTTGATCAGTGTAACTACAAATTTCCTACCCTGGATCCTTTGGAAATTCTTTTTCCTCTCTGGAACTTTGGGAAAATTTCAAATATATCTTCTTTTACAATATATATATATATATATATATATATATATATATAAAGAGAGAGAGAGAGAGAGAGAGAGAGAGAGAGATGTATGTGTGTGTATGTATATGAATGCCCTTCTCTGTCCAGTAACTCGCTCAACTTCTCAATTTTGTGCAGACCTGGTCTATGTGGGGCCATAGGTTTTTTTTAGATCTTACACCAATCCCAACACCCAAACACATGTAGACAACCAACCACATCCACTCCCACACCTACATCCACACACAAGTGAAAATATCCACACATTCTTAAGGAATTGCTAGAAGGATCTCAGCACTACTGTGATCTAGAAGTAACATTGGTTAACTAGGCCAATATAAAGAATGTGAAATAATCTTGGTATATTCTGGAGGAATTGCTAGAACAATCTCCACACTATTCTGAACCTATAAGTAACGTTGCTCAACTAGTCTGACATAATGAATGTGAAAATAATCTCCATGTATACTGAAGGAATTGTAAGAATGATCACTGCACAATTCCTGAACCCAGAAGCAACATCATTTAACAATCTGACATCTTCCATTGCAAATAACATCAGCACAACATTGAAGCTGAAATGGCATATCGCTCTGTTAATCCTGTCAATTCTTCAAACAACATTTCTATTCTCAGCTGATAAAGGCCCTGATAGCAACAAGAAAAAAAAGGTCTGAAATTCCCAGGATTTCAAGGGTTTGAATAATTTGAAAAAGTGAAGATTAGACCAGCTTTATCACTTGCACACAAAACTATAAGAGTACGATACCCCTACTATTGAGCAAATAACACATGGCTTATATCATGCCAGTATATTTGACTTTACTATTGAAGGCTATATGCCATGTTCTTACACAAAAACTAAAGAATATCCTAAAATGTGATAACTCCATGGAGACAGGAGAAAAGATACATCCCTATCCTCATGTCTGTATTTCCAGGGGTTCATGTCCGACCAAGTACACATTATATTATTGCATTACATCACCAAATATGCAAAACAGCTGGATTTGTTTTCCTAAGCCATGCCAAAGTTGCAAAACCTAGTTCATACTTCACATTTGTACAAATTTAACAAAAACAGATGTCCCATCCTGACATTTAATAAATGGACTGAGGTTAAGAAACTCCTATAACCAATCAAAAGATGATATATATATATATAAGAACACATAGATCTTCATCATAACAATTCAGAAACATGTTATTTGACTGGTCAATACATTGAATAAATTAGGCGAGACAAGTAGAACATGATTACTTACAGGCAAGGGGCTATTTCCATCATAGACATATAAAGTAGTATCCACAAATGATATAATAAGACTATCACCTTTCTTGATTTTGCCACAGCTGCTGCAGTAGCTGCAGCAAGTTCCTGTGCAGCTTTCAAGCCCTCTGGATTATCCTTGAAACTGGCCTCATAGGCCTCCTTGGCAGCTGCTGCAGCTGCTTCCTTAGCTGCTTGTTCCTGTAAATATTGACCTCATGTTATTTGTTTATATATATTTAAAGGGAAAAAGAACACATTTCAGTTCACTGAAAATGTCTGGGAACAAATTTAGTATACAAATTCTGAACAAAAAAAATCGAAATAGTATGTCCACTTGAGAAAAAAAAAATGCCAGTTTTGTACCAAAAATCAGCTCCCAACTGCATTTTTGCCCTGAATATCTTCGATTATTTATTTATGTTATCCTAAAGCATATATATCTTATCTTAAAACCATTTCTATCATCTTAATCTTTTTTTTTTATCTGCTAGTTATTTATCCTTAATAAATCATTCATCATCTTCTATATCCTTTTATCCTTCATTCTTAATCTTTTGCTTGTTTGATAAATCATTTTTAGCATTTTTTTTATAAGTCATTTTTATCTTCTTTTAAGCTTCTTTTTATATAATAGTGCAGCTATTTATTTGATAATATTTTTTCATGATGTTTACTTTTTTTTTTTATCCTTTTATCTTATTATATAAAATGCTGTTTTATTTTTAACAAAAATGCTAAAAAATATTTATTTAAAAAAACAAAAACAAAAAAAGAAAAAAAAAACAAAAACAAAACAAAATAAAACAAAAACAAGAAGATTTTCTAAAACTACAGTGATTTTCTTTAAGCATAGCCCAGAAAAATTATATACAAGGGTAACCTCCCTTATCTCCTATGTGTCATAAGACAAGTAGATTACAATAGTTTTGTTTTAGCTATCCTGAAGAAGGGACAAAAGGCCTCATCCATAGGGCTTTGAAGCAAACTCCAAAAAATCTACCACATACCATCTCAAATATAACTTGATTTATATATCATGTCTTAACTCTATAATTAGACCTACAGTCAAATATCTATAGAATGCAGTTAATAAAAAAATTGAATCAAACCAGATATGAATCAGCTCACCTCAAGGTACTCCTTGTTCATTGCTTCCCAAATAACCTTTTTAAATTGCTTCTCCTTCTCATTGTGAAGATAGCCATCAACCTACACAATACATGGTATAACCACACAAAGTCAATGAACCAAAATGAAATGCACTGTATACCTTATAGCTGGCATGAACACAACATCTAAACATACGATTACTGACAAGGTAGCTGCAATCAGAACTGTGGAATTTTGTTTTGATTAGAAACAAATAGTTCATTAAAATGCATAAGAAAGACAAGGAAGGATCAGCCATCCTTCAAGCCAAGAGTCGCTACTAGGGGTAAAAGAAAGGGCATTAGGGTGCAACATTGAAATCTAAAAGTGGTATGACACAGTTCATTGTCTTCCAGATGCAAGAGCTTGGTCATTGTGTTCCACCAACTTATTTTTGGTGAAGTCTTTTTTATTAGCGTGGTGCATCCTACAGACACAATTCCTCTCTTTGCTTCTAAATTTCTATGGAAATCTAAAGTCAAAGCCTTTGCTTGGTGAGCGGCACATAAGAAGGTGAACACTAATGACATACTACAATTAAGAAGACCTTACAAAGCCCTTAGCCCTGAATATTACATTTTGTGCTCAAGGAGTGAAGAAACAGTTGATCATCATTTTTTACACTGCTCAATGACTTTGCAGCCTATGGCAAAGGCTATTCAGATTAAACAATTTGGATTGGGTTCCTTATTTGTGATATGATGACCATCTCATATAGGGGTTTGAGAAGCTCCATCAAAGGCAAAGCGCTGTGACACATCACTTGTCTTTCACTGATATGGTCTGTGTGGAGGGAAAGAAATTCTAGGATTTTCAAGCACAAGGAGAGTACTCCAGAGACAATTGGATCCATCTTTATGGGCATTCTATATCATGCCATTCAAGGGCATCCCTCTCAATGTTATTCAGCTCTACCAGCATTCAGTGTGTAGGTCATAAGGGTTTAAATAATGAGGAGAGGAGATTCATTATGATCCTATCCAATCGAGATGCTATACCATACCTCATGGTTGTTAAGATGTTTACAACCTCATTCAATTGAGAGGTTTTGTGCTGATTTTCGATGTCCTCATTCGATTGAGAGGTTTTGTGCTGATATTTCTCTTTTGGTTCTACGTTGATGTATAGGTCTTCTTAGTATATTGGAGTATGTTTTTCTTTCTTTTTTGTTTAGCTATTGTAAATCCAGGGAGTATTCATCATCCTTCTCATGTATTCTCTTTGTCCATTTGAATACATTCTTGTTTCCAATCAACAGAGGAAAAAAAAAAAAGGAAAAAAGGCAGTATGACAAGAAATCATGAAATCCCTAACAAATACCTCAAGAGTTGAGGGTCCTCACACTGTTACCTGATTATTTTTTGTTTAAATATATTAGCATGTATAAAAACAAATTGTACCAATGAGCTGTAGATAATTGGGATTGCAAGAGGTCTTGAAAATCACATGCCCGGTAAATAATGAAGTTAAGGAAGGTTGGGGTTGGCTGGGAATTGATTGCGTTTCTTGATGTTCTCACATATAAATGCAGCGGCCACCCCCAGATGGAAATGCAAAGAAGACACAGAGAGAGAGAGAGAGAGAGAGAGAGAGAAAAAAGCATAAAAATATAGACATTGGAAGACACCCATGCCAACAAGAGATAGAATTCAAACTGCAAATAAAATTCCAATTTCCAAGTCTAATTTCCACAAAAGAAAAAATAAACAAAATAAGAGGCAGACAGAAGCAGAAATAGAAAACAATCAACTTTGAGTTTGGGAAAGATAAAGATATCAGTACAATCCCAATGGCCTAGTTTTGGCTACAAATGCTAATTTGGACATATTAATGATTTCCTAAATAAACAGCTAAAAAGATGATGCCTCCAATAGTTCACAGGAATATTCTAACTGAAAAAGCATGTGGACATGAAGAGGTTCTAGCATATAATGAAAATAAAATATTAAAAAGTAAGAAATTAAAAGGAATGAGGCTTCTAGCCTTCATATTATAAGGGGATAGGACCACAAAAATTTCAGTAGAAATGGACTCTTCCATGATCCCTGTCAAATTTAATTAGCATGACCAAGGCCAACATGTGTGTATTGAGCATCTAAAAGGGGGACATAATAGGAGCCAATGTTTAATAAACTTAACCTCCACTTGTTGTAGCTTTTTGGCATTCATAAATTTGCTTTTTGCTTTTAATTACATGGTAGAAAGAAGCTACTGATGGAACTGACATGTACACTTCTAAATCTATTGAAAGCTGAGAATGAAACCAGTTTGCACACCTCTACATCATCAATATCAGAAAGGCTTTCCGATTCATCACCAGCATTAGCATTCTCATCATCAGCTCCATGTAAGTCACTAGGAACACCCTCATCAACACTTGCTTGCTTATCACTGGCCCCTGAAAACAATCGTCTTTAGATATGTTTGGAATATCTCTCCCAAATGGCAATGCAGATTTAAACCCTTTTTCATGAGATGTTTCTCTGCAAAACTTAGATAATGTCACTTACCAATACTTTTAGGCTCTGCTAACTTTGATGATTCATTCCCACACACATTTGGGCTGCTTGATCCTTTATCAAGCTAATGAAAGAACAAAAAACAAATAAATAAGCTCATGAATGCCTACTGGATGATCTTAAAGTTCAAACATTTGAATCAAATAGTTGGCAAGTAACCAAAAAAAAAAAAATCGTAAGGATACACAAAAGTTATTAGATAGTGTAACAGTGTGCTACATATGAAATTAAACTGATGAGGTATAAAATATGTCAGGAACAGGATTTTCCCATATGCAGAAACTAATATGCATACAGAACAAGCAAGAAACAAAAGGATGCCATTCTCATAATAACCAGTGAACACATTAGCATTTAAACTTCAAATTTAGAACATAATATTGAATGTTTTCTTAACAGTGAGAGAAACACCATTATGATTTCCATAAAGTTGGGAACAGGATCTTTTTCTTGTCTGTTTCTTTTTTTTTTTTGATAAGTAAACACGGAATAAATTAACACAAGGAAAAAAAGCCACAAGCATACAGGGAGTATACAAAGCTGCTAAGGCTTCACAACCAAAAAAGACAAAAAACTCACCAACCCTTAAATGGAGGCTAACCACTCCAAAAAACCTATAAGGTAGCGCGGCTCCACTCCACTATACAATTTTGCCCAGCCCCACACATTACAAACAAAAGAATTTTTCAGTTTCTGAATAGCTAGCCCCCCACCCCTAAAAGTTAGTCTATTCCTTTCCTTCCAAACCGTCCAAAAAATAAATAACGAAATGGATCTCCAAATTTTTTTTCCTTTTTTTACCCACAAAAGAGCCCTTCCAGCTTAGTAGAACCTCCTTTACAGTTTCTGGAAAAACCCACTAGGCACCAAACAAGCCAAAGACAATCTCCCACAACACTCTGGCCACTGTACAATGTATGAGCAAATGATTTACACATTCCTCCTCGCAACCGCAAAAAAAACAACGATTAGGAAGCTACCACCCCCTCTTTTGGAGTCTATCAAGGGTAAGAACCCTCCCCCAAGCGGCTTCCCACGCATAGAACACTAGTTTAGTTGGGACTCTATCCACCCAAATACCATTTTTGGCGAAAACGGAGACTGTGGGGCTGATCAACAAGCTGTAAGCATTCTTAACACCAAACTATCCATTTTTTCCTCCCTTCCAAAAAACTGAGTCTTCCTCCAAAGTAACCCTTTGACCCCTTAAAACTTGAAGTAAATCTCCTACCAAGTCCACTGCCTAATTGTTGAAGTCTCTAACAAACCTTAAATTCTAGCCTCCTTGACCAGAATCCTGATCCCACATTTCTCCCACTGTGGCGTTCCTATGGGCAGCCATAGCATAGAGATGAGGGAAACTTTGGGACAACTCAACACTACCACACCAAGGATCAGTCCAGAATCTGATTTTGGTGCCTTTTCCCACATTGAAAGCCATATTATCCCAACACCAATCAGATTCCTTCAGAATTTCCTTCCAAATATCGACACCAAATGCCTCATTTGCCTTCTTAGTCCTCCAACCAAGATCTTCTTGTCCATATTTCGCCATAATCACTTGCTTCCAAAGATCATCCTTGGCCCGAGTGAATCTCCAAACCCATTTGCCAAGCAAGGCTTTGTTCAAGAGGACAAGCTTCCTCATGCCAAGCCCTCCCTTTTCCTTATCCATACACACTATCTCCCAATTGACTAAGTGGGCTTTTCTTTCCATATTTCCCCCTCCCCACAAAAAGTCTCTTTGCAACTTTTCTAGCCTTCTTGCCACTATCTTAGGCATACAGAACAAAGACAAATGATACAACGGCATACTAGCCAACGTACTTTTTATGAGGGTGATTCTTCCACCTTTAGAGATATACTGCTGCTTCCAAAGGGCAAGCTTCCAACTCATTCTCTCTTCCACCCCGTCCCACACGGAAGAGGCCTTATTGGGCGCCCCCAAGTAGGCTGAAGGTAATTGACCAACCTTGCATCCAAGCTCCACAGCCATCTTAACAACCTCTTCCACCTCCCCTACTGGAATAATTTCACTTTTAGCCAGATTAATCCTTAACCCCGAATAGCTTCAAACCACAAGAAAGTCCAACTCAAATGAGTCAAGTGATCCTTCTTTGCCTCACAAAAAACAATTGTGTCATCAGCAAAGAGAAGGTGAGATATATTGGCAGCCGGCCCACTGCCCCACCTGATGTTGCACTTGCACCCCGAAATAAAACCCCCTTCCACAGCCCTCCTAATAAGAACACTCAACACTTCCATTCCCATGACAAACAAATAGGGGGAAAGAGGGTCACCTTGACGTAGCCCCTTAGAACTAGAGAAAAACCCAGCAGGCACTCCATTCACCAGAACTGAAAATTTGGCAGTTGAGATACAACTCCACATCCAACCCATCCACTTAGACCCGAATCCCATCTTTTGTAAGACCCTCATCAAGAAATGCCAATTAACGTTGTCATACGCCTTCTCGACATCCAATTTGCAAATTAGGCCATTCTCTCCCCTTTTTTGCCAAGAATCGATCACCTCATTTGTAATTAGGGAGGCGTCCAAAATCTGCCTACCCTTAACGAACGCATTTTGATCCGGGGAAACCACTCTTCCAATCACTTTTTTGATCCTGTTGGCCAGCACCTTAGCCAATAATTTGTACAGCCCCCCCCCCCCCCCCCCACAAGGCTGATTGGTCTGAAGTCCCCCAGGTCCTCCGCCCCTCCCTTCTTTAGTAACAGAACCAGAAACGTGTTGTTGAGACTCCTGAGGAAAGAATTCTGCTCAAGGAACTCCTTAAACATCTCTAAAATCTTCTCTTTCACGAACTCCCAGCAGCATTGCCAAAAGGCCACAATGAAGCCATCCGGGCCTAGAGCCTTGTGTCACGGACTTAGTCGTTCACTAAGCTCGTGCGGCACTTAGGCAAGTCAAGACTCTTGATCTTGCTAAGTCAGCCTTGCTCCCCAATGCTTAGCTTGCTTGGCTAAGACACTTGCGACTCACAAGCTTAAAAAGCTTAGTAGGCAACTCTTTAAAGAATGGAAGCTTTCACTAACTCAAGGAAACCTTTACAAGTGCTTGGAAGCTCACTTGCTTGGTTAGGAAGTGATTTGGGTGGTTTTGGGTGGTGCCTTGGCCAAATGAGGCCCTCACCTATTTATAGGCACCAATGGAACTCTCTAGAACCTTGGAGGATTCCTTACAATTCAAGAACATTCTAGAACTTCCTAGACTATTCTATGTACAAGCTTATGTACAAGAGACTTCTAGAATTCTCTAGAAAACCCTAAACTCTTCTCATGCCTTCTACCATAGTGTAGAAATGTGTGGACTTCTCTAAACATTTCTAGAACCTTCCACACTCTTCCCACTAATGGCTAAGTGTGGGAGTCTCCAGAAGCTTCCCTCCTCCTATATAAGCCCATGGGGAGGGTCATTTGAAGCATCCTGTAACACTCTCCCCCACCTATGCCGTCGACGTCCTCGTCGTTGCCTCTTTCTGAAACCTCTCGATGTGTTTCCAAAATCTTCTCAAGGCATCCGCATGTTCCCAGCTTGCTTGCCCCTTAGGTAGTCCTTTCCATCGGACTAGATACTCTATCACAGGAGGGACCCCTTGTCTCCTGGTGACCCGTTCAGCCAGGATATTCTTCACCTCCTTCTCCCGTGAGGCTTCAGATGGATGCAGACCCGTGCGCTTTTGATGCTTAAAGTGCTGCTTCCTCTTACCCATCGAGTTCACCTTTCCCTTGGTGACCGCTTCCATGTGTGTACGAGCTACCTCAGCTCGCTCCCCTTTTACCTCCTTTACTTGCACCCCTGATAGTAAGGAGGTCTTAGGCGTACTAGGCTTCGGATTGAATTGGAGGGCACCTAGTAGCTGCATCGAGCCCATATGTGCTTCGTCCTCCTGTTCCATCTCCTCAATCATGGCACTGAGCGCCTTCCTCTTTGGACAATCTCGTGCCCAATGTTGACCGTCACATAGGAAGCATTTAATTTTAGGCGTAAACTCCTTCCTTTCCGCCTTACCCTTTCCTTCCCGGACGTTAGGCGTCTTGCCTGATCCCATTCTAGGAGCATAATGGTCCCTTGAAGCCTCATCTCCCCCACCTGTGGTGTGGCTATCCTCCAAAGACTCAACCTTGGAGGAGTCTCCCCTCTTGTAATCCGTTAAAGATTCTGCTACTGCCATAGCAGTGGCCAAGTCTTGAACACCTCGGCGTCTTAATTCCTGCTCGGCCCACCCTTGCAGGTTATCCATGAAGTTGAATAGCAACTCTTCTTCAGTCATGTTAGGAATCTCAAGCATGAGCGAAGAGAATTCCTTAACATAGTCTCGTATCGAGCCTGTGTGCTTGAGACGCCTCATGTTTTTCCTAGCCAGGTAAGCCACGTCCTCGGGGTAGAACTGCCTTTTGATCTCCCTCTTGAAGTCCTCCCACGTCTCTATGGTGCAAATGCCTTTTTCCATATCGGCAAACCTCCGACGCCACCACAGAGTAGCTGTGTCAGTAAGGTAGAGGGTTGCAGTTCTTACCTTAGTCGCCTCATCCGTCAATGCGATAGCCTCAAAGTATCGCTCCATATGCCATAAGAAGTTGTCCAACTCCTTGGCATCCCTCTTGCCACTAAACCCTTGTGGCTTCGGCACCTCCACCCTAGATGCCCCTTGTGTGGCCATAACCCATGCCGACACAGCGGCCTTGTAGATGGCCAACTCCTGCCGAATCTCCTGGTCTCGGGCCTCCATGCACGCAGCCAAGGCCTCCATCCTTGACTCTACACTAGCGAACATGCTCATGACCTTGTCTTGGAAGAACATGAACTCCTCGTGTGACACCGACTGAACTTGTGAGCCTTGCACCCCCTCACGAAGGTCTTGGATCTGCTCCCTTAGATCCTCTAAACCCTTCTCCAGGCCTTGCTCGATCAAGTCCACCCCTTCCCGGGTGTCTGCCATGGCTAGCTCCACCTTGGCTAGCCTTGCCTCCATGTTGGAAATGGCATCACGAGACTTATCCTTCCTACCCCTGCCCCGTGCAGTAGGCTCGGTCTCCCTCCCACGGGTTTGCTCACTAGTTTCATCCATGTTAGAGCCCGACATGCTTCCTTTGCTATGCCCACTTCGTAACCGCGCTTTGATACCACTTGTCACGGACTTAGTCGTTCACTAAGCTCGTGCGGCACTTAGGCAAGTCAAGACTCTTGATCTTGCTAAGTCAGCCTTGCTCCCCAATGCTTAGCTTGCTTGGCTAAGACACTTGCGACTCACAAGCTTAAAAAGCTTAGTAGGCAACTCTTTAAAGAATGGAAGCTTTCACTAACTCAAGGAAACCTTTACAAGTGCTTGGAAGCTCACTTGCTTGGTTAGGAAGTGATTTGGGTGGTTTTGGGTGGTGCCTTGGCCAAATGAGGCCCTCACCTATTTATAGGCACCAATGGAACTCTCTAAAACCTTGGAGGATTCCTTACAATTCAAGAACATTCTAGAACTTCCTAGACTATTCTATGTACAAGCTTATGTACAAGAGACTTCTAGAATTCTCTAGAAAACCCTAGACTCTTCTCATGCCTTCTACCATAGTGTAGAAATGTGTGGACTTCTCTAGACATTTCTAGAACCTTCCACACTCTTCCCACTAATGGCTAAGTGTGGGAGTCTCCAGGAGTCTCCAGAAGCTTCCCTCCTCCTATATAAGCCCATGGGGAGGGTCATTTGAAGCATCCTGTGACACTTGTCTCCATTCATGTCCATTAGAGCCAAATGAACTTCATCCTCAGAGAAGGGGAGCTCCAGGGTATCCGCTTCTTGCTAACTGATCTGCTTCAAGTTTAAACCCCCTATATCCACCTTCCACTCCAAATCTTCCATGAGCAACTGTTGAAAGGCGTCTGCAATCCCTACCCTTATTTCTTGCTCTTCTGACAGCCACACCCCATTGATTTTTATTTTGTCCAAGGAGTTCCTTCTTCGATGTGCAGTTGCCATATGATGAAAATAACCCATGTTTCTATCCCCTTCCCTTAGCCATAACTCCCTTGATGACTGTCTCCAGTGAATTTCCTCCAGGTTTACCCACTTAACATAGTCCTCTTTTGCTTCCTTTTTAAAAGAAGTTTCCTCCACTGTCAAACTCCTCTCACTTTCCACCTAATCCCAATTCTTATTGATTATCCGATATTATTTTGTAGCCTCTAATGCATGAACACTTTAACATAAAGCTAATTTCAAGGAGTAGTGGTTCCTAATATAAACCAACTACCTCTTGAGCCATTCCTTATTCAAAGATTCCAACACAATGAAAAAGCCTTCTAATGTTGGTCACCAAATTCTTATCAGATATTTTATGTGTGTAACATATATTTCACAACCATAAAAAAAAAAAGGCATAAATCGCCATAAAATTCAGGATTAAGTAAAATTGAAAAACATAATATATATTCAATGCCAAGAAAAACAAAAAGTACTTTCTCAACATGGTCTTGAAGGTCAGACATGTATGTATATTTTTATAGATGCATGCATGCATAAATACATAAAAGTATCATACAAATGTGCATAGATAATTGAAATAGGAAATGGGATTGATCAACTTAATATTGGGTATGTATGAAATACAAAAAGCTTTTAAATTGTCAAAACCAGGAAAAAGTACTTTCTCAGTAGTAATGAAACTCGTACACCTTACACCTAAAGCCCCAATCTAGCATCACAGTATCAAAAATAAAATAACAAAGAAAAGGGTCCCCAGCAAAAAACAAAACTTAAAACAATTTTTTTCTTTTAATACTTAATATGCCATGCCAATTATAAATTGTACTATCAGATATGTAAATGGAATTGGAGTTATGTTAAAGCAACGACTTGCAACCATTTTTAACCAAGACCTTTAAGCAGCCGAGAGAAATCATTTATCAAGTGATGCTTCTCAATAACTCTCAGAAACCATTTCAACTGAATGTAAGTGTTTTACAATGTGCTAGGGAATGAATAAGAATCTATTTCCTTTTTATGTTTCTAATATATATCATTTCATCTAGGAATGAGGAAAAAAAAAAAAATTCAAGATTCTTAAGCTACACAACTAAATATGGCTCTTTCCCTTTACCTTATTCTCGGAAGTCCTAGGAAGTTGCACGAATAAATTGTACAGAAAAATCATGTCTGTATATGATTAACAGAGACTCAGGATAAGAATTTTACAATATTCTACAAAATTATTAAAATATGTTTTCTTACTTTAGAAATCCCATGTTGTTACTTGGTATAGTCTCCCCATTTTTATCAGAAACAGAAAATTTCTTGAATTGCACAAGAATAAATGGAGAAGGATGAGTCATCCTTCACTTTAAAAAAAAAATCTGACCAAAAAAAAAGAGAAATTTGCAGAACAAAAGAAAAGGAGAGGCCGGAAGCAATATCCAAAAAGGGAAAAAAAATCCTGCAAAATAAACTCAACCGAAGAAAACACCAAAACTGATGCTTATGAAGGTGAAAAATTCCCCACGAAAGTATCTTAACTGTGATGCCAAACCATACTGATCTCTGAATCATATCACAGTTTTTTCCTTTGTCATTGAAGCAATCTCCACACTTTTCTTTTTTTTGGGACAATGATGCATGCTTTAATTAGGTATAGCATACTACCATCATGTGTTTTTGATACATAACATGTATCATAAATACTAACTCCCAAATTTTGTAGAAGATGAAAAAGAGTGGACCTGTGGTATAGTAAGAAACCCTGTAAAGTTCAAACAAGATGTGCGCTAACTTCTTTGGTTAAAATTTTTTTAATAGATATTAAAAACAATTTGATATTTTAACAATGGTAAATTATGATATGAGGGAATTCTACCTAACTAACAGGTATATGAATGGAATAAAGAATTGTTAATAGTCAAACAAAAAGAAGATTCCAGTGTTATTTCAGAAACCAAAGTAAGTTGCTATAATTGTGGGAAGACTGTAATTTATCCCAATTTTAAGACCTAATTTTAGAATAATTTAAAACTTTCATTGCATACATCGTGTTTGATTCAAACTGAGGTTTTTAAACTAGAAAAAAGAGGAATTAGTTATCTAATTGTCACCTGAATTTGATTTGAATCACCATTTTCCTCAGCAGCTGCTTTTGACATTCTGTCCCTTTCTGCACGCTGGAAAGCTGGGGGTTCTGATCCTCCTTCAAGTCCTCCAGAAAGTTTTATGAACTATATCGACAAGCATCAGTATGAATCATAAGCATTCAAAGCTAAGTCATCAAAAGAGAATGCCAGGCAAAGAATTGAGAACTTACTTCACCATAACAAATTTCACAAAGTCCATGGGCAAAAGGAGGCTTTCCACTACCCTTATGTTCACAAAGTAGTTCACCCTTTCCAGGTACAGTTGAACCAATATTAGATTGCTTGGTTGAACTATATTCCTTTTCAAGCTCCTCAGCCTTCATGTTGAACTCCTCAATCTAATCACAAAGGACAAACAGATGCTAAGCTAAGTTATGGGGTTAAAATGAGATACAAAATCAACCTTAACCTACTGAACAAATAATAGTTAGTTAAAATGATTAATAAGATATTTGCATGATGCAAACAAATTTAATCATTCATAAGCCATCATCAAAACAATGGTGAAAATGTTGTCGTCTAATGTGAGATACAAACAAGCATGAATGACTGAACCAGTAGAACACCTGCTTTGAATAAAAGCAACAGTATTCAAATTTGAGAACTTGATTTTCAGGGAGTCACAGGAAAATCAAGGTTAAAAGGAAATAAACCTTATTAAAGAATGTTTCAATATAACAGCCAAAATCCTAAAAATAGATCAGAACTAGGAGTGTGCATGCTATATATGACAACTAATAACACATGAAGAATCATGGTAGTGTGGGGAGTGGGTAGTAGTTGAGAGAATCATTCCCCATTTTGCCCAATTATCAAGGAATGAGCCAAATTCTTGGTTATTTAGTAGGTCTGGGACTAAAATGCATCCTCCCTTAAACAGGAAGATGAACGATGCTCCTTCTTGTCAAGCCATCATCAAGAGTAGTCTTTCAGTTCCCACTGGTCATTTTATTGACAATGAATGGTTAGCAGGCACTGTTGAAATCCAATGATAGACCCTGATTTTAAGCAATTTGTCTGATTTGTTTCTGATTTTGTGTATATTTAAAGTAGTTGGCTATATAAATTAGGGAAGATTACCGTTTAGAGGGTTTTTAGGAGGATTTTTAGAAGCAGGTCAGTTATTCTATCGAGTTTCCATTTACTGTGCAGATCTTATAATATGATCTGCACTAATTTCTTTTAGGAGTAGATCAATTATTCTGTGTATGTGTATCTCTGTGCTAATTTTTTTCTGAATGAAGAATAGATTCATTATTCACCAACATGGTATCAGAGCCTCGTTTAATGAGAGATCATAAGTTTGAACCTCATTGCACATCTTGTGATGTCCCACATCGGATAGAAAAGAAAGTTCCTGGCGCTATATATGTAGAGGCTCCTCTTAACCAAGTAGACGCGTTTTAAAGCCGTGAGGGCCCCTTTGGGTCCAAAGCGGACAATATCCATATGATTGGGAGTGGGTCGTTACAAATGGTATCAAAGCCGATCTCCGATCCCGGTGTGGGGGTTTGTTTGGCCCCATAAGAGGTGTTTGTCTGTTTGTGTCTGTATTGGGAGGGGCGTTTGTGATGTCCCACATCGAATAGGAGAGAAAGTTCCTGACACTATATAAGTAAAGACTCCTCTTAACCAAGTAGACACGTTTTAAAGCCGTGAGGGCCCCTTTAGGTTCAAAGCGGACAATATCTATACAATTGGGAGTGGGTCGTTACACATCTATTTCCCCAATTTATTGAGCCCACGTATAAGACCAAAAGGAGGTTGTCCATGCTTTGTTTCCTTGTTTTCCTATGGGCTTATGTGTCTCTCCACATGTGGGTATGAGGCCAAACAAGAGGGAAGGCATTGGATAGCATGATATACATCGTGGGCTCAAATTTTAACAACTTAAGCTTTTAGAAAAATTGATTATCCAATAGTGCCCCCTTTCCTACGTTCTACTCTATCCTTTTCCAATTAATCTCACATTGAAATTTATACTAGAGGAGATTTTAAACTCATCTAGAATCTTTTTTTTTTTATCAATAAGTAAAAATTGTATTGCAAAAGAGGCGCTAAAGAATGCGACTCAAATAGTTACAGTATAGAACAACTCACCCCCTTACAAAAGAACCCAAGCCACTAAAAAGCGCAAAAAACCCTCTCCCTTAATGCATACACACCCATTCAATAAAATCTATCAAGGTCGAAGGACCATCTTTTATCCACAATTTGGTTTCCAACCAAAGTAAATACACAAAAGAGATTTTCAACTTTTGTATGGACAGCACACCATCCTTAAAAGCAATTGAATTCCTAACTTTCCAAATTACCCAAAACAAGCATAATGGCCCTAAAAACCACGCCACCTTTCTCTTCTTGCCCACAAAGGATCCTCTCCAACCTATGAGAGTTTCCTTAACCGAACGCGGAAAAACCCAAGCAACTCCAAAAAAAGAGAGAAGCAAAGTCCACACCTCTCTTGTTCTTTCACAATGAAGGAGAAGGTGGTCAATCTAAACTCATCTAGTATCTTATCTAACTGCTAACCACCTATTGGGAAAGAACAAAAGAAACATTGAATAATGGACCCTCCCCCAATTTTTTTAATTGTCTTCAATAGTTCCTCCTCATCTTTCCAATATCCAAAAATACATTCCATTATAGAAAGTCATTATAACATGGAAAACATTAGTCCAATTTGAGAACCTACAGATTATCTAACCACAAAATCCAAAACCCTAGTTTTAAAGCCTAAAATTACCTGTGGTAGGTATGGAGGATGATGCGGTCTATGTTTCATGGAATTGTCAAAAACAACTCAAGAGTACCCATGTTGACCCAATCACAACACAAGCACAAGTAACATAAATGTCCATGTTCCATGGACAAGGTGGAGATGACAAAAGAGAAAAAATAGAAGGAAAAATGAATACCCTCTTAGACGTTGAAGAGTTGCTAAAAGAAAAAAAAGTTGCCCAATAGTAGCTGATGGCTGTTGGTTCAGATCCAGGTTTCTAAAGAAACAGGATTTTGGTGGTTCAGTTGGCTTGAGGAGTCTTAAGTTGAAAGATGTTTAACCAACACTTTTTAGGCTTGCTTCCCACAAAAATGCTATAGTGGCAAACTTATGGGGAAGGGAAGGTGGTGGAGGTGGTTGTTGGGAGGTTCATTTTAGAAGACCTTTCCATGATTGGGAGTTAGAGGATGTGACTCGTTTTTTAGAACACATTTCTTGGTTAAAAGTGCAAGAAAGGGAGGACACTTTTAATATGGAAAATTGATGGGAGGGGAAAGTATAGTGTCTAGTCTTATTATAATTCTCTATGGGCCGAGAACAATTTATTATTCCTAGCTAAAGAGATTTGGAGATCATGTGCTCCTCTTGGAACTCGTTTTTTTGCTTGGGAAGCGGTTTTGGGGGAAGATATTAACTGTCGACACATTAGTGAAGCAGGGATGGTCCGTTTACGGAGAAATTCCGTTAAGCATGTTCAAGGCCCAAGGGGCAACTCAGGGTGAGACCGTTACTTGTTGGGATTTGATGGAGGTAACTAATGAATGCAATGAGGAAAGAAGAGCAAAGGGGAGCTCAGGTTGGACTAAGCCTCTAGCAGTAAGAGGGTGGGAGGAGGCTAGTTGGGAGGAAAGTGACCTAGCTAGGTTTAGTAAGTTCTTGGGGTTTCCGACATTGGGTTTGGAGAAAGATATTCTGGAGTTCTTGGTTAAAATCAGAAAGAGGAGGGAAAGAATCCACAGCAAGAAGTTATTGGAGGGATCTAAATTCGAAAAGGAATTAAAAAGACTGGAATGTTCCATTAATTACAAAAGGGGGAAAAGGCAGAAAGTTGGCCTGCAAGGAAGAGGGTGCCAGATTTTGGAAGTCCAATGAAGTTGAAGCTTCTGAGTTGGAATGTTCGTGGAGTTAATGATAGCTCCAAAAGAAAAGTGATAAAAGCCCTGATTAGAAGTCAGAGGGTGGACTTGTTCTGCCTCCAGGAGACAAAAATTCAGGCAATGTCGGAGGATGTGGTGAGAAGCCTGGGTACTGGTAGGTTCCTTGATTGGGGCACCCTGGATGCGTCTGGATCGGCGGGGGGAATTTTGATTTGTTGGGATAAAAGGACTTTGAATGTGTTGGAGATGGAAGTGGGTCAATTTTCTTTGTCCTGTAGATTCAAGAATGTGGAGGATGGGTTCGTCTGGGTTTTTACAGGAGTGTACGGACCTTTCTCTAGAGAGGAAAGGATTTGGATGTGGGAGGAGTTAGGGGCGATCAAAGGGCTTTGGGATGATCCTTGGTGCTTAGGGGGAAACTTCAATGTAATCCTCTCCCAAAGGGAAAGGAGTAAGCAGGGTAGGATATTTGGTGCGATGAGAAAGTTTGCCCAGACTGTTGACGAGCTTCAGCTTCTTGATCTGCCTTTGCAAGGGGGCCTGTTGACTTGGAATGGGGGAAGGAATAATCAATCGTGGGCTAGACTGGATAGATTCCTTGTGTCTCAGAACTGGCTTGACCATTTTAGTGGGATTGTCCAAAGCAGGCTGCCTAGACCCACTTCAGACCACTTCCCCATCCAATTGGAGGGTGGTGGGCTGAGGAGGGGCCCCTCCCCGTTTAGGTTTGAAAACATGTGGCTTAAAGTGGACGGCTTTAAGGACCTTATTCGGGGCTGGTGGCAAGGGACTGTGGTGAGAGGGAATGCTAGTTTCAGGCTGGCTTCAAAGCTGAAGGAGTTGAAGCAACGAATCAAAGATTGGAATAGGGATGTGTTTGGTAGGGTGGAAGCCAATAAAAAATCAGCTCTTCAAATAGTGGAATTCTGGGATGGGGTGGAAAGTGAGAGGAGCCTATCTGAAGGGGAAACTGAGCAGAAAAAAGATGCTAAGGAATCTTATAAGAAGTGGGTATTGCTGGAAGAAATCCACTGGAGACAAGTTTCTAGAGAGCTGTGGTTAAAGGAAGGGGATAGGAATACAGGGTATTTTCACAGAATGGCAAATGCTCACCGGAGAATTAATTCCTTGGACAAAATTAAGATTAACAGGGTGTGGTTGAATGAGGACCAGGAGGTGAGGCAGGGGATTGTCAATGCTTTTCAGCATTTACTCTCAGAGGAGCCAGGCTGGAAAGCTGACATAGAGGGGCTGCATCTCCCTAGCCTAAATGTCCAAGAAGCTGATTCTTTGGAGGTGCCTTTCTTTGAGGAAGAAATCCATTCTGCCCTACTGGAGATAAATGGGGATAAAGCTCCGGGACCGGATGGGTTCACAGTGGCCTTTTGGCAAGAGTGTTGGGATTTTGTCAAGGAGGAGATCTTGGAGATGTTCAAGGAATTTTATGATCAAAGATCCTTTGCCAAGAGCCTGAACACTACTTTCCTGGTTCTGATTCCAAAGAAAGGGGGTGCAGAGGACCTGGGGGATTTTCGGCCAATTAGTCTTTTAGGGGGTCTTTACAAGTTGCTGACTAAGGTGCTAGCCAATAGGATGAAGAAGGTGTTGGGTAGGATGGTTTCCGAAGATCAAAACGCGTTTCTGAAGGGTAGGCAAATCTTGGATGCCTCTCTTATAGCTAATGAGGTGGTCGACTTTTGGCAAAAGCGAAAAGAGAAAGGTTTGATTTGCAAATTGGACATTGAAAAAGTCTATGACAGTATAAATTGGACTTTTCTTATGAAGGTTCTGATTAAGATGGGCTTTAGGTCTCGGTGGAGGAAGTGGATTTGGCGATGTATCTCAACTGCAAGGTTCTTTGTTTTGATCAATGGGGTTCCTAAAGGTTTTTTCTCTAGCACTAAGGGTCTACGGCAAGGAGACCCTATTTCTCCTTACCTTTTTCTGTTGGGAATGGAAGTGCTAAGTGCTATGTTAAGAAGGGCTGTGGGTGGGGGGTTCATTTCTGGTTGTAAGCTCCGGGGAGAAGGAAAGATGGATTTAAATGTGTCTCACTTACTCTTTGCTGATGATACAATCATCTTTTGTGAAGCAAAGAAAGAGAACCTAACTTATTTGAGCCGGATTTTGGCCTGGTTTGAGGCCGCTTCTGGGTTAAGGATCAATCTGGCCAAAAGTGAGCTAATACTAGTTGGTGAGGTGGCTGAAATTGAGGATATGGCAGTGGAGCTAGGGTGTAGGGTGGGGTCTTTGCCCACTGTTTATCTGGGACTGCCCTTAGGAGCCTATCACAAGACTCCTTCCATTTGGGATGGGGTGGAAGAGAGAATGAGGAGAAGACTAGCCCTATGGAAAAGACAGTATATTTCCAAGGGTGGGAGAATTACCTTGATTAAGAGCACGCTCGCCAGCATGCCTATTTACCAGCTTTCCCTTTTTCAAATGCCTAAAATTATTGCTAAAAGGCTGGAAAAATTACAAAGAGACTTCCTTTGGGGTGGGGGACATTTGGAAAGGAAAGTCCACTTAATCAATTGGGAGGTTGTATGCACCCAAAAGGAGAAGGGTGGTTTAGGCTTAAGGAAGATTACTGTCTTGAACAAGGCTTTATTGGGGAAATGGGTGTGGAGATTTGCCATTGAAAAAGATAATCTTTGGAAGAAGGTGCTGGTGGTAAAGTATGGCCAAGAGGGCCTTGGGTGGAGGACCAATGAGGTGCGTGGGTCGTATGGGATGGGAGTTTGGAAGGAGATTATGAAGGAGGCTTGCTGGTGTTGGGATAAGTTTCAGTTTAAAGTTGGTAAAGGGACTAAAATTAAGTTTTGGATAAATCATTGGTGTGGCAATGCAACGCTGTCCCAAATCTTCCCCCAGTTATTTCCTTTGGCGGACCAAAAGAATGTAACAATTAATGAAGTGTGGGACTCTAGTTTTGGCCAAGGAGGTTGGAATCTTAGATTCTCTAGAGATTTCAACGATTGGGAGTTGGATTTGATAGGAGAGTTGCTGAATTTGTTGAGGGACTGCAGAATTACTTTAGAGGAGGATTCAATTTATTGGAAAGGCGGGGGTAGTGGTATTTTTGGGGTTAAAGACACTTGCTACTGGTCGCTCCCGTTGATATCGTTTTCCCGAAGAAGAACATATGGGTGGACAAGGTTCCAACCAAGGCTGCTTTTTTTGCGTGGGAAGCTACTTGGGGAAAGATTCTCACCTAGGATAGGCTTAAAAAAAGGGGATGGCAGCTCCCCAATCAGTGCTTTTTGTGTGGCTGTGAAGAAAAAACTGTAAAGCATATTCTTTTACACTGTACAGTGGTTAGGGTTCTCTGGGAGATCATTCTCACCTTGTTTGGGGTTCCGTGGGTGTTCCAAGATACTGTTAAAGAGGTGTTACTCAGTTGGAAAGGCCCTTTTGTGGGTAAGAAAAGGAAAAAAATTTGGAATTCCATACCGTTGTGTATTTTTTGGACGGTTTGGAAAGAAAGAAAGAAATAGGTTAGCTTTTAGGGGGGGGTCCTTAGCTAAAAAAAAGCTCAAAAATTCTTTTATTTGCACTCTTTGGAGTTGGGCTCGGGTGTACATTGGTGGGGAGTCCTTATCTCTGTTAGGCTTTTTAGAGTGGCTAGCGTCCACTTAAGGGCTGATGAGGGTGTTTGTCTTTTTGCTTTCTTTGTACTTGGCTACTGTGTATACTCCCTGTATGCCTTGTGGCTTTTTGCCTTTTTAATCTAATGCTTGCTTATTTATCAAAAAAAAATGAAGCAGGGATGGTCCATGCTTAATAGATTTAGTCTTTGTAAAGATGGTGAAGAATCAATTGATCATATTTTGATTCATTGTAATAAGACAAAGGAGCTTGGAACATTGTTGTTAAAAACTTTTGGTTTGGTTTGAGTGTTCCCAGCTTTAGTGAGAAATCTTCTCCTAGAATGGAAATTCAAGGGGCTAGTGAAGAAGAAAAGAGCAATTTGGCGGTTGGCTCCGATTTGTTTATTTTGGTGTATTTAGGGAAAGCGCAACCAAAAAACCTTCGAAAATGAAGAATTGTCAAACCAAAGTTTGAGGGATCTCTTAATCCATTTGCTTGTAGAGTGGTCCCAACAGTTTTTGGATTTAGAAATTCCCTCTTATCTGAATTTTTTGCATACTCTTTATTGTGGCTAGCCTTGCTCTTTTCTAGGCTTTTTCTTTCTTTTCTAGTGTTTGGTTTGGTTTTTCGTGTATGCTACCTGTATACATTGGGTGTGCCCCCTGTTTTTGGCATCTCTTAATACAAGCCTTTGTCTGTCAAAAAAAAAAAACCAACAAGAAGAGCTCATAGAGAGGTTTCTTATAGTAAAGGGATTTGTAGACCCTTAAACTTCTTGAATTTCAAAAAAACCAATCATTTGCTATACTAAATAGGTACCCTCTCATTGCTATTATTTTTAATTTGGGTAAATTTATCACATACCGATGTTTTTCCTTAAATACAATTTGACCCTCTTGTTTTCAAAAACTGCATTTACACCCCTCATTTCAATTTTTCAGCTTCACATGGATCACCTCCATCAGACAGCCATCAATTGTCCCACATAACTGGCTGCTATTATAAACAGTGTTTTAAAAGGCTATTGAAGCTTATGCCTTGAGGCTCACTTCAAGGCAATGCTCTACAAATTAGCCTTGAGGCTATAGCCTCAGTTAACGTAATTAAGGCTTAAGTCTCACCCTATCAAGCCTTATAGCTTTGAGGCTATAGCCTCAAGGCAGTTGAGGCCAAGCCTTAAATATCCAAAAGGGTTTTCAACCTTCATGGGCTTTTGGTATATTTTATAAGAAGCTTGAGACTCAATTTTCAATGAGCTTTAATGGGTTCTATCATTTAAGCTTTTGTGGACTTTTGATATAGATTTCATAAGTTTTGTATTAGGTCCCCACTTGGTTAAACCTTCTTACAAAATAAAGACTCAGTTGACTTCCAATGAACCTTTTAAATGGAAAGGAAAAAAGAGAGATTGAGAAGAATAAGGGAATTGGTGACTATCCTAGTGGCTGATCTCATTTATAATCTAATTATTGATGGATAAAAACAAATACCACTACAATTGATGGACAAAGAAGAAAAAGAATGGCTATATATTAACACCAATGAGGAGGATAATATAGTGATTTGATATGATTATATTCCTTGGACAATCCTATTAGTAATAATGACATTAATGGTGAAAACTATTTTATAAAACCATGAAAGCTAAATTTTATGAGAAAAAGGAATTAAAGTAGAACCATTAACAATGAAAAATAATAAATTTTATCATTATAAAGTTTATGTCTTATTATTTGATTTTCTTTTGACTTTACGAGTATTTTTATTTTTTTGACAATTGTTTATTATTTATTTGTTTATCCTTTTTTCTTTTTCTTTTTCCCTTTTTATTTTTTTTTTTTTTTTGATAGGCAAAAGGAGTTTTATATATATATTTTTGATAGGCAAAAGGAGTTATATTCTAAATTTGACAAGGCTGTAACTAAATGCCTATATTGAATTTGACATATTAGGCACCACTTGACTATTGTGTCTATATGTTAGGTTCACCAAAGTATATGTTACTATGTCATGCCACACCACAAAGAACATACCGTTAAGCTCCCAGACTCCGTATTCTCGAATTCAATCAAGCGCTTTGTTAAAGTTGCTTCACAAATATGTACGATCCTCACCTGATGGCAATTTAAAATAAGCATCACATAAATATGAAGAAAGAGAAAGAGGGGAAAGGTGAATGTCAAACATTTGAGTTCTCAACATGAGTAGTGTCAAAAGTTGGAGGATAGGTATGGACCCAACATTCTCATCAAAAAAAAAAAAAAGGAATGGACCGAACATTTGCTTAATGTTCTATATTATATGCCTTATATACAACGAGTGGAAGTAGTGAGATCTGCATAAAAGCTTCAACACACAAAACCTCTTCCAAAGGCATATATTTGAGGCTAGCAAACAGAAGCTAGTGTAGTCTTCTTATAACTTAAAGATCACAAATTGATTCCTAGTAAATTGATTTTAGTAAAGATGTATACAAAGGAAAAAAACTGCAAACCAAGACTTTCAAAACTGTAATTAATAGAAAAACTAAGTTGTCACTGTTGGCATGATAGGCATGATGAAATATATGGTGACATGCACACAACTTATAATATATATATGATTGTAATAGGCAATAAATGGAGATATATAACATCTGTTTTTTTTTTTCTCGTTGGTATGAAATCAATCAAGAATAGGTTATTAAACAAAATCACCCATGCCTCTCCAAAGACAATTCATGGATGGACATCCATGAAGGCTTCCAAGTTGGTCTCTATGTCCTGAGGGGACTGGTGTCCCTCCCCAAAACAGAAACCATGTTTACACTTGATATGTTCAAATTTAATAATATATTACATCCACAAACTAGTAGTTTCAATACACATGACATATCATAAACTCTATATATATACATATCTATAAAGGAAAACAAAAGGAAATATGATAAGATGCACCTAACAATACATTTTCTTTTTTTTTTTTTTTGATAAGTAAGAAGAGTATATATAATAAAAAGAGGCACCAAAATAGTGATCCAAGGTATACAAGATAAATACACCTACTCCCACACAGCTCAAACAAAAAATAGCTGCCAAAATGAAGGTATAAAAAACATCCATACCCTCAACAAAAGCCCAACCAATCAATGAAACCAATTAGCATTGAAGGACCATCCTTTACAAACATCCTAATCTTGGACCCAAGAAAGCACATCACAAAAGAAGGGAAGTACAAGAGGGTAAAGGCCTACCCACACCCAATCATGAAATCTAGAAAGGAGATGCTAGATTGCCCTCTCACTCCCCTAGACCAAAGAGAGAAGGTTGGGAACCAACTCTGACCACTATCTGACTACAAAAGTCCTCACAGTCATTCTCTCAAGCAACAAAGTAGACATAAGGGAGCCACTCTACATGCCTTTTGTGCTTCTTTTCCATGAAGCTACATGCCACCCATCCATGCCACTTCTAATGACTCTTCATAGGCTCATCCCATAGGATGAGGAACTTGAATATTAAAGACAAAAGAAAGAAAAGATTGTTGAAATTGAAGAGGATGAACAATTCAAGTTAAAGACTATGGCAATGATTTTGGAAGATGATGGGGATGATTTTGATATAGAACTTGAAGATGATTGATGCAGGAGTTATGCTTATTATGAGCCCACAGTGCTCTGATATGCATTCCACTTGCATTACATCTGCATGTCCATAGTCCAATATACATAGAGTCCATATAGGTATATGGAGTTACTAGTGGTAGCATCACAGGCAATGTGTATGAATGTCCACAGAGTTTAGAAGCAGCATATAATACAGGATTTGAAAAGTGAGAGAAAAGAGCAGTTTAAAAAGTAAGAGCTGTGAGATAAAAAAAAAAAAGAGAGAGTGAAAATCCGTAGGAGTTCAATTCCTCAATCAAGTCATTTCACACCATTGCACTTATTAGTTAAAACTATTCTGAAGATTGAAATGTAATATGTTAAACTAGAAACAAAATTGTTTGCTTTGTAATGATATAGAAACCTATATGTGCTTATAGTTTCTTTTTTGAGATATCAGTCAGGTAATTTTGAAACATTGTCTTTTGGTTAGTAGTTTGTGAATTAGAAGTTAGAACTTGAAACTTTTGTGTATAAAGTATATTGATGAATGATGCTGATACAAGGCTATTGATATTTGTATCAGGATATTGATATTTATTTGATAGTGATGAATGACATGTTTTGATACAATATGATACACACACTGGAAAAACAAGAAAATGGCACAAAATACTTTCCACGTTGACAACAATGCTAATAATTACTCTTGTAACTAACATCTAACTATCCTCTTTATTCATCTGCTAAAGCCAAGAAGTGAGCACAGCTCCTAAGTCAACCTAAACAAACACTACAACCACATGCCCATCTGTCAGATGATTCTCATCACAATAGCTATGATGAAGATTAGAATATTAAGCATTTCAAGCAATAGAAGAGAATTATGTCTTCTAACCAAAAAATAGTCAAAGTGAAACAGCAGAGAATAAGTTTGACTCACAATGTCTGTCTTGGAGCACTTTAAACCAAATGAAAGTGCAGATATGTATAACGCTGCACCACATAAGCCACTGGGTTTTCTCCCTGTCTGAAATTTTCTTTCATCAGAAGTCGTTTTTTCATCAATTGTAGTTACTAGATTGGCTGTTAATAAGTAAGCCTAAATATCAAAACTGCACCAACAAGATTCCATTTTTCATATAATCCAGAAGATCACACCTGCAACCAATCGCGCTTCATGCTGGCAATAATGCGTAGGGCAGTTTTGGAGACCCCCATATTCGTTTCTCCCGGTAAACCTACAATGCATATAAGAATTATGATTGCCTGCTTGCATACAATATGTATTAGACAAATACACTACATAAATTCATACCTGATTTGCAATGCAAACCACAGTGTTAAATTTAGATTATAGTTACAATCTTTTTGTTGGATAATCAACAAGAGGCTTTACTACAAAGATGGAAGAATCTTTAAACCCTGAGACCAGATAAAGATAGGGAAACTGGAATGAAAGTGGTTTGTCTCCCCACCACAGGCTTTCTCAACAATGAAGAACTGAACTATCACCAAATAAGAAGTAAGTGCATTGAGAAAAAATAAGGAAGTTTTGGTCAATGGCTTCTATAGCTACAATTCAACTACCCAGCCAAAATGTTGGCACTCCATCCATTGGAGTGTAAACCACATATTTTTAATAGTTCCCTCCATGGACCATCATTTTCCTTGGGAAACCTCCAGAGTCGCTCTCCAAGAAAAACTATATTCCTGATACAGACTTCCCAATAACTAAACAAGCCATCTGCTTTTATACTTTGACTTAAACACTGGGCCAATCCTATCACAAATTCAAGTGAAATTCCATTTATAAATTATTTATAACAACTTAACATGACCACCAAATCTACAAAAGGATAGTGCTACATGTAACACCAGTTTTACCACTTGCATGTATGGCAGAAGATGATTGGACATTGATAAAAAGAGGTCAATAAGTTTTTTGACATCCAATCACCACCTTGCCACACAGCAAGGTGTTAAAAATGCTGGTAAAAGAGATAGTGCAACATGCATTTTTCTTTCCAACATAGGATTGGTGCATTATGAAATGCTTTTCAAAATGCAAGAACTAATCAATTATTTTATGCATGAAGTAGCCAAGAATCACACTACATAGACCAAAAAACACAGAGAACCTACATAAAACTCTGCCCACATTCATCGAAAACCTAGTTTACCATAATATTCATCATAATCGGGTCAGAAATAATAATAATTCATCACAAGAACTGAGCAGAGAGTTAGAGACCAAAAAATCTCTTCAGAAAACCTAAAACAGTTTATTGAAAACCAATGGTTCTCAATAATATAATTTGAAACCTCTTTTGGGAAGCCTAAATTTTTCCATAGCAGCGAAAAAATCATTACTTCTCTTTCTTTTGGTTTTTACATCCTCCAATATGAATACTACAAAACCTGACATAGTGCTTAATGGTACTAAAACTTTTATTCGAAAGGACTGGCATAAGAATCAGCATTTCAGGCAGACATATGTCAACCACATCTCAATGCAATAATTAAGTAATACATTGAAAAAGGTCAGAGTGATAGCAGATGCTTACCAGCCGCAAATCTATGAATAAAAAGGCTAGGGTCAACAGGTTTTTGAACGATGGGATGCTCTTCAAGACTTAGCAGTTTACAAAGCTGCAAAAATACAGCACCCAGCACATAACTGCAATACAATTAAAAGGACATAAAGCATAAGCGCAGAAGTGTAAGCTAAATCAAGATACAACTATCAGAATTTTACTAATGAAACAAAAGCTCCTTACACATTTATCCTCAAGTGTTCTGAAAAATCAATAAGAAGAAATGGCTTTTTATTTTCCCTGCAAATGAAGATAAAATTTCAGTACTAGTCAGACATTCATTCATGAATGTTTACACAATTAGGAAAATATAAGAACTAATAAATTATGGGTACTTAGTGCAGAGAATACATCCTAAGGCATGTTTCTTCATAAAAGGGGGAAAAACTATTTCTGCGCATTTGAGCATTTGGTTCATTTTTCAGTGTTTCTAAAATCTAGCTTTCAACTTGGAATGCTTCATGGTAATCATTGAGATTGAGGTGCAAAATAAAAGGAAAATTGTATAAAATGACTAGAACCCATTCTACCCCCATCTACATGTTGCCTATTTAAAAACTTCTACAGTGCTTATACATCTTATGCCTTTTTAGGTTCCGTTCTTTCCCTCCATATTTTCACATTGTGAGCCGGAGGGGAAACAAAGCAACACAAGATCATGATTCACACATAACAGTATATTCCAAATGCCCATCATCCACCAAACAAACGTCTCTCAAGGTCCTAATATTTCAACCATTAAATTCAAAATTTTGACAGCTTGAATCATTAATATGGTCTAGTTCTAATTACAGTAATAATAGTTTATAATCTTTTTGAAGGGGATCCCTTACCTACATGCAATATAAAGACAAGCTGCAGCAACTTGTTCTTTTCTGCGCCCCCTAGTGAAATTCCGCTCCAGTGCTATCTTCAAAAGCAACAGGAATTCAAAGAGTTTATCATTTCATAAACAACTAAACATATTCCAATAATGGAAATTACATGTAAAGAAACTTACTGTATAAAAGGCCAAAGCAGGGCGAATTATTGAATCTCCACCACTTACACCTATAGCATTTGCTATATGGCCTATCTCAGCATAAGCTGCAACACAAAAGGGCATCCAAGACTAAAAAACCAGAGTATGTGAAAGTCCTATGGTAAATCAACAATTACTTATATGATCAAAGTAATGCATACATAAATGGAAAGAAAGATTTTTGTAATAATGATATGTGCCATACCAATTATACTCCATTTTAAATTTTTATAGGATCCATTCACCATTATAACAATTTCAGCTTTGTGAAAGTCACTAGGCTTCACTTTTATAATAATTTATTCCAAAAAATTGACTCTATATTAACATTTGGGTTTGCAAATTCATGAGTTTAACCTCTATAGCACTCTCTTACTCTTAGAAACCCAAGAAACAATAAAAGTCAAATCCTCTTCCACCTTACAAATTATTAATGTCTATTGATATTGTATTTCAAACAATCAAGTATATGGGTGATGTTGTTAAACAGACTTTCATGCCTTAACCCTAGAAACGTGCTAGACAAACTAGGCAATACTACACCAACATCACACACCCACATACTTCCCTGCCTTAACTCCTAATTCTGGGGGGGAGGGGGGGTGGAGGGGAGGGGGAGGTGACTTGCAATTCCTATCTTCATTGTAGTTATTAAGTTCTCCAAAATTTGAATTCCGATAAGGTTTTCATTCAATAACTCATAGAAAAAAATCCTCTACCTTTCCTTAATCTCATCCTCTTTTACTAAAACTCCTTGGTGTACCTTCAACGCGCTCAAGGTTTAGGTCTCTAATTTCCCCCCTTATTCGAGCAAGTTAATATACAAATTTTTCTCAACCCTCTTTATTAATCATCACATATCTCAAAACATGTAATTCAACTATTTCATATATTGTGGTGCAATGTACACCTTTTGAAAAATGAGTTTTGCCCATCAAAAAATATATTGTGCAACGTGCATGCACCAAATAAACTTCTCAATTTACATGTAATGTCAAAAAGGAAATGCTAGTTGAAATTCATGTTATATTTTCAGAGTACACACCAAAATGAAACTATCAATTAGCAAGGCATACCATCATTAAGTGTTCTTTCACGTGAGGCAGAGTAGTCACTTTGAACCGTTTTTACAAAATTTCCTGACATTTGGCTCTGCAAAGAAGTGAAAAGACAGCAATGTGAATAAGCAATAAAATGGAAGAGTACCTAGAACCAAAATTTGAACATGCAAGCACAGACATGCCCGCACACAAAGCCACACATTAAATCACTAAATGAGAAAGAATTTGGAGAAAAAAGAAAATAAAACTTATGATGATGCATATAATATTGATAAATTTACAGTATCATGGGACCAGAAGAGAATGTCTTGGAATCAAAGAAACAGACCAGCTGAACTCGAACTTCGAGGGCCATTGCTCAGTTGGTAGGGAGAAACCCACATGAAGCAGTACTATTGATAAACCAACTCAGGGTCGATTCATGTTATATTGGCATGTTATGTTTTGGTATGAAGTATAACTTCGAGTGAATCTCTTCATGTTTATGGATTTCTCAAATAAGCAATAAGAAGAAGGTCTGATAAAGAAAATATGCATATTTTGGATGGAAACCATTGCTTTGTGCTCCAATGCTACTATCCATTGTAAGAAGAAAAGAAAAAGGAGAGAGTTCCCAACATTATAATTCATCTCAACAAGAATTGCGATAAGATGCTCAAATCGTTGAAGGAAGATAAACTATCTGACCCCAGTATACCTGTCCTGCCGCATTTTTAACAAACACAGGATCATTCGAAAAATTGTCCTGATCAACAACCTTCCCACATGCAGTACAACATCTAAGAGAAAGAACAAAAACAGGCAGTCAGCCCTCACATTAATGCATGTATAAACCTGGGTTCACACAGTTTTTCAAAATGAACATTTTTTCCATAGCAAAAAGGCTGTGCTTCATTCAATAGAATTGGATTTGAATGGAATCCCCATTTTGTGAGATTTGAAATTCCTGCTTGACCATGAAATTTTTGGCGGTTTGTTGTCTATAAAATTTGAATTATATCATAAATTCATTGCGACATAAATCAGCCAAAAATTAGAATGAATTTGGGGACTCCACCTCAAATAATCCAATGCAGCACTAAGAATAGACAGATGAGATGAACGAAAGAAACGAGAAGCACATAATCAATCAAATTACAGCATAAAGGTACTTACAAGTAGCCATTCAAAAGGCGCTCTGTACGACAATCTCTTGCACAGTTTGTACACCACACCATTCTTGAAAAACCTTGTTAATTATCACCTATTTACCAGGAAAAATAAAAGAAAAATACTTCAAAACTTACACTAAACCAAAATCAATTTGTAATTCTAATTACCCAATAAACCCAGTACAATTGTTCGAAGTCGCACAAAGACAGAATTCTCCATAGCTCTGTTTGGTTGCCAAGAAAACTATGAAAAAAAAATTGCTTTGAGGGAAATTAAGAAACGTGCTAACTGAAAATTCGTAAACAAAAACCACAACGGAATATACCTTGTAGGTAATTATGAAAAAATATAAATTAAAAAAAAAAAAAAAAAAAAAAAAAAAGATGATTAAGTAGAAGTAAAAGACCTTACCCTAGCTCTGACGTTACTGTCGGCGGCGGCCGCTCACTCCGGCCTAGGTAGCTTCGGCACCTTCACTTTGCTCTGGCGAGCCCTCGGCTCATCCCTCTTCGTTCTCCTCTCCGTTCTGCCTTTTCAGTTCTCCCCAGCCCTTTAATATCTACCGGCTTGGTTTTTATATATATATATATATTTTATATTTTTCCTTTTTCCATTAAAAACATATTTCAATAAAAATACCTCTCTTGTTTTTTTTCCTTATTTACGTTGAAAATTCTCGAATTAAGACAATTAATAATTAATTTTTATTTTACCGACATAGAAATAGATAATTGATAATTGATTTGATTTTATTTAAATAAAATTAGATAATTAACAATTGATATTTTAATTAATAAAAATTAGTTAATTGATTTTTTTGTGTTTTTTAAAAATCTTTAATTATTAATCTTTTTTCAAATGGCAAAAAAGTTTTATAATTTTTATATAACTTGTTATGGGTCTTAAATTTATTCTATTCTATTTTTATTATTTGTATATTTTAAATTATTTTAAAATATTTATTAATTATAAAAATGATGCAAAATAAAAGAAAATTCCTATGTTATCTCTCACTTTCTTTGCTTAAAAAAATCCTAAACAAATAAAAAAGATAATTAAAAAAATTCTCGATCAACTATGCGAAAGAATTATAAGTTTTAAATAAAAATGTTGAAGATGCAAACTTTTCTTTCATATTCTTATTTATTCTTTCAAATCCAAATAATTGTATCCAAAGTAGAAGTATTTTCTTAGCATCCAAACTGTGGTATATATTCTAAATAGGATTTTTAATATTATAATTCTCCTCTTTCTTATCCAATATTCATTCCCATTTTCATTCTAAAGATTTTTTAAAGATTTTAATATAAGAGTTGAGACTTTTAACCTAATTAAACCTATAAGAGATATTTAAACCTTTATAACTCAATTAAACTTTGTATGAGATTAGTAATGATCAATAAGAATTCAATCGCATACAAGAGACAAAGATTTTATGTGGAAAACTCTCGCACTAATTATGGAGATAAAAAGTCATGTCTATGACCTCATATCAAACATTAATTATATGAAATCATAATACATTGATTTACCAAGGTGCTTACCCAAAAACTTACTTTACAACACCAATATCATAATCCACGTTTGCAACACAACATCTCAAATGCTCTAGTAGATTCACCTCAACCTTTGAGGGGATGTAGGTTCTTCCGACAACCCATAATTCGATTAAACAAATTATTAAGAGTTTTTGAGAATGGTAAGGCAAGTTATGGTTTTTCTCAATTGAAGCATCAAACCTTAAAACAAGCATAAGAAGGGTATATATAAGTTCAGATCACCTAGAGGATCAAAAGGGAATTTTTATAAAAAATAAATCTTTTATTTCCATAATAGTGAATTACTAGAATATGGTAGATTTCCGGAATAAGCACTGAGCGGACTTGACCATCGCTTGAACATCTCGGAAGCTCATGCGCTTATTTAAGCACTTGAGCGGTGGCTTCAGCGCTTGAGTGTTTTGGCTAAAGCTTACGCACACCCGTTTTACCAAAAATGAGTTTTAAAACATTTTAGCTCAAAAATAATTATTTGATCAAATTCTTACCCTTTTAAATACTAACTTGCCTCTAATAAACCTTTTCAAACTTACCTATGACAATTCAGTTGAATGAACAATAACTTCAAATCTTCAATGAAAAGTAAGTCACTATCTAAAAAGGATCCTATGCCAAAATGAAAATGAACAAAATTGTCAACAAATAATATGTGTCATTCAAAAAAGGTTTTGGATACAAGAGATAAGAAAAATAAAATAAAATATCTAAACTATACAAGCAAAATAAGAGCTAAATATACCAAGCCAACATGGCTTTAGTGTACAAAACAAATAGATCACAAAAAAAAAGAACTAAAATCTAGAGAGTCAGATCCTAAGGTGGTGGTAAAGGTGTGAAGCTCGAGGCATTCTATGACTAAATCTATGAAGTAATGACCTAGAGTTGCCCTCGATACTCTAAGAGCAAGCATCCATCTCATGCTCATGAACATCTAATTGCATGGTTAGAGTGGAGTGAAGCTTAGCAGCTCGAGTACCCAAAGTATCTAGGTGAAGGTGAAGTTAGTCCAATGAGTCTATCACTCTCTAAAGTAGAAGAGAATTTGACTTGGGGGTAAGGTAAGTTAAGAAATGAGAGAAACCTCCTCAACCCTGATTGTGCCACCCATGAGGAATGGGCTTAAGGAAGTCAGCCTCCTAAATGGGAGGATCCTACTCTATTACATGAATCTCCTTCTCTGTAGTAGCAACCTCCTAAGTTGTTGTAGCTTATGGAAAAAGGCTTATAGAGTGGCACCTTGTTGAGCAGGATTGGGTGGAACTGTGGGGCCATAAACATGGTTGTAGTGATTAGACTAGTAACTCACATCAATGAGAACCTGAGGTCTATGAACAACTAAAGTTTGGTCCAGGTCAAATCCAATGTCATCAAGAATCTTGGTGATGATCAAAGCAAACATGAGGCTACCAGCGTGTGAAGCAGGGTCACGATAGGGTGTCATGGTATCCAAGATCACCTGATGTTTTTTTATCTTATATGTCGATGACATTCTATACTCATTGGAAATTATGTAAGGTTATTATCATCAGACACTATTTGATTATCTACTCAGTTCTAGATAAAAGATTTAAGAGAGACATAATATATTCTTAGGATTAAGGTCCTTTAGATCATAAGAATAAGAAGATTGCATTGTCTTAAGTCACCTATATTTACAAGCTTCCGGTCAATTATGTGATGTAAGACTCAAAGAAAGGTTTGCTACTCTTTAGGCAACACTTCTTTCTCCGAATTAGTGTCCTTAAACATTTTGGGAGATGGTACCCCTTGGTTATATGGATTTAGATTTTAAGTTTGATAAAGACTCTCGCAAATCTATCTTCAAATTTATATTCGCTTTAGGTAGTAGGATTGTTAGAGAAATGTGAAACAATCTTGTATTGTTAACTACACTATGAAAGTTGAATATGTTGTTACTTCTAAGGTAATAAAGGAAGTCATTTGGCTTCTTAAGTTCCTCATAGGACTTAGGGGTAGCACCCTTGGTTGTACCACCTTTGGTACTAATAGCACAATCTAAAAAACCAAAAAAACCATTAGGAAGGTAAACACATTAAGAGGAAGTACCACTTGATACATGAGATGGTAATGAAAGGAGATGTGACTAAGGAAAAGATTGCCTCTATTGAGAACATAACATATCCCTTCATGAAAACTTTGTTTATAAGAATCTGTTATGGTCATAAGGATAGCTTAGGTGTCAAATGTGTTCTTAGCATGTTTTAGGGTTAGTGAGAGTTTGTTGGGATAGAGCTCTGGAAAGCATGATATGATGTAACAAATGGTTAATTTATTAATAAATTTATTTATCTATGTTCCTTGGTTTCCCTTTGTTATCACTTTTATGGATTAACTAGTCATTTTAGCATATACGTCCATATCACTTGTATTGTACATGACTTTAATGTATTAGGAGTTACACAGAGGATACAAATCATGAGTTATTTGTAAGATGATAAGTAGTTCATAGTTAGTTCATAGATTTTGGCAATCTAGTAGACACCATAGTGCACTACTTCCTAATTTGAGGAATGACTTATTTTAGTCGTCGAGATAAGTTTCGCATAATGAGTGTACTAGTATGTCTGGTTACACATTGGGCAGAACCTACAGTGAATCATGACCTATGGTCATTTAGTTTTCATGATTTACTAAGTTACTATACTGAATGGACTCTTGACCTTAGAAGAATATTGAGTTTACATTGAAGTTAATAAAAGACTTTGACCTATAGGTGAGACCCTAATGTTGTCATATATGATGAAAAAATCTTGAATATTGCTATTTCCTAAGCTTGAATCAGACTTGGAACATGTTTGACTATCCTAAGGCTTTCTAAATCCTATGCACAATGGAAAAAAAAAATGCATTTTTAAACTTTAAACGGATTAAGAAAGTGCTAACAAAAAACATACCTTAGATTCAAATGTTCGAATCCATGTGATGAAAATGAAGAACGAAGTTACAAAAGTTTCATAAATCTGAAGTCTTTCGCCTGATAACTCGAACCTTGATCTTGACACACTTCCAGTAGGGATGTAAGAGAAAGTGGAGGCTATGATTTTCTCTCTAAAGATGGAAGACGACTCTTTATAAAAAACTATAGAAACCCTAACTCCTAAGGGTGTATTTATAGGTTTCCCCACTTCCACTAAGGGCATGAGTCACTTAAACTAGCGCAAAATGAGTCATAGTTGATTAATTAACCTAGTAGAACCTATTAATTAATCAATTAGCTCAATTTAGAAATGGTGTTCACTTACCCCCTATGCAACCTTGCATAATTACCAAAATGCTTTTATATACAAAAGTGAATATAGAGTCAATTCAACCCTTATAACCTATGCCAACAAGATATATGAGTTCAGAGCGGGGCTATGGGGACTTATAAGAGTATTAACTTTCTCATAATCCAATTTTGAAATTGATTCAACATCCCACTACAGAAAATCAATTGAACTTCAGTATCGTATATAAATAACAACGAAACACTATGTGCTCGGGTCCATGACTTGCAATCATTGCTATCAATCTCCCCCATGAACTACCTCTACAATCCTTAAGTCATAGATCCTCCTATTGTGTATTCAATTGACATGTCTTAGCTCTTCAAAAGCTAATATGAAGTTTCACTTAATGAATTATGACTATAATTTACATGAACACACCTTCTTAGGATCACCAAAGGGAATATTCTATCTCAATCCCATGAGATATCATGGTGCCTCTATTAAGAATACCTATTACTACTAGTTTCAATCAACAATGATCTAATTCATAGAGAATATATAATCAACTTATGATCTTACTTGTAGGTCAAAGTCATTGCTAATTTTACCATAAACTCAATAGTCCTTCAAGGTTGAGAGATAACACAATAAAACAGCTTGGTAAGGTCATGATTACTTGATAATTTTAAGTCATGACTCACCATAGGTCTCGTCTAATGTGTAACCATACACATTAATATATTATTCAATACACTTGTAACGCCCAAGTATTTTTTTAAGGGTAATTTAGGAAATACTAATAATAATTAAATTAGATAATTAATTAATTTAATAAAGTGGAAGAGGGGTAAAAGTGTAATTTTACGAATAAATACCCTAAGTATAAATTAGAAATTTTATTTCTTCCTGTTCTTTTCTGAATAGAGTTCCTGTTCGCAGAATTTCAAAGAACGTAGGTTGGAGTCAGATTCAGGGTTGAAGAACAGATCTCTGTAGGTAAGATTCTAACCCCTAGTTTAATATTTTAGATTCATTGATTAATTTCAAACACTTTAGATATCTTTTGGAAAACCCAAATCTAGATTAGGGTTTGTCTATTTAGTTTTTAAATCAAAACATTGAAAATTCATGAACATGAATTATTTCATTGGTAAAAAAAAAAAAATTAAATTATGAACATAGGGCAGTTTATTGTTGGAAATTGAGAAACTTTGAAATTTAGAAGAATAAATCTGAGTAAAAAAAAAAATGAAGGAAATTTCTGGGCGTGTTGTGGCGGCAGGTGATAGCCAGAGAATAATAAAAAATTAAAAAAAAAAACTTGTCGGTTATGCCATGTGCAGTGGGAATGAGAGAGTGAGAAAATAATATTTTACTAATAAAAAATAAATTCTCGTGTGCTGAAGTGGCAAAGAGTGTAAGAAGAATGTTTTTCATATATATATATATATATATATATATATATTATATTAATAAAGTAGTAATGGGTAGAAAAGAAAAGAAAAAAAAAAGTGAGGTACAGGTGTTAGGAATGGGTAGTAATGCTGAGTATGAAGACTAGTATAATAAGGAACTAGGTGTTGGAACTTTTGATGAGGTATAGATTCTTGCTAGTAATTGTTAAGTAATAATAAACCAGATTTTTTTTTTATTAAGAAATGAGGTAGCAATTCAGAGAATTAGGAAGTGCAATAATAATAATATTTATATATACAGGTTTATGTAAATAAGTGAAGTACAAGATTAGTTGGTAAAATTAAGCTAATAAATAGAATAAAATTTAATTAGTAAAATAAATAGTAAATAGTTAAGTTATGAGGTGTTCTTGACTTAAATAAATTAAAAAAAAAATTATAATTAAATAAGGAATAGAGTAATTAAATTATTACTTTGTGAATCAGAAATATTAATTTTAACATTTAGAAATTTTAGGATTATCAGATTTATATTTTGAGGTAAATAGTAATAGTTGTCTTTTTATTGTGTTAGGTGAGGAGTAGACTTTTCAGGGTTATTTTTCCTTCAAGGTCTTTGCATATTTTGAGGTAAGGGAAGTTAATGCAATATTTATAAAATTAAATTATTTTATATGTTATTTTGAATTGTGGAAAAGAAAATGATATTTTGTTACCATGCATTGATCAAACTATTTTGCACTAAATATTATGTTGGAATATATTATTTTATTTATGACACAAAATATGGAGATATTATGTTGTGTAAATTTGAATACTTGAACAAAAACATCACTCTGGTTTATTTGGCCCTTGTCAACGGGATATAATAGTTGACTATTCGGCCCTGTCAACTTGATATAATAGTTGACCTTTACATTTCATGGTGGGAATGTAATTGATTTGGACCCCAGCCTCTAGGGGTTTGGTTAGAGGTTACTAGTACTAGTAGTGTTTGGTTCCTCCACCATGAACAATTTGAGGCTAGTCACCCATTTGAAAAGTTCCACCTAACTGGGCATTTGATATTTGATAACCAGAGTAATGAAAAAATTGAATGGATTTGATTGAATCTTATGTGAAAGTGTTTGAAATTGATATGAAAATGGTTGGTTGAAATTTAAATATATTGGTATTTTTGAAACTCTGATATTTGATGAAAAAAAAAAAAAAAAAAAAAACGATATCTCCTAATTGAAATGGAAATATTTGATCCATGAACTGCATTAATATTCCTTATTGGGCTATGAGCTCATTCCCAATTGTTGAAAATTTTTCAGGTACTCTTAGTTCGGGTAAGGAGTGATGGGTAGGCTGAGGAATGGTCATCATTAGGATTTGACTTAGGATTTTATGTTGGATTTTGTTTAACTGTTAGTTATGCTCATTTGGATCCTTTAGTATTTGGAAGTTATTTGGATATTGATCCTTCAAATTTTATGTTAGATCAAAGTTGAGTTTTGGAGATTTTGAAATTTGTTCTAGTACTTGAATTGTTTAAGTTTGCAAATATTTGGACAATGGATTTTGGAAAGTGGATGTTTTAGTTTTGAAATTGAATTTTGAGGATTTTGGATTTTGTTCCGCTACTCTGAACAGGTATTTGGTAATTGGTAACTTCCAATTACAAGATAATTGTTTGGGTCAGGTTACACTGTAAGCCTTCGCATTTAAAGTGTGAATTGACCGTCACGCCCTTGGAGTGGGTCTTGGGGCGTGACAACACTAGTGCGCTCACCATGGAAAACCCATCACGATAGCCAAGACTAGTTATCATTCTAATTAGAAGGTGGTGTACTGTGGTTTCTAATAGGTTGCCTAAGCCTATGAACCAGTTGTGAACAAGTCATTTATTTGCAAGGAACTTGTGATTTGGATCTTTTGTACAACTCTTAATGCACCCAAGTCATATACAATACAAAATATGTTGGCTATAGTACTTACAAGATATAATACATGGAAATAAAATAGATAAAAGTAAATTGGAATTTTATTAAATAAATAACAAAAAAAACATATGTTTATTACATCGTGTCATACTTTTTAGTGCTCTATCCTAACAATATATCTTTATGAATTTTGTCACTATTGGTAGAGGCTCGTGGCAATAGGCATTCTTGATACAGACACCATGATATCTCACAAGGATTGAGACAATGTATTTCTTTAGTTGATCTAAAGAACATGTGATTAGGAAGACTATGACAATAACAATTTGTTTAGTGAAATTTGACATATGTTCTTTGAAAGTTAGAGTATGTTAATTGATCACATAATAAAAGGATTTATAACTCAAGGATTGGATAGGTAATCTTTGATAGGTTGATAGCACCACCTTGCTAGATTATGAACACCATTTCATGAGGATCTGTAAACTTATGATTAACGAGAATTTCTTTCACTTTCTTAGGACTTCATTTTTTCTTCTACTTCTCCACTATCTTGGACTTATGCTTAGTTTTTCTTGATTATGTTTATGATGACTTTGGTAGATTTGATTTATTGTTTCTCTATCAAGTTATGATAACCCATTCTTTCTCTTAATAGATGGCTAAATTCAAGTTTTGCAAAATCTTTACTTCTTGTAGACCTAACCTAGTGATATCCTGGGTGCTAATTCGAATAGAAAAGCTTATGAAAAAACAAAGTCAGCAAAATAGACTTGAATAGAATTGAATGATCCAAATTGAATTTTGCAAGTAGCATGCGACATCATTAACCTTAGTTTTCCCACTTCCTCTTCAAGATTAATCTTCCCTTAACAAGCTAACTCCATGATCTTGTCTTTTAGAACAAACACTGTTCAACACGATGACTAACCAGTTAGTGGTATTTGTAGTATTTTGGGTCATTAGTATGTCTTATCCCCTTTAAGGTGCTTCATTTATAAGAGTTCAATTAGCTTCATTTTGAGAAGATCATCAAGCATTTTAAGAATGTTGGAGTCAAGGAATGAATACTTCTATTCTTTGTAACTTGTTTAAAGTAGGCTTTGTTTTTCCCATGCCTTGTGAGATGTCAATTTTTTTGAAATCCTTCTTGTTCATCTTACTTTAGAGTTTTGTTGGAACATCATTTGTAGTCATAATGTCCTTGTCACTTGTCTTGAGAGAAGATTAACGCTCCCACGCCACTCATGCGAGCATCTTGTTTATTTTTACCTTTTATTGGATCTTGAATAGTTGGACCCATATTTTCATTAATTGAAACTTTAAGTTCCATATCATGAGCTTGCATTGTCGATTCTATGAAGGTTCTTAGCTCTATTCCTTATAAAATGTAGCTTAGATCCCAATGCATTTCTTGTGTACATATCTCAATAATCGAGACTTCAATTAACTTCTCCTTGCAATTAAGACTTAAATTTATCCATTTGTTGATATGGTCAATGACAAGTTCATCCTTCCACTGGTGAGTATTTGTGAGTTTTATCATGCTTACAATGTGTTAAGTATTATAGAAATGATTGAGGACCTATATTGAAGTTATTCCGAATTGTTTATTTTATTTTATTTTATTTTATAATTGTGGATGTCCGGGCCAGCTTACACGCACCTCAACTAATCCTACGGGGCCCTGAAGTTAACGACCGGGTAAGCCTCTAGTGGCCTTGAGGGGACTCGAACTAGTGACCATTAGGGAGCAAACCCAAGGTTGGACCAACTAAGCTACCCCTCAGGGTTTTGTTCCCAATTGTCTATTGAGCTAGGTTTATAATCAATGTACCAATCAAAGGCATTTACTTTCAGTGAACAAATAGATTATTTGACTAAGAGATCCCTTGAGTGTTTTCATTGTTACATGTTTCTAGGAAATGGGCCACATGTTGCCTTGGATTCCTTTGACATCAAATTCTTAGAAGTTTGGTGGTTAAAAGCCTATAGGCATTTGTAAGAGCTCAATTCTACTAGTAAGGCTTGTCATCGACATGGGAAGATAAAAAATGAATTCCTTTGATTAACTTATAGGAAGATATCAATTTATAGAGACCTGGAAGTTCTTGGGTTTTTTGAATCCTTGACATTAGGAGGATTTTCTTGGGATGGAGATCCCCTTGAAGGATTATCAACATGACTTGAAAAGTAATTTAGAAACATACATAAAACCAAAAATAAAAACACACATAAAAGAAAAGGAAAAAGATAAAAATAAAAATAAAAATGTATGGGCTTAAGGCAAGTGAGTCGGGACCATGTTGGGCCAAAAGTGAATGGCATTAAATTGAGCCTAGAAGGAATGGACCTAAACTTGGCCATGATTGAATTTATACTATGTTAGGAATGAGTGGACCTATATTTCATTGCATCAAGGCAAATTTAAGGCTCTATATTACCATAATAATTCTACAACACAACCTTATTAAAAATTTTAAAGTTTTAATTTAAATGGATAAGGAGGGATTAGATTTAAATGTTCATTTACAACTTGCAAAAAAACAAATTTAATTTAAAATAAATACGAGAAAAGAGTTTTTAAAATCTAGTTTGGAGTTTGACAAGACAACCTCCTCATCGTATCAATGTTTTAAAATTCAGACCAAATTAGCACTTGAGATTAAAGTGTTGCAATTGAAGAGTTTAATAGGGTTGAATTATGGATAGAAAATAATTAGAAAAGGTTTTTCTATGTACAAATTGTATTATTTTGTATATATATATACTTCCAAAATGAAGGGAACCAAACAAGAACAAGAGAGATTCAGTAAGAAGCTCCTTCTTCCCTCTTTTTGGAAGAAAAAAAGATTTAGACAAAATTGATGAACGGAAGAGATCTAAGTAAATGGAAAATAAAAAACAAATAATGAATTTCGCTAAAAAGACATGCTATAAAAATATTCCAATTTATGAAACTTCTTATTTGATAAGAAAATTTGAAGTTAGAAATACTTAAAGAAGATGAAGATAATAAAAACAAAAAATGATTTGAAAAACCCCTTATAGCTCATCTGTTATATTATAAATGATGGAATCGTCCATTATATATATATATATATAATCATATATTTTTTACCATGGTTAAATTAATTATTTTATTAATGACATGTGATTGAACTTTCTTTTTGGTGGCTTTGTTATAGATATAGTTTTTGAAAATAATTTTTAATTCAAAAAATATGTTTGGCAAACTTTTGATAGGCAATAATTATTGAAAATTTGTTTTGGAAATAAGTTATTTTTTAAAAATAAATTTGAGATGTTTTTAATTATTTTTTATAATATTTTTTGAGTAATAATTAAAAAATAAGTAAAAAACCTATTTTCTTTATTAAAATTTCTAAATAAAATTTGGTAAAAATAAGTTAATTAACTTAGAAAATTATGCCAATATGGCGATATGTGAAAATTATATTTAAAATTTTTTCCTGGTTTTAATTTATTTAAAAATAATATTTCAAAAATAAAATAAAATAAAATAAATTGAAAGATATTAAAAAGGCAAAATATCCGAGGACGAAGATAATCGGATACGATGCCAGAGCTCTTCAATCGCTCTCAGCTTTTCTTCCACGACCTGATCCGCTCTCTGCTTCAAAACCCACATTTCTTCTGATTTTCTCTTCAAATTATTAGGGTTTCTTTCGCTCAATTATCACTACAACTCTAGCAAATTCTTCTCCAATCCGAACAAATTTCTTAGTGGTTTGGAGTTTTTTTTTTTTTTTAGTTTTGTAATTCATCCCAATGGGAACTCTCACCAGCTGCAGTTTCAGCACTGCTACCTTCAGGTTCCGTTCTCGTCCAGCCGGAAATGATTTCAGGCAAAGAATTCATCTGTTTAACATTACTAGTAAGAACCTCTGTTTCTTGTGCTCCAAGAAACAGGTCTCCAGCGGGAGTTTTGGTAGGTTTAGATGTTTCAGCACTAATGGAAATGGTGACAACAATGAAGGAGAAGAGAGTAGTCTTGTTAAAGATTCTAATTCCAAGACCGCCACCATGCCTGAAGAGGCCGAGGAGGAGTTGGATTCCGATAAGGACCCGCCCGCATCTGTTTCTTCAAGGGTACATTTTATCATTATTATCAATATTTACGTTTTTTTTTTCCTTTTGGTTGGAAATTGTTGGAACTGGATTTGTGGATGAATGCGTGTATCTGGATAAAATTGTGTTTGGTAAATCTGAAAATTTCATGTCGGGCATCTTTAGTATTGCATTATTGGATTTGAGGGATTCGGTTGCTTTGTATCTATTGTGTATACTTTTTATTCTCTCTAATACATTTGCACTTATAAAAAAAAAAAGAAAAAAAAAAAAACTGTTCGATGATAAGTGTGATGCAACTACTGATGTGCAGTCCATGTTTTTCTCTTCAGCCACCATCTATTTCTCCCATAGGACCAGGTTACAATAATTTCCAAGTTGACTCTTTTAAACTCATGGAACTCCTTGGACCTGAGAAAGTTGATCCTGCTGATGTAAAGCTGATTAAGGATAAACTTTTTGGCTATTCTACTTTCTGGGTGACCAAAGAAGAGCCATTTGGGGATCTTGGAGAGGGCATTCTTTTCCTTGGAAATTTAAGGGGTAAGAGAGAGGAGATTTTTGCCAAACTTCAAAGTCAGCTGACCGAAATCATGGGTGATAAGTACAACCTTTTTATGGTTGAAGAACCCAATTCAGATGGGCTGGATCCACGTGGTGGGCCACGTGTTAGCTTTGGCATGCTGCGGAAAGAGGTTTCTGAACCAGGCCCCACAACACTCTGGCAGTATGTGATTGCTTTCTTGTTATTCCTTCTTACCATTGGTTCCTCTGTGGAGCTGGGAATCGCATCACAGGTATGCTAGTTGGCTATATACCTTGACTCTATGGTGTTAATCCTGACAGTCTTCTTTGTTGTTCTTACCAGTCCTCCTATCTTGTTTGTGAGTATTTATGATTAACAAACCTTTAAGACTGAATTTCTTGGTCGCTTTGGAAGTAGTTTGTATTCATGTTATGCTTCCTATTAACAGCTAAATCGACTTCCGCCAGAGGTAGTCAAGTACTTCACAGATCCTGATGCCATTGAGCCACCAGATATGGGGCTTCTGTTTCCATTTGTGGAGTCTGCTTTGCCCCTAGCATATGGTGTCTTGGGGGTTCAGCTGTTTCATGTAAGAGAAATCTCACATTTTATCAATTTTAGTTAACTGAATTCATTTCCATGGGACAGTTCTTATAGTGCAGTGCTATCTCTTGAACTTATGCTTCTTGTGCAGAACATGGTCTACTTCTGGCTTCTTTTTCATTATTATTATCATTATTTAAGATTGTAGGGCTTAGAAACCCTAAAACATAACCTACATACCATCATTGTCAACTTTTAAGTACATTTATGTTCAAGAGCAATAACTTGTGATACAACTACTAAGTTGGCAGAATATTACCTTCTATATGGCATTTTGACAATCATTTGCGCTTTTGTATTACTCATAATGCCCTCCTCCAACCAAGTTGATCCCATGACTCTTATTTTAACATTTTAATATATCCATTTCTGCTACTCAGTCAAACAAGTTTTGGTCCTCTTTCTGCTGCTGCTGCTGCTGCTGCTGCTGCTGCTAATTTTTGGCCTTATTCTTCTGTTTTTAGATTCATCACCCTTTACCTAGGCATCTTTTCTCTGTAGTTACACAATTTGTTATTTTATCTAGTTGACTCCACAAATCTTATTATTATTTTTTGCTAACTCAGAATCCATTTCCACTGCTCAACTATAAAACTTCTGGTTTCCTCTTCTTAGTACTATCAATTTTTTCCTTTCCAGGGTCCCCTACTTTTGCTAGGCACTTATCAATATATTTCTTATTACCTAAATACTATTATAATATTTTCACTTATTCCTCCAATATGCTTTAGACGGTAGGTAAAACCAAGGTTTAATGTATCTCAAGATGGGGAAGAAGGCTGAGAAAATACTCTTTCTCTCTCTCACTCTCACTCTCACTCTGTTGGAAAAGGCTGAGGAGACTACCCTAATTTTGCATGCTCTCAAACATAAACCCCCCTCTCTGACACTCAAAACTACATGCCTACTCATGCCTTGCTACCTTGCCAAAGCTCAAGTCACACAACTACACAAGAATATGATGCAACACTGCACCCTAGTAACTTTTGTGGTGCCCAAAAGGTATTGGTGAACTACAAGCGTAGACTGCGTAGTGAGGTTGGATTTAGTAATTTTAAGAATACACATTTTTGATATAGAAGTGCGTACTTTTGGAACTACCACTTGCTGAAGCTCATGTCACATGCACGCAACTCCACAAGAATATGCCACCTAGGATGCAAGTTGTTTTAGTTAGCTAACTTTAGTTAATTAACATTGGACAATTTAATTTCAAAGAACAGCAAGCATGTTAAACATTGGCAAACTTTGAAAATTCATTACCACACAAGTTAAAACTACTGAAACTAATAAATTAAGTCGACAAAGAAATTGTAAACTAAAACGAGTGTTGCTAGATATGTTGCTATTGTTCATTGCCAAACATCGTCTTTGTCTTTCATCGTTCTTCTCCTTCTCTAAGTGATGACGCTGATTTTGGTCAAGTAGTCAATTCTTAAATTTTTTACCTTCTGATTTGATTTCTACATGAAGGACTTGATTCCGTGCAGGAAGTTGGGCATTTTGTGGCTGCTTTCCCCAAGAAAGTAAAACTAAGCATTCCTTACTTTATTCCTAACATTACTCTGGGCAGTTTCGGTGCAATCACTCAGGTGAGATATCTAGTAATTTCCGTGGTAACTTAGAAACATGTGAACACTGGGTGGCAGAAACTCTTTTTATTCATCTTTTAATGGTGCATTTCTTGCACTATGTTTGAAGTGATTGGATGGACCACTGGATGTTGGTGATTTTGATAGTAAATATAGAAATAAAAAGTATGCTGAAGTTTTCTGATTGTCTGATTTATTTTTCCTTCTTCCAGGTGTATTTTAATTGAATACTGCTAGGTTTACTTAGAATCTCAGCATTTTGATCTCAGCCCTGCATGTTAGGGGCTTTTTTCTTTATTTTAAGAACTTTTAACTTAATTGGAAACCCAAATTTTTGTGGAAAATGAACATAACACTGCTGCAGAGGAAAGCTCATAGGTGACAGAAATGAGCAATGGCTACCTAGGAAAATTACATTGCTGTGGTCCATAGTAGCACTCTGGCTTGTGTTGCTTCTTTTGTTTTAAACAACCTGTACCAAAAAGGCCACTCCCCAGTGCAGAGTTCTAAGATGGGTATTTCTTTTTAATAGATATAAACTTTTGGCATTTTTTACATGGAGTAGCTGCAGATTCAAATCTATGTATTCACAATTGAAATCCTGTGCAATAAAAATTGGACCAAGGAATGGCCCTATTTAATAATTTTTGTTCTTGAGATTGTACCCATGTTTTTAACAGGACATCAGAGTATTGGTGGTGATATGTGACTTGTGTATAATGAAGCAATCTCTATTATGTCTGTCTTATGTTTCTAAAAGTTATGTCCATCAGTAGTTTTTCTATTGCCTGCGCCTATCAGAAAAAAAAAAATGTAGTTTCTCTATTGTCTGCACACGAGAGAGTGAAATTAATTGATATATAAAATGTAATTAATCTTTTTGGGTAGTAAACTTCTAGTGTTTCCTGGAATTTTGCACTTATTAACTGTAAATTTCCTGTAGTTCAAATCTATTCTTCCTGATCGAAGGACAAAGGTTGACGTTTCACTTGCGGGCCCCTTTGCTGGTGCTGCACTATCTTGTGCAATGTTTTCTGTTGGCTTGCTGCTTTCATCAAATCCAGATGCTGCAGGAGATTTAGTGCAGGTTCCTAGCATGCTATTTCAAGGTTCTTTGCTTCTTGGGCTCATCAGTAGAGCCACTCTTGGTTATGCGTACGTTTTTCCTTCGCTTCCATGCTTTCATCAGTAAGAAGAGAAAATAATATTACAAAGTGTAAAGGAATTCATAATTAAATGGTTGTGATCCTCCTCTTGATTAATATTTTGTAGCCGGTGTCCTACATGGGGTACCTGAGGTGATTGGTCCAAAATATCTCCCTTTTTTATTAAAAAGAAAAAGAAAAAGAAAAATACCACTAAGATCCTAAAGCAAAAAGGTTGATGGAATAATTCCAGTCACTGTGTCCATTTTAAGCTATTATTTACTATTCCTTTACATGATTTTTTTAACATTTATAACTTTTTTATTTTTTAATTATTGTTGGTACAAGAATTAACTAGAGTTGATTAATATCTCATCTTTGTCTTGAAAAGTTTTAGTTAACATCTTGCAATAAAATATGCAGAGCAATGCATGCTGCCACAGTTCCAATCCATCCTCTTGTGATTGCTGGCTGGTGATGTACTGGTCTTGGATCTTATTATCTTATTAAGACATACATAAAACTCTTTTCATTCAAGTTTTTCTGCAGGTGTGGCTTAACCACCTCGGCTTTTAATATGCTTCCAGTGGGATGCCTTGATGGAGGTCGAGCTGTGCAGGTATCCTTCCCTTCCTCTTATTTATTTTTTATTTATGCTGAAAAAAAAATTATATATTTTTTGAACTTAAAAGAGGTTTAAAAAAGGGGAAAGGAAAAAGAACTAGGAAAGTGAGTTTTGAGGCTTGAATGCAACTCAGGGAGCCTGCTGGAGGTTGGACCTACACCTAAAAGCTGCAAAGCTGTTGCACTGCTGACGGAAATTTTTCCCAAAATATTATAATTAAAAAGAGATGAAACTAAAATGAGATAGGATTTGGTTATGATGCTTAAATTTGTTGGTATTTTGATCTAGAAAATCTAGTTTAAGGCAGCCTTGCTTTAGGACATGAAATATGGAGAAGCCATTCTTCCCTTCTATATGCAGGCATGTGTTGAAGAATTTGTAGTCTTGAAACACTCCTGTTAAGTCAACTTACAAGCAAATTTCCATGGTTGGCGTTTTATGTAATGGAACAATCATGTTAATTTGAGCTAGTACTATCACAAAGACTGAAGCACCTTAATATGGTCCATGGCGATTTTCCTTCATTGTCTAAAACTATGAGACCCGTGTCAACATGCACTGTATGTCTTTGTTCAGCTCCAAATTAAATATAATTTGAATCTGCATATGGATCAAAATCGAAGATTCTTGCTACCCAATTTTGCCTTACTTTTAAAGCCAAATCAGTTGGATCAAAAGCTGAAATTTATTGTACGGATCCAGCAAATCTGGTTGTGGATGTCTTCATCTCTAACCAAAATTTTTTCACTATTTAACTTTGCTTGTAGGTTGAATTTTGGGTTGATTATAGCTGAATTAGCCAATTTTTTTACCTTGGTTTGTTTTTTGTTTGCCTGGAATGAATTTATATTACAGGCATTTCATAATTAATTAGTCAACATTTTGGCATTTCCATGAGAAGCCCTTTAGTTTTTGAATCCAATAATTACTTCTACAATGAGTTCTGATATTACCTGTTTTCATGTATTTATTATTTGACAACAATATTTTCCATTATAATTTAATAAAAAATAGTGATAGAAAAGAGTAGGTGAAGAAGGGCTACTTTGTGTTCCAATATTAAGTAATGAGCACCATAGCAGTCATTATGATAATTATAACCCTTAAATTATAGATCCCGCCATTTTAACCATAAAGGAATTATATGGTTTAACTGAACGATAAAATGTTAGTATTAGAAAAACAAGGTTAATATTTCTAAAAGTAGCTAATGTTGAGAGTATATGTGCAATGATTGAAGTTATTTTATATGTAAGGGTTATGAGAGGTTAGCTCTAGTGAAAACTTTTGTGAGATTTTCTTAACTCAACCTTTTGAATAATTGTGAATACATTGCCTGTTTTCATCAAATACATTCCAGATTTATGTCCAGACTGTTTCTGGGTTGGTTCACTTAATCTCCTTAATCTTACTGTACATGTTGTTTATAACATTTAACTTCATGTTTCAACAGGGTGCTTTTGGAAAAGGCGCACTGTCTGGATTTGGTTTAACAACATACACGTTACTGGGACTTGGAGTGGTATGCCCTTATATTTGCTCTAGTATTTCTTTAGCAAATATGGCTTAGTAGCTTAGCCACATCCATGTTGGGTTTGTGCAATTAGCCTTGCTGTTAATAATAATTCAATTATTTGTTTCTCCAAATGATTAAATAGATTGCCAAAATGCAACTAACATCAAGGCAAGCCTTCCCAAATTATTAACCTTACATGTAAAGCTTGTACCAGTCTCAAAGATTCATTTTACATGTAAATCAATAGAGCCTTTGCTTCATATGACATTTTTATACTACCTAGTAGCTTGTCGACAACATTTTCTAGACATAGACTCCTAAACAAAATTATTCAATATTATGTCCGTTAAAAGATTATTTCTAAGGGTATTATTATAATTTGAGTACTAGGGTTATGATTGAGATATGGTATATAATGTTTGCTGCTTTGCTTTATTATTTCTAATTAATAAAAATGAGAGAGAGAGAGAGAAAACATTCTCTTCTTATATTCCTTGCACTGATTAATTGAAGGTGAGTTATGATTGAGATATGGTGTATAATGTTTGCAGCTTCGCTTTATTATTTCTAATTAATAAAAATATGAGAGAGAGAGAGAGAGAGAGAGAGAACACATTCTCTTATATTCCTTGCACTGATTAATTGAAGGTTGGTTTCAGGTTCAAGTCCTTTGCTTTCTATTTTTCTCTATCAATTATGCTTTGATTACTTTGAAATCCATTTGAATGTGTACCTTTCTTTTTTTCCTGCATTCAGCTTGGGGGACCTTTGTCACTTCCTTGGGGACTCTATGTGCTAATATGCCAGGTACGCCAAGAATAATAAACAGAAACATCAGAAAGAAAAGCTGAACTGAAATGACTGAATCTATTTTTTCAGTTTCTAATCTCTACTTTACTGATCTTTCCCTTTATGATCTAATCTCAACATTTTATGATCAGAGGAGTCCAGAGAAACCATGTTTAAATGACGTAACAGAGGTCGGAACATGGAGGAAAACAGTGCTTACAGTGGCTATATTCCTGGTGGTATTGACCCTCCTTCCTGTGTGGGATGAGCTTGCAGAGGAGCTGGGTATAGGTCTTGTAACCACATTTTGATGTATAGGCTTAGGCAGAGGAAATCAGAATTTTTGTACCTTACTGAAAATGGATCAATTGGTGGATGATAGAGGGGACATTATCAATCTATATTCCTTCACCATTTTTCATATATTTGGTTTCACCATATTTGTTTCAGTTGTGACTCACCTAGAGCCCATTCAAATAAAATTCTAGCAGATTTTAGAGTTTATTTGGGAGGGAATTTCAAGTGTTTGACAAATTTTTTAAAATTATCAAAAAATCACATAATTGTTTTGTAGGTTGTTATTTTAAAAATTATTGTTTTTTATCATATGACATAATATTTAAAACACTTTTCTTTTTGCTACTTAGAGCCCGTTTGATATTGATTATAAGAAGCACTTTTAATTTAAAATTTTTTATCATTTATGTGTTATAAATGTTAGAAACACTTTTTAGAATCATTCTTGAACATGCTTTAATATTTTTAATATATAAAAGATAAAAATTTTCAAGTGTTAAAAAAACTATAAATACTTTATAAAATCACTATCAAATGTATTTTACCAAACGCACTTCTAGAGTGATTCTAGTAAGCGTTTATAGTGTTTCTAACACTTAAATGATAAAATTTTTTAAGTATTATAAATATTAAAAGAGTTTATGAGAGAATCAATATCAAATGGGCTCTTAGTAATCATAAAATTATTTTTCATTCTTACTAACAAAAAAAACAAGTATTTTCAAAAAATGTTTTTTATTATTTTTTAATTGGTGTTTTAAAAAATAATTATATAAATATGTAAAACGATTAAAAATAAAACACTAAATATATAAATTATTTTTAAAACATATTTGTAAATATTAAAAACAATTCAAAGCATTTCAAATTCCCAAATAAACTTTTATTTAATAACATATTATAGAATAAATTTTGAAAAATTATTCTCAAAAAACTTCTTTTAAAAGACTATTACCAAACATGGCCTAAATGTTTTTTTTAAAGTATTTTTAAGCATTAATATTGATATTGTTAAAATTTTATTAAAGCCTTGTTTATTTTTATATTGAAGGAAGTGGAAATAGAAATAATCACTGTGATTGAATTCTATGGTATGGAACTTTATTCCATCAATATTATATAAATTTTTATAATTTTATTTTATTAATTTTTAAAATACCATAACTATTTTTAAAAAATAAAATTTCCAAATTAAAATTACTTCTAATTCAACCTCTTCTACTTTTAAATATAAAATTAAGCCTAATTTCAAAGGCATAAAATATTTAATGATATTTTATTATATTAAAAAAATTTAAAATCAATTTTTGGCAATTTTATTTCTAATTAATTTGGTAATGGAAGAACTAATCATAAAATCCATAATTTACTCTAGGAAATTTCTTTCATGATAAAATACAATTTGTTGAAATTTAAATATTAATTCTAAAATTTTACTCCGCAGACAGAATATAATCAATTTTTTAATTTAAAATAAATTTTAAGTTAATTTAATTAAATAATTTTTGTACTTAAAGTAAAAATTAAATAATAAATTTTTAATTAATAATTTAAATATAACTTAATTTAAAGTCCATTTATGTAATAAGATTTAATAAACGCCCCATAAATTCTAAAAGAACAGGGGAAAAAAAAAAAAAGGAATTAAAACGACATTCCAAGCGTCGTTTTGGCTTGATAGGAGAAAAAAGCCCTAGGATTACAGTGGGATATCTTGCCGAAGAGGGAGAAGACGACGAGTACGACCCCTCGGCTCGCGGCTCAAGACTGGCTGGCTCCATCAACTCTCCCTTCGAACTGTGCTTCCAACACTCCATCTCTCTCTTGACGGCCCTCCCGTTTTCATTTTTCCCCAAATAAAATCTGTGGTGTGATAGTTGGATTTTTTTTAAGTTTTCTGTATAATTGGCTTATGCTTTTGGCAACAGAATAACCTACTATGTTGAGAAATTTAATGGGGTCAAAGATGGTGAAACGAAAGAAGGCTGCAAAGAGAAGTTCGAAAACTGGGTTTGAGAGTTTTCTTGAAATGGATATGCAGAAAGATGTTTCTGCCCAAGAAGATTTGGAATTGGAAAGAAAATTAGCCAAGAAACTTAGGGTTAAAGATGGGAAATTAAGGGGAGAGGATGATGATGTCAACTTTTTATTTGAAGGTATCCCATCTGTTCTTGGTTCTTTAGGAGAAGAAGGAATCACAGAGGGGGATGAATTTTCTGTCAAAAGCTCTGCGAACAGCTCTTTGGGTAAGAAACGTAAGAAGAGAAAGCCATTGGAGCAAGGGTTGGAGGGTGGCACTGCAGTTGGAGACTTGAATCGTGTGGAAACCGATGGTGAGGATTTAGCATTGGAAGAAGCCCCTGCCAAGGTGCGGTCGAGAAAGAAACATAAGAAGAAGAAAGAGTTGTTGGAGCAAGACCATGAAGGTAGGATGGGAACCGAGGCGGCAGTTGAGGGATTGGAGCCTGTGGAAACTGCTGCAACAGAGACTATATTAGAAGAAGCTCCTGCAAAGGCAACTGCATTGGAGGGTAGTGTAAAATACATAGCTCCTCATTTGAGATCTCGTGCAGGAAATAAATTAGGAGAGTATCATCAAATTCGAAGACAGGTACGAGGTATGGAAAAATTGGTCTTTGAATCAATTTTTTGCAATTTGTAGACCTTGTGATCGATAAACTTGAATTGCTTGCTAAAACTCAGACTTGTTCCAGGTCTTTTGAATAGGCTGTCCGAATCCAATGTGGAGTCAATTGCAGGGGAAATGTCCACGATTTTTCATGTATGTTATTCCTTCCTGTTTCGTTTTATTTGAATATGTGGCCTTTGTGTCTGGATATTCACAACCCATTTGTTTATTGGTTTCAGTCATAGTATAACATAAAAAACTTCTATTTTTTGACTTTGTGCCTGAAATCTGAGAACACAACATTGTACAACTACACATAGGATGCAACCATTTTTATGCTGACTGTTTTGTAAATGTGATTAGTTATGTTTGATCATTCTAAAGGTGATATTTTGAGATTTTTTTTCATGGTGTATAGTTAAATACTTGCCTTTGCGACCAGGGAAGTGGAGTAACGTTTCCCAACGTATGACAGATAATCAGTTACTATTAAGTCAGATGTTTAATGCCTTAATCATGCGGAACATATTGAACCTATAGATTCAATTTTTTTGGGATTAGCATAGCATAGTTTTTTTTTTCAAGATCGATAGAAATATTACTATCACTTCCATAATCAAAATTTACCCCTTTGCAGTCTGCTGGTCGCAGTGTTGGCTCCCAGATTATCAGTGAGGAGGTTTTGGCATCATGTTCTGGAGGTCCTCGTGGAAATGAACAGTTAAGAGTTGATTATTTCTCACTTCTTGTTTCTTTTCCATCTTTATCAATGTTGCATCTAACTAACTAAAAGACTTGATAATTGTAAGTTAGATCTAAATTGTGGAAGATTTTTATTTCTTCTTGTCACATTATGTTTCCTTATTATCTCTGTGTTTTGAAGTTGAACTTCCTCCTTGCATAAATTTCATCTATTCACTTATTTTTCCATGTTGGGAACTATTTTCTTGAGCAGCATTATAATGTGTCTGACTCACTACAGAAAGTGTATATTGATTTCTTGAGTTCTAAATTGAAAAAAGTTACAACTGGGAAGACATTTTCTGACATGGTGAGGCTTGAAAAAGTCTTGTTCGACTGGAATTTAAAATTGATTTATGTTTTTCATCACATTGATTTTGGTTCCTGGAATCAAAGAAATTCTATAATGACATTCTTCAGGGAAAGAGAGATTTCAGAATTCTTTCAGTAATAATATATCCTTTTCAAGGAAACAGACACATCCTTAAGGAAGTATAAGTCTTCACCTGTGTTTAGTGGAAGAATGAATCATGAACACTGTTGTTTTGGTTTCACATTTCAAGAGGATACCCTCAATGCCTTTTTGATATTTTTTCTTCTTTTTTGGATTGATATAGGCCCATTATTGTAGCCTTCTCATGTAGGCCACTTTGTCTTTTCTTTTCCTCTCTTTTATTCTCCTTCTCTTTGCTACTGTTTTTTCATGGAATCCAAGCAGCAAAAAATGGTTCATTTTCAATCTCAGGTTTCTTAAACAGTTTAAATTGTCAATTGGTCTCTTTTGGAATCCCTCCACACCTCCCACAACATCCCCCACCGCCCAACCTTTTTTTTTATTTGAAGTTGTGAGCCTAGAGAAACAAACCTGGTCCACCTGGCAGCAGCAGCATCAAAGAAATGAAGAATTTGTCTGTAATTATGGTGATATGGATTTTAGCATTTGGAGCCTTGCAAATGGTGGCAATTTCTAGTTAAAATTTTGTTTTGACATTGTTCAAGGAATTGTCTTACTCACTGTCCTCCTTCTAGGTTGAGATAATTTGCAACCATTTGCTCTTCAAAAAGCACACTACACATCGAGAGAAAATCCTTTTTCTGAGTCAACATGTTGGAGACTTCTTGAAGAATGAGTCTCTGTTTCATCATCTTTATGATTTGGTTAGGTTGGGGAATCGATTTCATCCTTTGCCATGTGGCTATAGGGATATGATTTTCTTGGCATTGTAGAGTTGGATTTGGTTTGTTTTCTTGGTATCTTGAATTGCATATGCTTCATATTACACCACTATTTGTGTATATAGAGGCTGGTTGTTTTTATAACATCATGCTAGTTTATAATTTAGTCATGCTTGTGGTGTCGTGTTGCATTCATGTACTATCCAATTTTAACCAGGGTCCTTTTCTTCTTTCCTGTTTTTCCTTTGGTTTTATTTTGAACCTACCTTTCTTTTTTCTGTATTTCTTTGTGAAGGTATGCTGCTGTTTTTGCAGCTTTTGTTGCAGGCATGGCTTGCTCGGTTGGGATTGACTTCAGTGCAAAGCTTCTTGCTTCCCTTGCTAAATCTTTTGAGGTTTCTCTCCAACCTGACCAAGAATTTTTTTATTTAGTCCTGGTAGCTGATAAATTGAAGTGATCTATAGTATCAAGGCATTTGCATTATAACTTAAGTTGGCTTGTAGCATGTGTTGATTAGAGCTTTTGAATATTTTAGTTGTGAATCAAGGCAACTTCAACAATTTTTATTTTCTGTATCAGGATGAGTACATTAAAGAAGACAACCTTTCATTGCGAAATCTGACTCTTCTACTCGCCTATTTGTACATATTTGATGTTTTTGCAAGGTGAGAAACCTACACAATTCTGGATGCTAGATTTTTCTCAAAACTAATATTGAGCAAAATCAGAAAATTGCAAGACAGTACTCCAGATATAGATTCCATTGCTACCTGTTAGAATGTGTTTGCAGATTAGACCATCTTTTTTGACATGGTTAAATTTGTGCCTATTGAAACTCTTCACTGCATGCTAACAGATATAGTGATGCTGTTAAAATAGAAATTAGTTGGGGTATGTCTCCTTGCCCAAAATCACTGGAACTGTTAGCCTCATGGTGGTCCCCTCTCTCAGTGCAAATGAAACCTGGTATCATTTTACTGAAAAAGCAAGGGATATTTCAGCAGTACAATTATCTCCTTTATTACTGAAATGACTGCAGAAATCCTCTCTAGCATGATGATTGCCACAACTATAGCTGATCTTGGACCTTCCCTTGCTAGCTAGACCAGTTGTTATGAGTGTTGGATTATGTATTTTCCCTAGAATGGTATATGCTCTAAATTGGTCTCTGTGTGTTTCAGCAATCCCATGTTAAAAACAGTGATTTGTTTGATGTTTTTCAGTGATTTGATATATGACTTTCTGATCATTCGGAGCAAGCAGCTGCTGGAGATTGATGTCTCTACTATCTTGACAATTCTACAATGTAAGCTTGTTATGATTGTTTTCATTCCCCCCCCCCTCTCTCTCTGTGGACTGTTTCTTTCTTTCTTTCTTTTTTTTTTTTTTTTTTTTTTTGTATTTATTTATTTATATTTTGGTTCAAAGTCAATAATGGAGTTGATCCCATATCTGGTGAAACAAATTTTGGAGATTTTACCAGTAGGTTTGTTGGCATCTTCCATATTTTAGCTTTTGTGTTTATGAATTTTTGTCATGTGTTTTAAGTATTAAACTTAACTGGTTATTCATGAAGCTACCTATGACAAAGGAATGCACTTTAAACAATTTTGACTTTTTTTAGTTACCTTTTTTCTTGTTCTTACATTGGTCGACACATTATTTTGGTATTTATTCTATAAGAACTTTATTTTGCATATCAGGCTCTTAAACCAGCATGTAACTCAACTACCAACATATAAGAATATAAAAGATAATGAGGGTTGCAAACCAACCAGTCATGGCTAACATGGGCTGTAAACTGAACAGGTTGTGGAATGAAACTAAGGCGTGATGATCCTGCAGCCATGAAGGATTTTATTCAGAGTGTGCAGAATAGGGTGAATGAGTTAAAGGCCACCTCTGGAGATGGCGAGTCAAATATAAACAACAAAAGAGTATGCTTTGTATACCATTTTATTCAGAAACTCCTCTGATTTTTATATGCTTCTTTACAATTGTTTCCCTTGGCAATCCTTGCAGATGGAGTTCATGCTTGAAACCATATGCGATATAAAAAACAACAAGAAGAGAACTAAAGAGGAAACCATACAACATACACGGATAAATAAATGGCTACAGAAGGTATTGCTAATCATTATTAATTGTTTGTTGATCGTTTTTCAACTCTTTCCTTTTCTAGCAGATGTATTGCTTGAACCAATCACCCCACCCCATGGTCTGAAGAGACCCCACCAATCAATAGGTACTTTATGGGGAGGTGCACCACCATTATGGGAAGTCACGCTTCTGACCTGCACTTAAGCACAGCTCTTTGCACCAGCTGTGCTTGGGCCTAGAGCTCATTGGTGGACCTTTTACTTACAGTTTATTTGTTTTATTTCTAATGGGTGATATTTTTCAGCTCAGTCAGCTTAACTCTTGATAGTTTGCTCTGAAACAATGAGGTTGGCTTATAACAATAGTTAGCTGTGAGAATAAAATGAGGGAGCACATCATATGAGGCTTGTCATCATGTTGTCAGTAGTACAGTCAAGAGTTATTTATAGCACTTGATACTTTATTTGCAGTTAAGAGTAGAGGACATTTTAATCAGAGGGCTCAAATGGAGCAAGCTACTTGATCCTAACAAGAAGGGCCAGTGGTGGTTGTCCGGGAATATGACTTCCCCAACAGATAATGCTGAAGAGGTTGCCACCAAAATTGACAAGGAGGTTCTAGAAGCACAGAAAATGCTGCAGCTTGCTGCTGCACAAAGGATGAACACAGATGCCAGAAGGGCAATCTTTTGTATAATAATGAGTGGAGATGACTATCTTGATGCATTTGAGAAGCTTCTGAGGTTGGCTTTGCCTGGGAGGCAGGTGCTAATGGTTTCTTTCATTATTAATTTTTTTTTTGTTTTGTTCTTCCATTTCGCGATACTTACTTTTGTGTGTATTTACAGGATAGAGAGATCATGCGAGTTCTTCTAGAATGCTGTTTACGAGAGAAAGCATTTAACAAATATTACACTGTTCTGGCTTCGAAATTATGTGAAAATGACAAAAACCAGAAGTTTACTTTGCAGGTACTCCATTTGACTATAAGTAAGCAGATAATACATTGGAGAAAAAATGGAATAATCTAGGAAATATACTTCAGTGGCAAAAGTGCCGCATTCTTCATAAACATACACAAATACACACACTAATTGCATTTTGTTGAGAGAAGGAATTTGTTTGTACACAATCCAAACTGAAAAAGTAAAGGTGTTCTAATCTTAGGAGATAAAATTAGTGACTGAGACGAGAAAAATCATATTTCCTCCCCTAGTGTATAGAGCATTTTTAGTTTGTATGCATTGCCTTTTTTGTCTATAGTAGTTTTGGCTTTTTGTGGAGCAGTATTGGTATCAACTTTCCAATCAGCTAATGTATATCTTAGAAGGATTGCCAATCCTTTGTATTTATCATTCTATGCAATGAAGATGTTTGTTTCTAATTAAAACAGAAAATATTTATTCAGTTGATTGCAAAAGAAATGAAGGACAAAAAGGAAAAGGAAGAAAAAGAATATATGGCCTTCAATCTCATTAGCCTTACACCTCCTAATGCTCTAGTTTGTGGTTTAACAACTATCTCAAAACCATATTGATTTATGGAACTGAAATTCATGATTGGACCATATGATTTTTTCTGATGTAGTTGTCCATTTTCAGTTCAGGTTTGTGTACTTTTCCTATAAAATAGATGTACTCCTGTGCATTTTTGCTTTTTAAAATAAAATTAGCTTTTATCTAAAAAAGGGGAAAAAAAATAGAAAATCACTAGTCTTGCACCTATATCTAAATCTGGAAGTTAATTATGCCCGACAATGTATGCAATTTCTGGGGTCAAATTTTGGTTTTTGTTTGTAATTTGGAGCTTCTTGTACATTTGCATCATAATTAAATAGCTTGGATTTTGCTGACCTCAACTCGCATGAAAGTGGAGTTTCCTCTAGTTTCAATCAAAAGTATGCTATCCCTGCAATAAAGAATCAAGTCCTGCCATTTAATAAGTCCCATTTAGTACCTTAGGTGTAAAAGAAATCACCTTTATTTGATCATTTCATCCATTGAAATCCCATTGATATAATCATTTTTTGAGTGATCAGAATACTTTTGGAAGGGATTAGAAGAAAAATGGGGATATTGATGGAAGTAATCTGATCCATATGATCTTTTATAGTGTAGGGCTTTTAGTAAGAGCATTATATATACTGGGTCATATTCCTTTTGCTGCTGATATGAGTTGACTTTAATGCAAACCTGTAGGAAACTGGAGGATTGCTGGACTTGCAGCAAGCCAACCTTATAGTTGATGCAACCTTATAGTTAACTTTAATGCTTTCTGTTGCTTGCGTTCAATCTAGTTCTAGTTGATGACCTTATGCACAATAGAAGCATTCCTCTATGTTATTTATGTGTAGAAGCATTCCATAATTTTAATGGGAAAGTGAACTTAGAATGAAATGGTAAAAAGGGGATTGCATACCTGACTGGAATTAGTCATACTTGAGGCTTTCTAACCCAAAAGGACACCATACCGGTTTCTGTCTACCTTCCTACCTTGCTCAGCAGTAGGGAACTGCCCTTCCAATACAGGAAATACATCTTTTATCGGTCCTCGCAGGATTGCATAGAAGGGGAAATAAGTATGTTTCTCAACAATGTAGAGCCTACTAGAGTAATTTTAAGGCGTGTTTCAAGGTACAAGCCGGAATTCTTTTATGCAGTTGACATTGCATAGTACACTGAATTATTGACCTATTAAACTGAGAAAAAACTTACCAAATGTTGCTATCCCTAAAATTTCTCATATACGTTTTCTGTTCCTGCTCTTCACATCCAAAAATCAAATTGATAAGCCACTTCTGAAATACAAAACCATGTCTCTAACCCGAATATTTGCATGTATTCATTCATATAGATGTTGCAACTGCTAGGCTCATGTAATTTGGTTATAACTTATTATTTCCCTTTCCTCTGGTGCAATTTGACAGTATTGCCTCTGGGACCATTTCAAAGAACTGGATTCAATGGAGCTACTCAGATCAATGCACCTAGCAAAATTCATAGCAGAGATGCTTACATCCTTCACACTCTCACTGTCAGTCTTGAAGACAGTCGACCTGAGTGACTCCCTTCAGCTAACCCCAAGAAGGATCATGCACTTCCGGATGCTATTTGAGGCCATATTCGAGAAGCCAGACAAGCTCGTGTGGAACGTCTTCACGCGCATAGCCGTCGCTCCTGAGCTTGAAACCCTTCGAAATGGCATCCTGTTTTTCATCAGGGAGTATGTCGCCAGCACCAACCAAGCTGCTGCTAAGAAGTTCAGAGTTGCAAAGAAGGCCCTCAATAATCTGGAAGGAGTTCTCATGTGAGTCTGATATTTCTATTTTTGTCGCTAAATTTTTGTAGTTTACAGCCAATTCGTCAATTTAATTTCTGGGTTTAGCGGGTAATGACTGGATTCTCTTAGGCTGCAGTTGTTAATTAAAAACTGATCAGGCAATTAGAACTTTTCGTTGGATTATGCTCATGCTTAACTTCAATATTTTTTTGGGAAAATGTTTGAAGTTATCTGATTGTAACATTATTGGTGAGAAGTGATATGATTATAACATTGTTAGTGAGAACAGGGAATGAATTTTGGTTTGTGGTTTCTTCAAGCCAGGGTACAAGAAATAATAAAGGTATAAGAAAATTGAATTTAACTTGGGAAAATAGCCAAATAATTCTTATATTTTTAAGGGTTGGTGAGGTTATTTTTTCTTTTTGCTGTTGTCTTTAGCCGCTTTGTATACTCCTTGTATGTTTTGTGGCTTTTTGCTCCTTTAATATAATTTGTGTTTATCTATAAAAAAAAAAAAAAAAAAAAAAAAAAATTATTCAAGCAGTTTTATGTTTTGAAAAGAAAAATGTTCTTAAATGTATTTTATTAAACATATTTTCAAATCACTAAAATTCAAAAAGTTCTTTATTTTTATTTTCTAACAACTTGTACTAAGCCAACGTGTCAATAAAAATTATTTAAACACTTACAAATTTTCAAATTCATAAAAATTAAATTTTATTTTTCATTTTTTTACTCATTTAATTTATCTTTTTTTATTTTTATTTTTATTTTTACTTTTTAACTTTTCTATCTTCTTTCATTTTCTAATTTCACCCTTAAGTTGCCCACAAAAAGCACTACCCTCGTTTTTATTATTTTTTAAAAGACTACATTAAATTCATTCCATGGGAATATGAACATCCACATGAGTAATTGTTTGGTCATCCATAGATTCTCATAAGAATTTGTAACACTTTTCCTTGAATGACCAACATATCAATGGAATATGTCTTGTTAAAACTTTATTAAAAATGATTTTATGGGAAAAATCTTAGTAAAGAAAAAAAGTATAATATTCTTTTAATGTTCTTAAACTGCTAAAATTACTATGTTAGAAACCTTACCATAAACCTAATGGAACAAAATCTAGGCAAGGGAAAAAATATATAGAGTATTAACATCCTCAGTTATTGTGGATATGATTATGCTTTTTCCGGTACTTTAGTTTTAAGATCTTTGAATCTTTGAATTCCAATATTATGTATGACATTCTTGAATGTTGTACTAGATAGAACTTTTTTGAAGAAGTTTGTTATATTATCACTTAATTTTATTTGTTAAACATCGATTTCTTTATTTTTTTGAAGCCCCTTATGTATCAAAGATTTTTGATGAAATATGTTTGGTTTGATCGCCTTTAATATATCTTCTTTTATTTTGTGCAATATATGTAATATTGTCTTCATGCAATATTATTAAATTGTCTTTCATGGAGAATAATTTACACGACTATTAAATATGTTGGATAATAAATTTTAATCATATACATTCACAACTTGCCTTATGAATCTCTGGTTTTTTTTGGATAATTTGAGGAAGTGACCACCATTGTTTGCTTGGACTTTCCTTATGATATCGCAATATTACCATAAGTAAATAAATATCTTGTGGGAGATCAAACTTTATATATAAGGATGTAAAAGATATTCAACATTTGCATATCCCAAGAAACCACGGTTTTGAATTTTTAAAATAAAATAATGCTTGTTAGTCGTTTCATGAAAATATCATGGTATATATTTAACTCCGTTCTACTGCTTAAATTTAACTAGCAAAATTTATATTTTGCTACTAAATTGATAAAGAAAGCTATATTTGGTTGTGCACAATCTACAAAGTAAATCAATGCACCCATTACATTAAGATATGGTACTTTTTGACCAAACATTTCATTATCTTCTTTGGGATGAAATGAGTTCTTGTTTACTTTAAGTGAATGAACAACCATAGGAGAATTAAATGAATATGATTTATTCATATAAAAGTGCTTTAAGACTTTCTTTCGATTGATAAAATAACACACCATTTCAAAGATACTCAATCCAAAGTTAAGGCAAAATTTTTTTTTTTCAAAATCTTTGAGTTCAAATTTTTTCTTTAAATAGTTAGCTATTCTTGTGAGCATTTTAGAAGTATGGTAATTTAAATTATTTATATATACTATAACAATTAAAAAATACAGTTTTTAAATTCTCAATGAAGATGCGTGGGTAGCATGATTATTTACATATGCTTTTTTAACAAAATTCACGAAGGCAATGGTACTATTGTTGGAATTTGATATCTTTTTGGCTTTACGGTGTATGTATTTAAGATCCTAAACATAACAAAAGCAATAAAAATAAAAACTTTGGCTTTATAGGGTGTATTAGAAATCATACTTAATGTTTGATTGTTCACAAACCTAAATCCTTTCACAGATAAAAACTTGGTGGTCCTCTACCCAATAGCTCTTTCTTAGATCCATGACACTTGTGTAGTGTGGCTACACACCTTGAAAAAAAGAGAGATGGAGGTTATGGTTGTTTCTTTCAAAGAAAGGAATGAGTGGGTTGACTAATCCTAGGCCCTTAAGAGCTTTATATTGTTAGGATAGAACCCTTAACTACATAATATGATGAAACAAAATATAGATTTATTAATAAATTTATTTATTATGATTATAGTTCCCTCTTTCTATCCTTATTTGCATTAATTGTTATATGAGCATTCATACCCTTATAGCTTGCATTGTACATGACTTGAGTTGATTAGAAGTTGCATAAAAGATCCAAGTCATGAGTTCCTTACAAGATGATAAGTAGTTCACACTCAGTTCATGGGTTTGACAATCCATTAATGACTATAGTGCACTATCTCCTAATTGGAGGGACGACTTATCTTGGTCATCATGATGGTTTTCCCATGGTGATTACATTAGTGTGTATGATTATACATTTGAGAGGACCTACAGTGAATTATGACATTAGCTACTAGGTACTTATGATTCATCAAACTAGTATACTATATAGACTCTGAACCTTGAGAGGATACTGAGTTTATGTTAAAGTCATCAATGGCTATGACCTATGGGTGAGATCTTAAGATGATTATATATTATCTATGAGTTGGGTCATTATTGATGGAGGCTAGTGACAACATGTATTCTCAATAGTGACACCATGATATCCCATGAGTTTGAGATAACGTGTCTCCTTGGGTGATCCTAATGATATATGATCATGAAAATTATGGATATAGTGTTAAGATAGAACCCTTAAAAGTATGACATGATGTAACTTATATGAATTTATTATTTATTTAATAAGATTTTGGTTTCTCATTTCTATTTATCCTATTTCATGCATTATATTTTATGATCATTATAAGATGATATCTTTTGCATTGTACATGATTTAGGTGCATTAGGAGTTGTACAAAAGATCTAAGTCATGATTTTTTTTGCAAGTAGATGATTTGTTCATGGTTGATTCATGGACTTGAGCAATCCATTTGAGGTTGCAGTGCACTACTTCCTAATGGAAAGGATGACTAATCTTGGTCATCGGGATGAGTTTCCCATGGTGAGTGTGCTAATGTGTATGATTACACATTGGACAAGATTTGCAATGAATTATAATGTAATGCTATCGAGTAGTCATGATTTCACTTAGCTACTATATTGTATGGTCTCTTAAACTTGAGAGAATATTGAGTTGGTGCCAAAGCTTACAATGACTTTGACTTATGGGTGACATTTAAGGTGGTCATATATTCCCTATGAATTAAGTCATTATTGATTGAAACTAGTTAGTAGGTATTCTTGATAAAGGCACCATGATATCTTATAGAGTTTGAGATAGTGTGTCTCCTTGGATGATTCTAAGGAAATGTGCTTATGAAAACTATGACCATGAAAGTTTTTTTTTTTTTTTTTTTTTTTTTTTGTTTTTAAAGTGGAACTTGATATATATTTTTTTGTGAGCTAGGACACGTTAGTTGATCACATAATAAGAAGATTTGTAACTCAAGGGCTATAGAGATAATATTGGAAGGTTGTTAGCATTCACCTTGTTAGATTACAAACACCAATTTATGGAGAGATTACATACAGTAGATAGTAGGTCACCGACTCGAGCATTTCATGTTTTGTTGTAATTTCATAAGGTACCGGAGTGCATTTGACTTTCCATAGTGGGATGTTGAGTCAACTTTAGAATTAGATTATGATGGAGCTAGTATTGTCTTATGAGTTTTAGTGGTCTTTGATTAAGCTTATAGGGTTGGATTGGTTCTTAGTTCACTTATGTGCATAAGGGTGTTTTAGTAAATACACAAGGTTGCATAGGAGTTAGTGAACGGTGTCTCTATACTGGGTTAATTGATTGCTCCAAGCCTAATCAAGCTAATTAATCAATTATGACAATTTTTGGGCTAGATTAAGTGACCCAAATCGAAGGTGGGCTCAAGTCACTTAAGCCCATGGAAAGCTTATAAATATCCCTCTTAGGGTTTTTACTCTTGACACTCTTACTTCTTATGCATTAGACAAAGTGAGAGAGAACCTTGGCCTTCACTCTTTTGTGATCTCTACAATCTCAGTGCCAAGCTTCAAGGAGGAGTCATTGAGTGAAAGACTATACTAGATCTTATGCGGTTTTTATTTTACCCTTTATTGGTAGGAATCGATCTGGGAATATCTAGATTTTTGTGAGCACATCTAAATTTTTAAATCTAGATCCTTATAGTTTTTGTTACTATGTTTGCTTTCGCTTGCTAAGATCTAATAGCCCTAGGAAGATTGCATGCATCTAATTAGATCTAAGGCTAGGGAATGGAGTAATTTGAGATTCCTTTCAATTAGTATCAAAACCCTTAGCTCGGAAAAACATGCTAGAACCTTTTTAAGATGTGCTAACCATTGTTTTGTAGGGTTTGTTTATTCATTCCATGTCCCTAGGGATGAATGTATGCATAAGATATTATTATCTTTTGTGTTGGTTGAATGAATAGATTATTATTTTTGTTCTTTAGATGGGTTGTACACCTTGTAAAAGGGTATAGGATTTTTTATTAGTTGTGAAAATCCTATTTTTAATTTCATAGATTAGTTGTAAACTTTGATTTGAAGAATTACAGGTTTTTTTTCATTTCTATGTAAAACGTTTTATTTTTATCAATCTTTGTAACCCTTGAGAGCATTGAGGTGATCAAATCAATCAAGAAGCATCCATGGTGAATTCCTAATTGGAAAAAACTAAGTTTTTCAATGGAATAGTGGCTAAAGAAGAATTGGAATCACTCTTAGATTAGAGAATGCAGTGATATGACTCGAGTAGCTAGATTAGTGCTTGAGTGGTTATTGAGCGTTGAAGCCCCTTCCAACATTGCATTCAGCACCATAAGCCCTTCTAGTGCTCTAGCGATGCTTCTCTTGGTAATGACAGCAATAGGGGCAATATTAGGGTTTTAAGGGGCATTTTAGGATTTTTTGTAAAATTTTCTAATCCTAATTTTGCTTCAGGTATTTTTGGTGTATTTGGATTTTTGAAAATCCAATATTTGGGCTTACTAAATATACAATAAGGTCCTTAAGGCCATGGGAATTTTTTTTTTCACATATGTTATTTTTCCTTGTATGCATATTTGATATGTGGCATGGAATATATGAATTATGACAGAATAGATATCAGGGTAATTTTGGAACTTTGTTGGGAAAGTAAATTTTCATGAGAAGTTAATTTCCAAATAGATATTCCTTTAGATTGGAAGTGAGCTAGAATTAAAGAATTTTTATATAAAATATTTTTTTTTTTCAAAAATTAAGAGAATTTAGTATCCTATTAAAATATCCTTTAAAGACCTAATTTTCAAATTTGAGATCTTCAAAGATATAATTTTTTTTTTATTGAGGGAAATATTCTCCTATTTTAAAATGATATTCCTATTAGCACTAGTACTCTAATTTAGGAAATTAAATATTAATTTGGAGATTCTCATGATAGAGGATTTATTTTTTAAAGAAATTATCAAAATTACAAACAAGTCTCTTTTTCAAAATATTAAGTGGGAAAGGGCCCTTGGCAATTTTATAGCCTCCAAGATTAAACTCATCTTGATTTTAGGCCCATCACTATCTTATCTTAAAGATGGGGTGACCCAAAGAATCAAGGGATATGGACTTTCCTTTTATGAACTAGATTATATATATTTGTAGTGGGAGTGATCAATTTTAAAGATGAAACTATTCACTTGGTTATATTATTGTCAAGGATCTGAAGTGCTTGAATCACCTAAAGTGGTCTCACTTACATAATTTAAGGGCTAAATTATAAAAGGCATGTTAATCACTACCTTAGAATAACTTTTCAAATTTAAGACAAGGTGTTTAATTAGAGAGAGTCTCTACCTAGTAATAAGAATCATGACTTGCCTAAAGTAGGCTTGATCTTTAAGATACTAGGATACCTTGCATAGATACATGTAATTTGAAATCACTACATTTTTGCTAAATTTTATCAACCTACCTTGAATGCTTATACCTATTAATGCATGGTTATTTTATTTGTTATAAGAATCATGTTTTATAACTTGATCAACCTTTTTCCTACTAATAATAAATTAACTAGACTTAATTATGTTAATTGGAAAATGAACCTAGACATAGGACTCACAACAAAGGAGTTGATAACTTAAATTCGAAATGGTTTTTGACCATTTAGAACTCAAGGGAATGCTAAGACTCTTCTTAGCAGACGCTTGGTTCCCGTTACCTATTTCAAACAAGAAAAACCCATTTCAAAACTGAAAACATGGCAAATCAACATACTATGAATTTCAAACTCACCTCATTGGATTTCATAATCAATTTTCGCACTTATAAATTTGAAATTTATTTTGAATTCACTCAAATTTCAAGCTTAACCACTAGTTTGAGTTTTGAGCTCCAAAACATATTGAAACAAGTTCCAAATGCCTTCATCTAATTCGAATAGCATGATACTCATTTAGAACTTGCAATATTTTAAGTCTTTTAGGTTGTTTATGACTTTTCTTTGAAATAAGTGGCGAATGGAAGTGTGCCAAATGTTAGGTTATTGTATAAAATCTCTTAATTTTAGGTTTCGGGGAGAGTGAGAAGTTGGACGTTTTTGGTGGAAGAAGATAACAGGTTTGGTTTGTTTCCTTTTACTTTGACTTAATATATTGTTTTTAGTTTTTATTTTATTTTATTTAATACATGTCTTTTTGCTCTATTATGGAGTGTGAATGTGACATCATTCCCATGAGAGACTAAAAAGTCATCATAGGGTGTGAAACATGAAAACCTAACGGTTAAAAACTAAGAGGAACAACGGAAAAAAATTAAAGCAATGAGGTTAGTGAATTGTTTGGGCTACAATTTATGAATCTATAGTTCAGAGCCATGTTAGTTAGATCAGTAAATGATGTGGTAGACTGTTACCCAATACTAGTGATTTTTGGCAACCTTTAATCACTAATTATCTTGAATTTCCCTTTCGTTATTTATCTTAAGACAAAGTTACAAGGAGTAAAAAAGGGTGAATAACCAAGACTTGAACCTGCAATCAATTTCATTCACTTTATGGTATTTAGGAATCTAATTTGAAAAAACAAAAATAAGGTTTTGGATGCAATATTGAGTTATAGAGTTCAAGTTGATCGTAGACCACCAAGGATCCCTAAAACTAAGATTACTCTATGTAAGCTACCCTTGTTCTCTCTAACTTCCACTCCTAAAGTTAGATTGTGGAAAGTCCCATACTCGAATAACTTGAATTAAAAATCAATATTTGTACTATTATTAATTTAGTTTTCTTTATTTAACTCTACTTCATAAAAATTAATTCACATACTATTTTCATTTTAGGATTGAAGTAAAAGCAACTCATCTGACCTAGTCTTGACAATTTCTATGGGCCAGTCCTTAAGAACGGTACCTAGGATACTACAAAAGTTGTAGTAACTCTTCTCTAGTTTATCTCTAATGTATTTGAACTTTAGGATAGGTGCTAATTTTCATATCATATCTAAATGACCCCTCATTATAAAGGGTCATGAGGTTCTAGATACAAAGACTTGCTATTTAACTTTTTTAAACTTAGTAGCAAATGACCCTTTAAGAACATCCTAAAAGCCTTTACATCAACTTAGAGTCATGATTGGAACCAAAATATGTGCTCTAATGGCTCATATTCGATATAATTTGTGCACCAAAGGACATTCAAATCACCCAACTTGACCTAAATCAATGCTAAGGCCCTAGCCATGAGTTTAATTTGTACTTTGGAGACTTATCTCAGGTTCAAGGGAAGGAAAGAGTGCAAGTTGAATCACTTTAGATCAAGAAAAGGCTAAATGAGGAAATAAGTGAGTCAAGACTCATGGACCATAATGAAAGGCCAGACGAGGATATGATGAATTTGGAAAATGAGAAATGACCATTATGGAGTAAGAAAGAAGGCAAGAAAACATGGGAAATGAGGCATGAAGCAAGATTCAGCTACATGGAAATTTAGAACTCAAAAATATGATGACAATATATACTTTAACTTTGAGGACAAATTTAGAGCACTTCCCAAAGTCCATTTTATATACACTATATATTGTTTCGAAGCTCGGGAAGTCAAGAGTCCAACACTTCAAATAGTGTGCAAATTGAAGCTGAAATGAAGAAGTTATGAGCATTTGAAGACAACTGCACCAAGTTGAAAGGTCATTTCGAAATGATTTCGAAATTCAACTTATGAATTCGAAATCCACTTTGAAATGACACCAATTTCAAATTCACCCACTGCCACTTTGATGTTTCACCTCCTCTACCTTGGGAAGTACATCTAGGGCACTCCATCCATCATAAGTGGACCCCACATGACTATAAATCACCATTTTATTATTATTTTTAATCATTTTTAGGTATTTTTTTTTGTAAGAAGTGGCCAATGAGAGGGTGCCACATGTTAGGTAATTGATGATATTATATAAACTCTCCTAGTTCTAGGTTTTGGGGATTTTGGATCATTTTTTAGAGAGTTTGATATTGAAGGTGGAAAAAGACGAGAACTTTGGTTTGTTTTCTTTTTCTTCTTTATTAAATATATTGTTTTAGGTTCTTTTGATTCAATTTATGGATTTTTACCCTATTATGGATTGTGAATGTGACATCACCTCTATGAGAGGCTAAAAGCCAACTTGGGGCTTGAAGCATGAAAACTTAAGGGCTAGGAAACTTATAAGGACAATGTGTAAATTATTATAACAATGAGATTAATTATTGGTTGGGTGACAATTTATCAATTTTTTTTTTTATTCTATCATTGTGAGTTAGTTTAGGGAATGATACGGTAGGTTATTACCCGATAGTAGTGATTCTTGGTAATTTTTTATCATTGGTTATCCTTGTCTTCCTTATCGTTATTTGCCCCAAAACAAAGCTATAAGGAGTAGGAAGGGTTAAAAGGCCAAATTTTAAACTGGTAATCAATCTCATTCATTTGATGGTTTTAAGAATATGTTTTAAAAAGGAAAAATTAGGTTTCAGATGGAATTTTGAGTTATCGAACTCAACTTGATCACGAGCAGCCAAGGATCCCAAAATCCTAAGATCATATTACTCAAAAGACCCTTGTTTTCTCTAATTTCTATACCCTAGGTTGGATTGTGGAAAGCCCCAAACTTGAATCAATCGAATTTAAAATCAATATTCATTTTGTTATTATTTTAATTTCTTTTACTTAGTTTCACATTATTCACATATTGTTTTTCACTTTAGGATTTAAACAAAAATAATTCATTTATTCTAGTATTGACAATTTCCATAAGCCAATCGTTGAAGACAATACTCAGAGTACTACAAAATTTGTATGACTTTTTCTCTAATTTTTTTTTACCAGAGTTGCGACGTAAAAAAACTAAGTATTTTGGTACAACAGAGAAGTTCGGTCAAGAAATTAAAACTTAAAGAAGGGAAATAAATAAATAAAAATAAAAATAAAAACTTGTAAGGGTTAAGAAAACAATCTAAAACAATTTAATGCTTATGAAATTTATGGATTCATGTGAAACGGTGATAGACCATTCCTAAAATACGGGAGAACATTCAAAGTGTCCAACAATGATGAAAACATGAGTCCTTGAAGCCTTAGATATAATCTAAATAATACCTAAGTTCAAATATCATTTGATAAGGAAATCAAAGTGATTGGTTAGCTTAGGAGAATGTGTAGAACAAATAAAAAAATCTACTAGAGAGTTTGAAATGTTCCAGAGCATATAAAACATAAATTAGGCAACAATTATGCAAAACTCATGGAAAAATAAGAACTTTGCTCTGAAAGCATTCTAAGATGTTCAACAAGCCCTAAGAATCATGTAGAAAAAAATTTCAAAAATTTTCTCCAAGTATAAACCAAAAATTCTAACACCCTGAATTTCTAAGGAAATTTCCAAGTAAAGCAAACAAACTGTGTGAAACCAAAATCAAACTTGTTTCACTACGCTCGGGGTTTCGGGGGTCAAGCTCTCCGCTGAGCTCATGGGGGTTAGGGGACAGCACCCCTTGGAAAATTTTTTTTTCATTATATTTAATATTTTTTATTTATCTATCCAACCGGAACAATAGAAACCCTAAACAATGTTGATGAGAGTTGGGTAACATCGCATTTTATATGAAGCAACACCGCACAACGAAACCATAAAGATGAATAAAAAATCATGAAAAATAAACAAGAAATGAGTATGAGTGTAATGCGTACTTGGAATGCGACAAACCCACGACAAAACCTTAAAATCGCCTTCAATGGAAGCTAGTACGATGAACAAGGGAAGAGGAAACAAGGGGGAGAGGAGATGAAGTGGTCTGGAAGTGGAAACGATCGTTTGTAAAGGAGCTTGGGTGATTTCAGAATGAGCTCGAAATACAATGAATTTTGAGATGGACAATTTCTTGACCGAACTTCTCTGTTGTACCAAAATACTTAGCCTTTTTACGTAGCAACTCTGGTCAAGAAAAATTAGAGAAAGAGTCACTACGGCTTTTGTAGTACTCTGGGTATCGTTCTCAAAGATTGACTTATGGAAGTTGTCAATACTAGAATAAATGAATTGCTTTTGTTTAAATCCTAAAGTGAAAAACAATATGTGAATAATGTGAAACTAAGTAAAAGAAATTAAATTAATAAAAAAATGAATATTGATTTTAAATTCGATTGATTCAAGTTTGGGGCTTTCCACAATCCAACCTAGGGTATAGAAATTAGAGAAAACAAGGCTTTTTTGAGTAATATGATCTTAGGGTTTTGGGATCTTTGGCCGCTCGCGATCAAGTTGAGTTCTATAACTCAAAATTGAATCCGAAGCCTAATTTTTCTTTTTTAAAATAGATTCCTAAAACCATCAAATGAATGAAATTGATTAACAATTTAAGATTTGGTTTTTTAACTCTTCCTACTCCTTATAATTTTTTTTAGGGGCAAATAACGATACAGAAAATGAGGATAACTAATGATAAAAAATTACCAAGAATCATTAGTATTGGGTAATAACTTACGATATCATTCCCTAAACTAACTCACAAGGATATGATAAAAAAACAATGATAAATTATCACCTAACCAATAATTAATCTCATTGCTATAATAATTTACCCATTGTCCCTATAAGTTTCCTAGCCCTTAGGTTTTCATGTTTTAAGCCCCAAGTTGGCTCTTAACCTCTCATAAGGGTGATGTCACATTCACAATCTATAATAGGGTAAAAATCCATAATTTGAATCAAAAGAAACGAAAAATAATATATTTAATAAAGAAGAAAAAGAAAACAAACCAAAGTTATTGTTTTCTTCCACCTTCAATGTCAAACTCTCTAGAAAAAGATCCAAGATCCCTAAAACCTAAAATTAAGAGAGTTTATATAATATCATCAATTACCTATCATGTGGCACACTCTCATTGGCTACTTATTACAAAATAATTTCCTAAAAATGATTAAAAAAAATAATAAAATGACGATTTCTAGTCATGTGGGGTCCACTTAGGGCGGAAAGAGTGATCTAGATGCAATTCCCAAGGTAGAGGAGGTGAAACATCAAAGTGGCAGTGGGTGAATTTTAAATTGGTGTCATTTCGAAGTGGATTTCGAATTCATAAGTTGGATTTCGAAATGACCTTTCAACTTGGTGCAGTTGTTTTCAAATGGTCATAACTTCTTCATTTCATCTTTGATTTGTATACCGTTTGAAGCGTTGGACTCCTGACTTCCCAAGATTCAAAACAATATATAGTGTGTATAAAATGGACTTTGGAGAGTGCTCCAAATTTGTCCTCAAAATCAGAGTATATATTACCATCAAATTTTTGAGTTCTAAATTTCCATATAGTTGAATCTTGCTTCATGCCTCATTTCCTATGTTTTCTTACCTTCTTTCTTACTCCATAATGGTCATTTCTCATCTTAAAAACTCATGATATCCTCATCTTACCTTCCCTCATGGTCCATGAGTCTTGACTCACTTATTTCATAATTTAACCCTTTCTTGATCTTTCAAAATTTAAAGTGATTCAACTTGCACCATTTCCCTCCCTTGAACCTTAGATAAGTCTCCAAAGTACAAGTTAAACTCATGGCTAGGGCCTTAGCACTGATTTAGGTCAAGTTGGGTGATTTGAATGTCCTTTAGTGCACAAATCATATCGAATATGTGCCATTAGAACACATATTTTGGCTCCAATCATCCCCCTCAACCTAAACTTTGCTAGTCCCTAGCAAATGAAAAGAGTAAAAAAGAATGAAAAATATGTAATGAGATTCATAAAACCATATTGACTTAACATAACATGTTTCACACACAAGATACCCAAGTAGTCAAATTTCTTAGAATTGAGCAAGATGACACAAGATATGCAATTTCTTAGTTTTCTCACCTTATCTTCGTATACATAAATGTGCATCCATGTTTAGCATTCCCCTTAGTGTCTCTTGATTTTACTTTGATTGGTTCTTTCCACTTAAACCTCATGTGCTTAATTTTGGTATCCTCCTCATAGTATTTTTCTTAAGACTTTTTTTAAACTCAAATTTCATCATTCTTTAAGTTAAAAATGAAGGAAAATTTATTTTGATTTTTCTTTCTTAGTTTAGGAAATCTCCTTCTATATGGCTTAATAGGGATCCATCGGCAACTCCCGAGTTTTCACCTAAGGTACCAGGTATTGAGGACCTTTATAGGCCACTTACCCCTCAGGTATTACCCTAACTCAAGGTTAAACAAGGTCGAATTTCCCAAACATTTATTTATTTATTTATTTTTTCAAATTTGAGTTTAGCTTATGTAATGAGCAAGATACCGATGACTCCTAACCAGTCGATTTCGGGCACCAGGGCTTGAAGACACAGGCCATTACCTCCTCAGATAATTGCTCAAGCTTAAATCAGTCATTTTCAATTTTTTTCTCATCAATTTGTTTTTTTTTTTCATTTTCTCATTTTATTGCTTAAGAACAACTCCTTTTAAGCTAAAGAAATTATCTTAATCAAGATACCATAAGGGTATACATGCTTTGTGTGTGCTTTGGGTCTTAAATAGAAAATAACCATCAAAGAAAAATTAAAGGTATTCCAAGGATTCAACCTAACTATTTTTGCACTTAAAGGTATAGAAAGATAAGGTAAATGAACTAATATTCTTCCTCTAACAGTATTTTTTCTCAAATTCTAAAGAAATAATACTACTTAAAGCATTCTCATGAAAAATAAACCATGAGTTACCAAGTCAAATCAAGAATCTCATTAACTAACCAAAGATAACATGCAAACTTTTGAAAAAAATTAGGGCTAATAGGCCTTACCCCCTCAACCTAAATTACACATTGTCCCCAATGTGTAGGATTATGAGTCAAAAGAAAAGAAAAAGGAAGATGTTACCTTAAGATTATTGAGTGAGAAGTTTGTTATGGGGACTTCATATAAACTAGTCTTGCAGAAAAACAATAAGATTAGTAGCAAAATTATGCATAGAGAAAAATATAAGTGATAAGAATCTAAAAGAGAGTATAAGAGTATTAGTATGCTCCAAAAATACCATAGTGTATACAACCATATCGAGTAAGGTATATATAGAAATGAACATCAAGTGCCAATGATAGGATCGACAACTCCATCTATCTCCTCCAACAGAGGGGTGGCTACCTGGTCAATATCCTCCAACATAGGTGTAGTAGCCTGATCAGTGATCTCCACGATAGGTGTAACGACCTCACCAACATCCTATACCATAGGGGGGGTCATCCCTAATAATGATGTCCACACCAGTGTCAGTAGCACGAATGAAGATCTCACCATCGACTGATCCTGCAAAATCTGGAATATCAATAATCGAGGTAAAAATCTTAGTTGCAACATCACATGATGTCTATAAAATAGGCATGGTCTTATGGGCTACTGTTGGTACTTTAGTGTTTGAGCCAAAACCAATCACCTCTATGCTGCAATCAACATCTAAGCTGGTATTAGCTAGTGTAACAAAATCTATCCTTTGTCTAGATGGAATAACTAAGGAAGTGAGTTATTGTACAGAAAAAGTGAGGTCATCCATCCGAGTCTCCATCTTACTTAGGTGAGCATCAATGCGGGAATCCATGGACACAAATAACTTCTTAAGTGTGTCTAGACGAGCCATGATCGATAAGGTACTTAGGGTAGCTTCGACAACCTAAGGCTGTGAAGGTCTAAGAAGATTGGAGACTGGTACTATTGGTGTAGAAATAGGCACAATAGGCTTTAGGGCACTCGAAAGAGGTGGTGGAAGAGGAATAGGAAGCACTGGTAAGCTCGTATCAAAAGTAGGAATAAGTGGGAGTGGGCTCTCTGTAGTGGATGGAAGTGGAACAGCATGCAACGCTTTCTTTCATCTAGTGCCGTGGGTAGTCAATTTTGACCTTGAATGAATCGTTCGAGCCCACCGATCAATTACATAAGTGTGAGAAGCCATGCGACAATCAGGTTCAGGTAACTGATGTCCACGACGAAGGAAATAGTATGAGAGCAACTAAGGCAAAGGAATTAGATAGCTTTGAGCTAAAGCTAACTGTTTCTCCTTGACCTTCTGAAAAAAATAAATGATGGTATCCATGATGAGTTGAGCTAGACTCCACCACTCGCCTATGTACATGTGATATAACCCCTATAAGACTAAACCAGAGTGCTTTGTAGAGGTCCAAATGGAAAAATATTGGTCTTAATGACCTGATCCACAAACCATAAGATTTGTGGCATCTCAAGGTGAGTGATGGCTGAACGACAATGAGTACCTTGAGGTGTTAGTATATGTGCAATCCTCGAAGAAGGCGGTCATGACTGAAGTGCAAATCAAGCTTTAAGAGAAGCGGATGATGGTAAACCAAAGGCTACAACAATGGTTTTAGTGGAAATAATATTAACTCGTCCTCTGATAGAAAAATGAAGCTCTTGATAGCTCCTTCTCCAATCTTTGAGAGTAGAAGAGAACTCTCGTACACTAGCGGCATAAAAATATGGGGAAATATCCATTAAAGCAAGAAAATAATATCGGTAGAGGAGATGCATGGATTGTGCAGTGGGCTTATAAGTACTAAATGCCTATATGCCATAAGAGAACTCTTGACCAAACTCCTGACGAGATAGGTGCACCTTAGGGGCATCATCACAAACTCCTAGAGATGGAGGACATGCTAGGCTTGGAGTAGGGGGAGCTGCCCGTGGATGTGGAGGAGTGGTAGTAGGCCTAGTGGTCTTAAGAGTAGTTGAGCGATCAAAACGGGCCTTTGTCCTAGCCTCTACGTGCATGGCTTCAGTCCTCTTAGTGGTTGGGTGATCAAAATGAGCCTTCGTCCTGGCCTCTACATGCTTGGCTTGACGAGTGACATGCCTCTCAGTAGGCTCATTAATCACTACACCATTTCGACTTTGGGTAAGAGGTCGGACATGCTTTTTCCTTGGGGAATGCCTAGTCTCATTGTCACTTTGAATAACAACTTTCCTTTTATCTTGAGCCATCTGAAATAAATGTTGAAAAACAAACTAACTTTAAAGAAGGGAGATAAATAAATAAAAATAAAAACAAAAACTCATGAAGGTTAAGACAACAATCTAAACAAATTGGATGCTCATGAAATTTATGGATTCATGTGAAACAGTGGTAGACCATTCCTAAAATGTGGGAGAACATTCAAGGTGTCCAACAATGGTGAAAACATGAGTCTTTGAAACCTTAGATACAATCCAAACAGTACCTAAGTTCAAATATCATGTGACAAGGATATCAAAGTGATTGGTTAGCTTAGGAGAATGTGTAGAACAAGTAGAAAAATCTACTAGAGAGTTTAAAATGTTTCAGAGCATATAAAACATAGATTAGGCAACAATTATGCAAAACTCATGGAAAAATAAGAAATTTCTTTTGAAAGCATTCTAAAATGTTCAACAAGCCCTAAGAATCATGTATAAAAAATTTCAAAAATTTTCTCCAAGTATAAACCAAAAGTTCTAACACCTTGAACTTCCAAGGAAATTTCCAAGCAAAGCAAACGAACCGTGTGAAACCAAAATCAATCTTGTTGCACTATGTTCAGGGTTTCGGGGGTAAAGCTCTCCGTTGAGCTCTGGAGGTCGAGCTACCCGGTCAACTCGCGGGGGTCAGGGGGCAACTCCCCTTACTCCAAGCCTAGCATGTCCTCCATCTCTAGGAGTTTGTGATGATACCCCTAAGGTGGACCTATCTCATTGAGAGTTTGGTCAAGAGTTCTCTTATGACATATAGGCATTTAGTACTTATGAGCCCACTGCACAATCCATGCGTCTCCTCGACCTATATTATTTTCTTGCATTGATGGATCATTTCCCATATTTTTATGCTGCTAGTGTACGAGAGTTCTTCTCTACTCTCGAGGATTGGAGAAGAGGGTATCGAGAGCTTCATTTTTCTATCAGAGGACGAGCTAAAATTATTTCCACTAAGACCATTGCTGTAACCTTTGGTTTACCATCATCCACTCCTCCTAAAGCCCGATTTGCACCTCAGTCATGACCAGCTTTTCCGAGGATTGCACGTATACTAGCACCTCGAGGTACTCGTTGTCGTTCAACCATCACTCGCCTTGAGATGCCACATATCTTATGGTTTGTGGATTAGGTCATTAAGACTAACATTTTTCCATTTGGACACTCTACAGAGTGCTCTGGTTTAGTCTTATGGGGGTTATATCACATGTACACAAACAAGTGGTGGAGTCCAGCTCAACTTATCATGGATACCATCATTTTTTTTTCCAGAAGGTCAAGGAGAAATAGTTAGCTTCTGCTCAAAGCAATCTTATTCCTTTGCCTTTGTTGCTCTCATACTATTTGCTCCGTTGTGGACATCAATTATCTGATTTGATCATCACATGGCTTCTTACACTTATGTTATTGATCAGTGGGCTCGAACGATTCATTCAGGGTCATAGTTGACTACCCATGGTATTAGACGAAAGAGAGCTTTGCATGTTGTTCCACTTCCATCTACTACAGAGAGCTTGCTCCTGCATACTCCTACTTTTGACACGAGCTTACTAGTGTTTCCTATTCCTCTTCCACTACCTCTTTTGAGTGTCCCGAAGCCTATTGTTCCTATTTCTACACCAGTAGTACCAGTCTCCGATCTTCCTAGACCTTCATAGCCTCAGGTTGATGATGCTACCCCGAGTACCTTATCGATCATGGCTCGTCTAGACACACTTCAGGAGTTATTTGTGTCCATGGACTCTCGCATTGATGCTTGCCTAAGTAAGATGGAGACTTGGATGGATGACCTCACTTTTTTTGTACAATAGCTCACTTCCTTAGTTATTCCATCTAGACAAAGGATAGATTTTGTTACACCAGCTGATACCAACTTAGATGTTGATGGCGACACAAAGGTGATTGGTTTTGGCTCAAACACTAGAGCACCGACAATAGCCCATGAGACTATGCCTATTTTATAGACATCAGGTGATGCCGCAACTAAGATTTTTACCTTGACTATTGATATTCCAAATTCTGCAGGATCGGTCGATGGTGAAATCTTCATTCGTGCTACTGACACTGGTGTGGACATCATTATTAGGGATGACCCCCCATGGTACAGGATGTTGGCGAGACCGTTACACCTCTTATGCAGATCACTGATCAGGCTACTACACCTATGTTGGAGGATATTGACCAGGTAGCCACCCCTATGTTGGAGGAGATAGATGGAGTTGTCGATCCTATTATTGGCGCTTGATGTTCATTTCTATATATACCTTATTCAATATGGTTGTATACACTATGGTATTTTTGGAGCATACTAATACTTTTATACTCTTTTTTAGATTCTCATCACTTATATTTTTCTCTATGCATACTTTTGCAACTAATCTTGTTATTTTTCTGCAAGACTAGTTTATATGAAGTCCTCATAGCAAACTTCTCACTCGATGATCTAGAGGTAACATCTTCATTTTTCCTTCCTTTTGACCCATTATCCTACACATTGGGGATAATGTGTAATTTAGGTTGAGGGGGGAAGGTCTGTTAGCCCTAATTTTTTTTTCAAAAATTTGCATGTTATCTTTGGTTAGCTAATGAGATTCTTGATTTGCCTTGGTAAATCATGGTTTATTTTACATGAGAATGCTTTAAGTAGTATTACTTATTTAGAATTTGAGAAAAAATACAGTTAGAGCAAGAGTATTAGTTCACTTACCTTATTTTTATATACCTTTAAGTGCAAAAATAGTTAGGTTGAATCCTTAGAATACCTTCAATTTTTCTTTGATGGCTATTTTTTATTTAAGACTCATAGCACACCCAAAGCACGTATACCCTTATAGTATCTTGATTAAGATAATTTCTTTAGCTTAAAAGGAGTTGTTCTTAAGCAATAAAATGAGGAAATGAAAAAAAAAAAAAAAAAAAACAAATTGTTGAAAAAAAAATTTGAAAATGATTGATTTAAGCTTGAGCAATTATTTGAGGGAGTAATGGCCTTGTGTCTTCAAGCCTTGGTACCCGAAACTGATTGTTTAGGAGTCATTGGTATCTTGCTTGTTACATAAGCTAAACTCAGTTTTGAAAATAAATAAATAAATAAATGTTTGGGAAGTTCGACCTTGTTCTACCTTGAGTTAGGGTAATACCTGAGGGGTAAGTGGCCTATAAAGGTCCTCAATACCTGGTACCTTGGGTGAAAACTCGGGAGTTGCCGATGGATCCCTATTAAGCCATATAGAAGGAGATTTCCTAAACTAAGAAAGAAAAATCAAAATAAATTTCCTCCATTTTTAACTTAAAGAATGATGAAATTTGAGTTTAAGAAAAGTCTTAAGAAAAATACTATGAGGGGACACCAAAATTAAGCACATGAGGTTTAGGTGGAAAAAACCAATCAAGAGAAAATCAAGAGACACTAAGGGGAATGCTAAACATGGATGCACATTTATGTATACGAAGATAAGGTGAGAAAATTAAGAAATAGCATATCTTGTGGCATCTTGCTCAATTCTAGGAAATTTGACTACTTGGGTATTTTGCATGTGAAACATGTTATGTTGAGTCAATATGGTTTCATGAATCTCATTATATATTTTTCATTCTTTTTACCTCTTTTCATTTGCTAGGGACTAGCAAAGTTTAGGTTGAGGGGGATGATTGGAGTCAAAATATGTGCTCTAATGACACATATTCGATATGATTTGTGCACCAAAGGACATTCAAATGACCTAACTTGACCTAAATCAATGCTAAGGCCTTAGCCATGAGTTTAATGCAAGTTGAATCACTTTAAATTTTGAAAGATCAAGAAAGGGCTAAATGAGGAAATAAGTGAGTCAAGACTCATGGACCCTAACGAAAGGCAAGACTAGGATATGATGAGTTTGGAAGATAGAAATGACCATTATGGAGTAAGAAAGAAGGCAAGAAAACATGAGAAATGAGACATGAAGCAAGATTCAGCTGCATGGAAATTTAGAACTCAAAAATATGATGACAATACATACTCTGACTTTGAGGAAAAATATAGAGCACTTCTTGGAGTTCATTTTATACATACTATATATCGTTTCGAAGCTTGGGAAGTCAGGAGTCCAACGATTCAAATGGTGTGCAAATTGAAGTTGAAATGAAGAAGTTATGGCCATTTGAAGACAACTGCACCAAATTGAAGGGTCATTTCGAAATGATTTCGAAATTCAACTTATGATTTCGAAATTCAACTTATGAATTCGAAATCCACTTTGAAATGAGACCAATTTCGAATTCACCCACTGCCACTTTGATGTGTTGCCTCCTCTACCACGGGAATTACATCTAGGACGCTCCATTCGCCTTAAGTGGACCCCACATGAATAGAAATCACCATTTTATTATTTTTTTTAATCATTTTTAGGTATTTTTTTTATAATAAGTGGCCAATGAGAGTGTGCCACATGTTAGGTAATTGATGATATTATATAAACTCTCTTAGTTCTAGGTTTTAGGGATTTTGGATCTTTTTTCCATAGAGTTTGACATTGAAGGTGGAAGAAGATGAGAACTTTGGTTTGTTTTCTTTTTCTTCTTTATTAAATATATTGTTTTAGGTTCTTTTGATTCAAATTATAGATTTTTACCCTATTATGGATTGTGAATGTGACATCATCCCCATGAGAGGCTAAAAGCCAACTTTGGGCTTAAAGCATGAAAACCTAAGGGTTAGGAAACTTACATGGACAATGGATAAATTATTATAACAATGAGACTAATTATTGGTTGGGTGAGAATTTATCATTTTTTTTAATCCTATTCTTGTGAGTTAGTTTAGGAAATGATACAGTAAGTTATTACTCGATACTAGTGATTCTTGGTAATTCTTGATCATTAGTCATCCTCGTTCTTTAAACTTAGTAGCAAATGACCCTTTAAGAACATCCTAAAAGCCTTTACATCAACTTAGAGTCATCTACACATTTTGAAGATAGAATTGGATCCCTTCGAGTTGTTGAAGACACTAGAGAGTTCTTCTAAACTCTTGTATATAACTTATACGTAGCATGTTAGGTAATTTCTAATTTTCTAGAACATTTTAGAATTGCAAGGAATCATCAAAGATTTGATAGAATTCCACAAATGTCTATAAATAACTGGATGCCTCATTTGGCCAAACATTGAAAAAAAAAATTGAAAGCTTTAAGCATTTTTTGGTTTGCTAGTGCAATAAAATTTTCGTTCTTTCAAACTCTCTAAGTATGATCTCTAACTTCTATATCACATAGCATTACTTACTATTACTATCTTAAGTTTGGAAGGCTAACTTAGTAACTTGAGTTGTCTAAATGTAGTATGAATTGTTTAGGAAACACCTAATGTCTCTAGTGATATTGTGCATTACATGATTCTCACTTCTCCAAATTATTTTCCATCTTATTTGCCTTAAAATTTTTTTATGTAATTCTAATAGTCAATATTTTCATTTATGAATTTGTAAATCTTGAAACTCTTTATAGTTGCGGCTCAAGGAAGAAGAAGAGAGTACAAGAGCCAAAGCATATGGAACCCAACAATCTTCTACTGTATGTTCTAATGAAAGTGAGATTGATGCCTCCAAGAAATACAGATATGCAGAGAGCTATATGTGTCCTCCAAATGTTTCTGGTCCACGATACCAAGAGAGTTATATGAGTTCTCTCAATATTTTCATTGCTCAATATCAAAGTGAAAACAAGGTTTTGTAAAAGATTTTGAAATAGACTCACTCTATATGGATGACAAATTTGATGTCTGTAATAGGTGGTAAGATAAGATTGGTTTGAACATGGAAAAACTATTATGTTTTTCCATTTGAGAAATCTAATTTTCCATTTGAGGAAGAAAATAACACAAACTTATAAAGGCTTCTTCAATACACTTTTTGTTACATAAGCTTAATCTTAAAGGTTGTACAATTTTAGTCAAGACTTAATTTGTATATAAGATTGTTACTTAATATCTATAAATTGTAATTATACAAGCTTGTATCTAATTTAATATTAATGCACATTGTATATTTTGATTAACATTCAAATTTATATGACTTAAATATAAACGAGTAAGAAAATGAAATAATTTTAGAAATTAATTATTGTCAAACAATTTTTTTAATCTTTTTTCAAATTTCTAAGTTGTCTAACTTAACAACATTTTGATTGTTTTCTATTTTTTTAACAACTAATATTAAATCTACCTTGTCAAATATATTTTCAATTAAAACTTTTGAAATTGTTCTTTACTATTTTTTTTGAAAAAAGTTATTCTTAAAAATTATTTTCAGAGAGTACAACCAAACAAGATGTTAACCTTTTTTTTTTTTTTTTTTAATATGTTGTTGTATTAGTAGCTCTAATCTTGCTATGTATACCTATATTTAGGAATCGAGAAAAATAATTTTCTGATATTTGATTTACCAAGAAATAACCTATTTTTTACATTAATGTCATTTACCACTTCAAGTATTTACATGTAGGGTTTAAAAGAGAGGGTTATTGTTACAAGAAAATAATGAGGGCATTTTTGTTCAAATAAGGTCGAAATAAGATGAAAGGTTAAATTTCAAATTTTGGGTTTTCAATGACCCTTTTAATCAAATAACCCATTTTAGTATCCATGAGAATGGATTTTTCATTCAATTCTCATTTCTTATTTCTAATAACTAACCGTGTGAAAATGAGTGATGGTATGGATTTCCCATTCCTATTCCCTATTCCATTATTTCTAACATGCCCTTATGGTCTTTCTTTGTTGGGATTTGTACTTGAATGAAGTGATCATGATGCCTTGGCTTCGAGGCATCACAAATGTATCATGATGCCTTCATTTTTTCTTTTCCTTGTACTTTCTTGGAACCAAACATAGAGCTAAGGATTGGAACTCAATATCAACAAGTAATTAGGGTTAAAAAAAAAAGGGCATTTTTCTCCTTTAGAAACATGATGGGGAATGGATTTTGAATCCCAAAAGGTAATCGAGAGGATTACAAACTTAACAATCATAATAATTAGAAAAAAAGAACAAAAAAAAGGACAAAAGAAAAAAAAGAAAAGAAAAACCATACAATAACCTTTCAAGCATGACACTCTTGCCATGCTTGCTAGAAAAGCTGTTGCACCAAAGCCAAAAATCTCTCTCCAAAATAGGCATCTTAATTTCTGGGTTTTCATCTTCTGCCTGTGACTCCCATATTTCTGCATATGGATTAAAAAATAAAAAATTCAATAAATAAAGATTCTATGGTTTTTCTATGTTATTGAAATGCCATTTTTCAATATCAAAAGTGACAACCAATTAAAAGTGGTTTCGTCACTATATTTGTTTAACTAATTTAATGAAATAGCTTATAGCTTAAAAAAGCTTAATATAGACACGAGAAAGATATTGTTTCTCCTAGAAGCTCTATTTTAGCTTATATAAGAAGTTATTTCATATTTAACAAAATTTTTACAATATCAATATGAACTTTCACTAATTATAACTTTGACTTCGACTTTAACTTCTAGCAAAAGCCAAAAACAAGAAGCTATCCAAAATAGGGCGTAATTTTTATTTCTTTGTACCTTAATCCCAATTATTCGAGTCGAACTCCTATTTCTTGATGCCTTTTTTTTAATCATTCAGATTTAGTAATAAATATCAAGGATTAACTTACATGTTTGGTATCCTACTGGAGCTATCATAGAATTTTCCAATATTCCACATACAAATTACTCAACATTGAGCAAGCACACTGTGATGGGAGACCATAAGTTCTATATTGAGGTTTCTAATCACAAGGTTTTGAGTTGTTAGTCAACTTGATATATTTTGTTGGCCATTATCTAGAAATTTAAGCTTTTGAGTTAATTGATAGTATAACATAATGAGAAACTCAAACTAGGAAAATGAGATATGTGGAAGCAGCAAAACCTGAAAATTGGTGTTAATGAATGTTGAGACGTAGGCGTGGAGGCAAGGAAGGGAAAGCAGGGGAACCATCACTGCTGTCAGAGTCTCCCCTCAATGCATCCTCAACCTGAGCAGCAAACTGCAAGTTCCACAGCACATCCTCTATGGATGGTCTCTCTGCTGGGTCCTTATGCAGGCATCTGATGCAGATCTCCATCATTGTCTTCAGTGATTCATCCGAGCACGTCCTGTGAACTGCAGCATCCACCATGTTTCTTCTGGATGCATCGTCTGCTGTTATGCATGCTTGTAACTGCAGAGCAACCAGGAACTGTTAGAGCATGATATATATTATGAGCCTAAATCCAAAGAGTTTAAACCTATAGGAAAGTTGGTAGCTTAACATGGTATCAGACTTCCGGTTGACTAGAGGTCTGGAGTTCTATCTGTATTTACCAATATGGTTTTATATTTGCATTCAGTAAGCTGAAGTGTCCAAACTGACTGTAGTTCTGATTTTCTGACTTTGCAGGCCTCTTTTTCAAGTATTTATACAAATAAAGACAACAATGCTTGGAGAAGGAGAGATCTTTCGTAGTTATGCTAAGTACCACCAGAAAGCAAAAAGGTATGATTCATATAACAGACAGGAAGTGGTACATACTTCTGATCAAACAAGAAAGGATAATAATATGATGAATTGGTTTTTTTGGATGCTAGTGTTGATGAATATGTAGTGTATGTTGTTTTACAAAATCAAGTATGGTGCAGTGAACATTTCATGGACTCTTTCAAAGAACTTAGAAGAGAGTTAAAAAAGAGTGAAGCGATACTCTCTTACCCAATTTCTTATGACATCCACTTCATTCGTGGAATTGAACGGCCTTCCCATGATGAGCTCAAGTAATATCACTCCAAAGTCATAAATGTCAATTTTGTCCTCATGGTGTACCCTGAGGACCAATGATATGAGTCTTGGTATGCTGAACTATGAAACTATGGTTTAAAACTTGGATATTTTTCATCATACCTGGCATTGACACTGAATTCTTTGGAACCACCAGACGAAATTCCACTGCTAACCTGTGATATCAAGAATAGTTAACCATCAACTCTGCAAGTTCTTTTCAAGAAAAAAATTCTTATAAAAGAAAATTCGTAAGTCATACCTTTCCCATATTCTCTGCTAGCAAAGGCAGGTTGTAGCTGCTAATTTTTGCAACAAGGTTCTGATCCAGTAAAATATCTGTTATTTTCAGATTATTTGAATATACACCAGGCACAATTCCGGTATGCAGAAATTCGATACCCTTTGCTACCCCTATGGCAGCTGCTATGCGTTGTGTCCAAGAAAGTGTTTGTCTGGAACGTCCCTCTGCCAAGTACAATGTAAGACCGAGAAACACAAGTGCTATATATATACATATATATATGTAACAAACAGAATCAGGATGAAGGACATGAAGTGATCCCTTTTTCGTCTCTGCTCTATGCTACATACGTGGGGAGTTTTATGTATCAACATTTGACAGAAGTGAAGAATCATTCAACTGATCATATTAGTAGAAGTAACTACTCACAGCAATTGTGACCAATGAGATTTCCCACAAAGGAATGGTTATTATGATAAACTCAACCATCCTAAATGTGCGGCCTAACATAAGGGAGGAGCAAGGAGTGTGAATTCATATCCTCCATCCTGAGAGAGCAATTGAATAAGTACAAATGAACCGATATAGGTAGTTATGGTTCACGGATTACCCGATATCCAGCTCCTCAGTATCCCATTGGGGACGTATTCAAATATGAGAAAAATTCTGCTGACACTTGCATCATCCAAGTAACACTCAAAGCAGTGTCCAAGAGAACTGACCAAATGGCGATGTCTGAGCTTTAAAATCAGCTCTATGTGGTGCATAAAGTTTTGGGTGCTGTGACTCATTTTCATTTTTAGGCACCTAATAGCAACAAGTGAACCGTCCTTCAGCTTACCTCTGTACATCTAAGGTCACAACAGAAGCAAGACAAACATTCATGTTTCAGTAACTCAGTAAGTACATCCACTTTGTATTTATAGCATTGGAATCTAAGGGCAAAATGTTTCCGTATTTGATTCACCAATGCAATCCCTGACACAAATATAGTTCCAAAAGTGCATAATGGCATTCATGCTCTATGAACACGTAAAAGCAACAGAGTAGAAGTCATTGAACTGAGTAAAGATGATAATAGTTAAGAAAAAGAAGCAAGAAATGGTTAAATTCTCTTCTAGCTATTGGCAAGGCTCTGGAGCAATTTAAAAAATGTGAGATTTTATTTATTTATTTTTTTGAGTTGATATTTGAGTTATATTGTGTTGAAGATAACATATGCAAGTTTGAAGCTTAAATTGTCTCGTGATTTTTCAGAAAAAGAGAAGTCTCTCAATGGCTAATCAAGAAATTTCCATTGGAATTTACTAGGACACTTATCAAACCTAATTCATGGAGCAGATTCTTGCAGATAAATAACAATGTTGGAGTATGATAATGCATCCGCATACCTGACCATGAGAACCTTCACCCATGAAAGTTGATGTATCAAAGTTATTTGTAGCCTCCTCAAGCTCTTCCAGTGAAAATGTCCGGTAAGCTGGAAGGCCGAGGGCTCCCAGCTTCATTGTTTGAGATAAATACCCTTCAAATGAAAAAAAAAAAAAATCACCGTCAGATTTTGTGTACATAATAAGTATCAAGAAATAGTTGTGGCTGTAATCAGGATTCGACTTTCATCTGCCAATTGTTTTCACTATTTCATACATTTCTTATAGGTACAAGGCTTTTTGATTCATCAAAACTCTGCTTGGAACTTGAAATTGGATGGGAAGGAAGTCAAACAAGAGAATATTTTAAAACATAAATGCAGAAAAATTTTGATCATCCATGATCTTAGAATCATCTGAGAAGAACTAAAAAGCAAAAGGAATGGACTAAGTTTCTTGGATGCAGCATGATGAATGTGAAAGAATCAGCAAAAAATGGATGAAATAAAGGGAGAGAGAGAGAGGGGGGGAAAGAGATTTACTTGCATCAGAAAACAATTTTGAGGAGTACACAGTTGATGCATTCTCGGCTATTAATCTGGTAGGGGGTGTTTTTGTTGCTTTTTTGGCATTTACTCTTCTAACAACCAAGAAAACAAGAGAAACAAGTGCAATTCCAACAAGAATTCCTCCAATTGTGCCCAACACAAGAACAGCTTTAGAAGCTTGTTTTTGTTTCTTTCGGTGAGGTATGATTCCAACAGCTAAAGCCTCATTACGACAAAAGGAGAATGGATGTTGATTTTGCTCTCCAGTTGCCAAACAATTCCCACCATAGAGGGCAACCCTCTTCTTAGAATCTGACTTGAGACAATTGGGCAAGTTTCCAGTCAAGAGATTTGAGGACAAATCCACAAATTCAAGCCCAGCATTGCAGGATTGATATCCAAAAAGCATTCCAGTGAATTTGTTTCCTGCAATATTCAGATAAGTAATAGAGGGAAGAGCTAACAATGATGGTGGAAATGGTCCTGCAAATCGATTGTAAGAGATATCCAACCGTTCAAGTTGATAATAGGAGCTTACTTCAACAGGAATCCCAGAACTAAACCTGTTCTTTTTCAATACAAGGGTAACCAACTTGGTGCCAAGTCGAGGAAACTGAGGTCCAAGAGCGTTATCTTCCAAGTCAAGAACTTGAAGGTTGTCCAAACTGCTAAGATCAGGCACTTCTCCATAGAAGTGATTATGAGAAAGAGTAAGAATTCTGAGATTTTCCAAACTTCCCAATGAACTTGGCAATGACCCATTAAATGAATTCTTCTTCAAACTCAATACAGCCAAAACGGGTAGCAAGCTCAGCCAATCAGAAAGTTCACCAATGAACATATTGTCATCTAGTATAAGTGTTTGGAGGCTTCTTAAATATGAAATCTCCTCAGGAATGGTACCATAAAAGTAATTTGAACTTATGTTGAGTATTTCAAGGGATGACAATCGTGCTATTTTACTAGGCATGGGACCCCATAAACCGAGAGAAACTAATGTGAGAACCTTCAAGCTTGGAAGCTTAACCAGCGTCGTTATGAAGGAATCTATGGAGAAATTCCTAGGCAATGGAGGAACCCCCTTGTGTCCAATAATATGCAGCTGGGTTATGCTTTCTTCATAGCATACAACAGTCAGAGATGAACTTGGTTCAGTGTCACAGAAGTCTGTATTGTTATTCCAGCTACTTAAAATGGCTGGGAAGTTCAAAATTCCCTGAATTCTGATAAGGGTCTGAGCCTGGGAGGACGGAAGCTGCTCTGAAGGGCGGATTGAACCCAAAAGCATAACCAGAACCAGAAGCGCCCAATGGCAGAATCCTTTTGCCATCAGTACTAATGCGGGAACCGGCAGTTATAGAGCACTGAAATCCTGAAAAACACGAAAATTTTGCAGAGATACCATCAACAAACTAGGTAATAATCATCTAGGATGAAACCAAAACAATACCAATAGAGTTGGTAGCTTCTCTGTGAATTTCACTCACATACAATGTCTGCAACCATATCAATGAACTGAAAAAAATTAACTGATAAATAGAAAATTCTGATAATTTTGAGATGCATATACATTACAGTTACAATTCCCTATGTTCTGTTTGACTGCCTAGAAATTGGAAGAAAAGGAAAGAAAATTTGGAGTCATGGAGCAGCCACCCCAACTACAAACCCGCCCTCAACAGGATTCCATGGTTTCATTTCTCTCACCATAATTTCTCAGGAATCAAACAGAACAGGAGTATAGCTATACTTTCATACTATTATTTAACAAACTTATTTCTAAGTTCATGAAAAGCATACCTAACTCATGGAGAATCAAGAGAAACCCTTCACAAAGATGAAAAAAGCTTGTGAAATGACTCCAACCCAACTCAGATTAAGAAGTTCCCACTTGAATTCCACAGCCAGATCACCAAAAAAGGAGGTAAATCTCACCATCAAGCCAGAAAACGTTATCCACACATTTTCACAGACACCAAGAGATTTCTTATGGACGGAGTTGGGCTGCAAAGAGAGACCAAAACAAATCACAAAGAGACAAGAACCTTAACATTTTTCTTTATCAGTAAGTGCTTTTGAAGCTTCAAGGAGGGGCCACTCTGGAGTTGAGATGTAAAGCAAAAGTAGCATTCTTTTGCAGAGAGAAGCAGAAGCTTTATTCTCCATGTGTGCCACTGCCATATCTATATATATAAATTCATAAAAACACTGTAACAACTCTTCTTCATCTATCTATGTTTCTATTCAAAATTATATATGATTAAAACCCTCCATCAAACAAAGCTTAAGGTTTGAGGTAAAGAAAACAGTGAGCAAAAGGAGGAAAAAAAAAGCAAAAGATGAGGAAAAAACATTATAATATACAAATATAGAACCAAACGTGACCTAAATACTTTCAATTTATCTCACTTTAATTTTTTTTTTTTTTAAAGATATATTTTGGAGAGTGGTGAATAAGAGAGAGATGGGTTTGATTATGATGATATTCTTTTTGAAGCGTGGAATGAATGAGTGATTGTAAGGGGGGAGGGGGTTGAGGTGGGGCTTTCACTTATTTTGTGGGACCATTCTGGTTGGTTGTCAGTTGCTTTTGCCGCCTTTTTTTCTTTCTTTTTCTGCTTTTTGATTGGTTTTTTCACTAAACAACTATTGCCCTCTTAATGCCCATTGGACACCCTTCTTCTCACATGTCCATCAATTACTTTAAGTTTTTTTTTTTAATCAATGGTATCCTTATTTTTGTTTCAATTTTTTTAAATATATATTTACTTTTTTTTTTTTTTCCAGTTTTTTTTTAAAATTAAAATTTTGTGAGAAAATCATTGAAATTTAATTCATTTGTCTTCTTTGATGGGATGATGGTGGAAAAATGGATTGATTTTGCAAAATTGACTTTTAGTGGTCCTATGATAAAGACAATGACATTCATTGTGATTAACTTTAGAAATATTAAGGATATTTAATTTTGTATGAATTTCTTTTTTTAAAAAAAGAAAAAGAAAAAAGAAAATTGAAGATCATAAGAGTTGGGATCCTTGCATGAGAGGATATGAAATCATAATGAAAACTACCTTTTTACTTAAGTTATGATTATGATTGGTATTAGAAATGACTCCCCAACGGAAATGAGTGATACCTTTTTTCAATCAGAAGAAAGAAACAAAAACAGAATTGAAGCAATCAATGATTCTTTATCCTAATTTTTCTAATTAATCCTTCAATTTTGTTTGGTAGGAAACAGGTTGGAGTTTGATTATATCTTAAGTTCAAACCCTTCCTAGCAGTGTAAACAAAGAAAATCTCTCTTTGTTTAGAAGGGAAGATGAGTAATTTAAGACAATGAAATGGATGATGCATAATTCAATTGTATCACCAAAAAAAAGAGAGGTTTCTTAACACCCTGCTCCTCAAGCCCATGCCCGACATAATTTGGATTCATAAACAAATGGAAAAAATACAAATAGGAAAGAGAATGTAACAAATGAGATAAATGCAAATTACGGGAAAGACAGTTTGAACATATGACTTCTCATCAAATGAATGTTTGATATTATAATGAAGTATCAATTTTTCTAAAAGATTAAACCTATAAGATTTCAATTCAACATACATATCATACTCTTTAACAGAAAATTTGCATTCTTTATATAATAAATATGTAAAAAAATATTAAATTTAAATATTTTTTTAATTATTATTTTCATTCTTTCTTTTCTTCCATTTTCTCCTTTGCTCTTCGAAGGTCCAAATTGAGGGCATTCTTGCATTGAATGGAATATCTCAATTTGAATAGAAATAATGCAAAATTATCATTTGAACTTTAAATTACAAATAAAGGTTAAAATATAAAATATTTGAAAAATAAAATAAAATATAACTTAAAAAAATAAATGATATTAATATTTTTAAAGTTTTAACTAGAAAAAAAAAAAAAAAAAAAAAAAACAACAACAATGTATTAGAGAAGGCACAAGTCTTAATTTTTGGTAATGAATTTTATAAAATATCAAACATAAAGAAATAAATAGAAATAAATTTTGAAATTCTCTTATTCATTTTGCATTTATTTGCAATGAAAAATATAAAAATAATAATAATAAAAGTAGTATAAAAGTAAATATTTTGGAATGTGATAAATTATGGGGAGATGAAAAAAAAAAATTGAATTCAAACTTAATTTTTATTTCCCCACCCCTCATCTTTTCTCTTTTTTCACATGTTTTTCAATATTAAAACAAAGTCGGATCGCGTTGATTTACACAATGACTTAAAAGTGAATTAATAAGTTATTAAATATAATTAGTAAAATAACTTAATAAAATAACTTAAAGTTAAAAATAAATTTTAAGTATTAAATTAAAATAATTAACTTATTCTTAATTTCAAATTTTTTATTTTATTTATCCACATTTAATAAGAGTATTAATAATAATTTAACTTAAAATTAATTTAAATTATTAAATAATAAGTATTATGTTTTACGAAATACCCCCTATTATTTATTAATTGTTTTCAATATATATATATGAAAACATGTTTGGTAATCCAATATTCTCAATAACGGGTTTTTGAAAATCGTTTTAAAAATAGGGTATTTTTTAAGAACATATTTTGATTGTTTGAAATTATTTTCACTTTATTTTTAAGAAGTTATTTAAAAAAATAATTATACAAGTACGGAGAATAATTAAAAATAAAGCATCATAAATAAAAATTAATGTTAAAAAATATTTGAAAAATATAAAAAAACAAGTTAAAAATTTTCAAATTTTCAAACAAATTTTTATTCTAAAAAATATCATAGAACCATTTTTCCAAACTATTTTTTTAGTTCTATTTTTTAAAACATTCCCAAACAAACCCCTTAACAATTAAATAATTTTAAAAATAAATAATGCATTTAAATAGGGTATTAGTTGAGAATCTATATTTATTTTAAATCCTCACCAAAACAAAAACTAAATCCAACCCAATGAATCCAAACCCACCTAACTTTGATAAAATCATAAAATGCCTCCTCCATTAATCAACTCATAAAATCATTATTCAAAGACCATGACCATCACTCATTATAAAATTTAGAAATAACAAAGACCGTTCCATTAATCAACTCTTGGCATCATTATCCAAAGACCATGAAGATTACTCATTATAAAAATTAGAAATAACAAGTACCATTTTTTTGGGAGATTTCATGATATATTTGGAAGTATTAGGCATTTCAAATCTCAATTAGTACAAGTCCAAACAGTCCGAAAACCAAACTTAGTTTAAATCATTTTTTTACGAGAGTTTCTTAAGCACTAAAGAACACTTGAAGATCAAATATAACTTTTAGGAATAGTTGGATGGTGGAGCTTCCGAACGTCATTAATCAATGTTTTGGAGACGTAAAGAGTTTCATGGTTCTCTTCAAATGAGGCGTTTGGAAGCAAATTTTTATTCAATTAAAATTTTAAAGGTAGAAATATTCATTTATTTGTATGTATACTACAATATCATGATGTTAACTCTAATATAAAATCTAAAGTTTGAGTAACAATTTTATATCAATTTTATTCACATTTTTGAAAATTTCAAACTTATTGAATGTTAGTATTAAGATATTCCTCATTTAATTTGAAGGCTTATAACAAAGATCCCATGGCCTTAGAATGACAATGGGATGGGTTAGAAATAGTTCACCCTCATCTTAATCCTATTTTACTTATATAAATCTATTTTTATCCCCATTTTAATAAAAAAATTTAAATAGGGTGAGTACAAAAATTTCCTTTTTGTCTCATTTATTTTTAAATTTTTTTATTATACTAAATATATATATATTATAAATAAATAAATCTTATAAATTTTTGTGACTTATTTTATATGAGGGGTAAATTTTTTTATTATTTGTGTTAAAAAAAAAAGACAAAAAAAAACTATCTTTTAAATTTAATTATATATAATTGGAAATGAGTGGAATAAGACACTCCTTGAACTTGCCTAAAACCCGCATTAGGTTGTAAAAAAAAAAAAAAAAAAAATTTAAAACTTGTTTCTAACACATTTATTTTTATTCAAAAACCTGTCTTATTAAGGATAGGGTGAGCCCAATATCTAGAAAAAACTTGTCCTATTATTATCCCTAACATGCCCTAATCATCTTTGGCTTTACATGCTAATCTTAAATCATTTCTTCATCTATCATTTACCAAGAAGCAATATTGTTATATCTCTAATGCTCCATTCCCTAACATGATGGTCTCTATGACTTGTGACCTGACTTTAATACTATTTATTAGAATCAAGGGATGTCAAAGAACATGATATAATCCAAATTTTGTTTTTAAGAAAATTGGTTTCTAATAGTATTACAAAATTTCCTAATTTAAAGAAAATTCAAATCTTATTTTCAAGAAAATTGGTTTCTAATATGTAGTTAGAAAATTTCCAAATTTGTTGAACAGACGTGTAAACTCAAAAAAAGTTGTTTATAAGCTATTTGCTCATAGGTCTATTTGTTTCCCATATTTAGCCTTTAGGTATGGAATCACACGAAAAATGGATTAAAAGATATGATACACATTCTACATTAAAATCTTACAAACCTAAATTTTTAGAAAAATTGATCATAATTAAGATTTAAGATGAAAAGACAAACATTATCTTTACCATTCATAGCTATTACCTTAACACCATAAAAGAGCCCGACCAAATGCTTTATTTCCTAAATAACTTGGGTGACATGAAACATGGTGTGGTGTGTGTATTTGTCGGTGGCTTTGAAGAGAGAAAGCATTTTGGATTTGATTATGGGTAAGAATATGAAGACCCACTTTCCTCAAAGTGGGAGAATTCTCCATGGGTGATGAATCTTGAGGGAGCATCATTAAGAGGCAATTAAAGGTGGCTTGTCGCCTTTTCCCCTTTCATTTCATTCCTCAATTATTGTATCACTAGCTTCCAACTTGCAAGCCTCCAACTCATCATGCTTCACAACTCATTCCCCCATTATTATTTCACCATCACTTTATTCCAAAGTGAAGACATACAAATAAATAAAAATAAATATTTTATATATATATATATTGGAGAATAAATTTTTCTATACGATTATGGTGCATTTGAATCAATATCTAAGAATTTTATTTTGAAAAGGCTTTTCTTTATTGAAATAAGAATTATTATTATATTTTCAAAAAAAAATTATTAAATAAAAATTTAATTTCTTTTGTTAAGGAGTGTGATATGCATATTGAGTATAAATCGTGCAAATTTAAATTTTTAGGACAGTTGGTGGTTCAATATGATATCAAACCTTGATTTGATGGGAGTCGCAATTGGATGTGAATCCAAATTCTATCTTACCTCTATTTGTTGGATATAAATTTGTCTCTCCACGTGGGAGTATGAATACATGAGAGAGGATGCTAAGGAGTATGATATGCATACTGAATCCAAATCCTACAAAATTTAAGATTTTAAGAAAATTGATAGTTCAACACCTTTCAACACATAAAAAAGACATGTCTTCCAACTCCATTTACAACATAGAAAAAATCACTTAAAAAAATATGAGACTTATTATTAATAATTCTATTTAAATATTTCAAAAAATTGTATTTGATCTCTAATGTTGTTATAGCATACTTGTTCATTCAAATATAGGATTTATATAAGACCCTTTAGTATATTTAAAGTATGTTTTTTTTTTTCTCATCTCTTCTCTCTCTCTCTCTGCCTTTTTCTTTTTTCTCTTTTTTTTTTTCTTTTTAATATTTTGCTTGTTTATTATTTTTATGGGGTAAAGCTCATGAATATTACTTAATTTATTATATAAAAGTAATATACGTGGATGGATTTTGTCCAAAGAGCACATAATTGTCATAGTCAAAAGCAATTACTAACTTTACAAAAGGCTAATATTTTAGTGTATCTAATCCTCAATTTTCACTATTTTCCCTTTAAACTAGGTTAAAAAAAAAAAAAAATGCTAAAGTACTAGTTCTTAATTTTTTTTTTTTTTTTATAAAAGTAAAAAAACCAAACAAACGATGCCTAAAATTATATTTCTCAACTTTATATTTATTTATTTATTTATTTTGTAAAAAAAATTTGTAAAAAAGAAGTTGTGAAATTAAATTTTCATGAAATTAGACTTTTAGTTATGAAACTTAAGTTACCTTTAGTTTAAAAAACATTTCTTATTTTTTATTTTAGATTTATTTTTTTGAAGATATGTTTTCTAAAAAAAAAAAAAAAAAACTATTATTTAAAAATAAAATTATAAAATATTGTTTGGTTTTGAGTTTTCATTAAAATAAGAAATATATGTATGGATTTTGAATCATGCAATCCAACCTACTCAAGTTTAATCCAATCAATCAGAGTTTAGCCTGATCAACCCAAGTTTAATTTGACCAACTCGAGTTCAACCCGAGTTTAGAAAAATGAGATTGAGTTAGACTTGAGTTGAATATTATAAGTTAAACTTTGATTAATTGTTTCTTAATTCAAGTTGGGTTCAAGTTAATTATCAAATTCGACTAACCTATATAAGTTGCAACCCTTGATTTTGTTTCTTTTTATATTGTGTTTCAATTATTTTTAAGAAAATTTTGAACAACCAATTGACTATGACTACTTTTTCCATTTTTATGTTCAATTTTTCAAAAAATGAAAATGAAAGTGCCATCCAAATATTTTTTTTTTCTCCTAATTTTTATTTACTTTGAAAATAAAACCGTCTAAATAAACATAACTTAAATTTTAATTTCTTGAAATTTCTTTTAGCATAAACAACATGAAAACCTCAATTCATATTTTAAACAATAACACATTTCAAAATTTAAACATTTTAGAAAACAATTTAATTCTATTGAGATAATAAATTTTAGAATTTTGTTTGATTATGTTTTTATAACCAACCTTTATAGTTGTTAAAAACCTAATGTTTAGACCCCAATTTATTCATTTGTTATTATTTTTAAAAATTAACTACTAATTAAAAAAAAAAAAAAAAAAACTTAATATGAAAATCTAAAAGTATTAATTTTTTTTAGAAACTCACAAAAAGCTTAACATAAAAATCTGAAAATTATAGTTTCATTCTTAATGAAAATTTTACCTTATCAATATTATTCTTGAAATCTCTGATTGAAAAAAAAAAATAAAAAAATAAAAAAGAAAACCACTTTTGTCAACCCTCCAACCCCACAAAGCCAAATGTGATGTAGCCCTGCAGGACCCATCGCACAAAGCACTTGCATTACAGTGGATTTTTCTCATAACCATTCACTATTTAAAGATGAAAATCAAAGCACATTGTACACCCAAAAAAAAAAAAAAAAGAATTCTTCCTTTTAACATTCTGAGGTTTTCAACTCATAAAACCCACAAGAGAGAGAGAGAGAGAGAGAGAGAGAGAGATCTATGTTTTGAGGGTGTAGATGAGAAAGCTAGCAAATAGTGTCGGTAATCTGTGGACCCAAGTACTCAATTCCATCCATCTTTGAGTCCTCTGGCATCTCAACCTCTTCCAACCAACCATACCTCTCTTCTTCTTCATCATCCTCCTCTTTCCTCGTCATTGCCTCTCCATCTGCATTATCATCAATGAACTTCAATCAGCATACACATGGAATCCAACATTTTCAACCCCAAAAAACCAATAATCTGAGATGAAATTATCAGCTTCCAAACTCCACTCAACACAAAAAAATTTCATGTTTGGACATGAGATATGAACCGTTCAACATGGCCCCAGTAGAGGGCAATTTTCAACGCTTCTGGCTTCATTTAAGCCTAGATTAGTCTTCCTTGAAACTGAAACTCTGGCAAAGTGTTTGAAAATAGTGCATTTTCTGTGTTTCCATCAGCAATTGTATAATGTGCTAGTCAACTTTCCCACAAGCCAAACACCCTCCCCTCACATGTGACCCCATAAATAGTAGATAAATGGATGGGGGAATATAGTGGTAGGACAGACTCATACCAAGACCTCTTTAGACACCATATTAGTGTAGCAACTTTCTAAAAACTTAGTTAAGATTTGGGCTCCTAATATATAACAATATCACTAGATTTTTTCTTACTTGAGAAGGCGGTGTAGGGAAAATCTTTGTAGTATGAGCAGTCCCGGCCATCTTCTTTAGAATAGGGAGGGCCAAGAACATCAAGCACTGCACATGGTGTTATGGCTGTGAAGGCATGGATGTTGCCTCCTGAAGTTGGATACAATACTGAAGTGTTGCATGGAGCTGTGAAGACGCTGTCCGCCTTCAATCTCGCCAATCTCACTGCAAGAACCATATCTTAATCGGGTCAGAAGACTGGTCAATCGATCAATCCTGCTTTCAGTTTAATCTAGATAGACTCACATTTGGAGGGCCGCGAAGAGGAATCAGAGACAACAGGATCAACCCAGTCATAAGATTTGATGTGCATACTTCCTAACAGAAGTTTGCTGAAGACCGTCATTCCCGGGTGGTTATGGAGGGGAATGACAGCTCTTGGAGGAAGAAAGAAAATACACAACTGCAAGGAGAAAATTTAAAGCACGCCCATTAACAATTTGAGCTGAATTTTGATTATAACTTCTATAACTAAACCGATAACTTCCACAAAATGTTTGATCTAAGGATGAGCATCCATGCATAAGCTGAAATCTGATTTTCCCCAATTAGTTCCTAGATTAATGAAGCATCCAGAAGCGATCGGTCTTACCGAAAACTCCTCACACTTGTATACGGTAGCGTATGTGACTTTGGGAATCCCTTTGGCAGCCCTTTTGTCCTTGAAGAACTGGATATCCTTGCTTAGTCCTACATCTTCAGGCCTCATATTATCTGCAAGACCAGAAAGTATAAGTCAAACAACTCCATCTTCTTTTAGCAAACAAGTAATGTACTTGGCACAAAAAATTATTCTGTGTTACAGTATTATAGTATGCACATGCCCCTGTCCCCTGGAAAAGGAGGCATGCAGGTTGAAATGGTACATACTTTATGGTATCCTAAGCTTCTTAATTTCCAACAGATTTGGGCTTTTTTAATAGGTTGCAAAGGGTTAGACAGGTTGCTGATATATGGCAAAAAATCAAAAGTTTGTAACCAGAACCAGGATACCAAGAAAGAAACAATATATCCAAAATCCCCAATTGCCCTTGGAAACAACTAGAGAGAAGAAAAAAAATATATCACCACTATTTAGTTAAGGGTACAACCAGCTAAGAGGACAACAAAGAATCAAAGTTTGGAAAAATGGTAATTGGGAAATTACAAATAAGAATCTGCCAAGTCCCAATTAGTAACTATCTGAAGTCACTATCAAATTCTTTGTAGTGATGGAATTTGGGCATCTGTAGAAAATGCAGCTAATTTTACATGAATCTGTGTGATAGTCCACTTATAAAACCAAAATTCTCATTCCCAAGCACCTTTTTCAAGGCAATATACATGAAACAGGTACATTTTCAACAGAATAGAAGCATGGTATCAAAAATCAAAGTCAAGTATCTAGGAAGAAGAAAAAAGAGAAAGAGGAACTACCCAGAATGTGGCAGAGCTTGGTTACATCAGTGGGCTCAGGAACGGTGCCAAGGCCTTTGAACACATCTCTGCAAGCCACAAACAGCCTCTGCAGAGAAGATCTTTTGGTCATCTTTTTGCATTTCTTCTTCTCAATATCCCTTCTCACTCTTCCAACGCCTTCCGTCCTCCTCCTCTCCACCATCCCATTCTCAGTTGCAACCATTTCTACGAATCCCCACAAAATACTACGACACCCACCCGTGCAGCACTTACACAACTTCAATCCTTGTGATTTGTATCGGAAACGACGGAGATCAGATTCCAAAAAAGCACCCGTGCAATACTTAAACCACTACAACCACTCTTGAATCGAGTAGGCTAGTAAGAGCCAGATAATAACCCAAAACCCGGTGAAGACGAAGGAATGAGAAAAGATCAAGCAAAAACAAGTAACACAAAAGCACCCATGCAGGAGAAAGAAGATTAGAGTGAATGCAATCCAGAACCCAAAAACTTGTATGAAGATGGAGAGAGGGATGGGAAATATGAGAAAAAGAGATTGCTTGGTTGTTGGGAAAATGTTGGATGAGGGATGTGGAATGAAGAATAAATAGAAGATGCGAGAGAGGAAGGAGGCAAAACAACGGGCCATCCCTTGTTAGAGACAGATGCATAGATAGAGAGAGACAGTTGGAAAATTGTGAAGGGAAAAAAAGGCAAAACCGGTGTTAGTTTTCCCTCCCGCCCCTAAGATTCAACCACCACCTTCGTCCCTGGTTTTGGTTGACAACTTCAATTTACCATTTTACCTTCAGTCTCTTTTTCTCTTTCCCACTTGTTTATATGCTAATTTTGGTAAATTATATTATATCATATTATGATATGCCCATTGACTTTCCTAACTTTTTTTTTTGTTTGACTCATCTTTCCTTTCTAAAAATGCATTAGTTTATATTTTTTAGTTATGAAATAGTCATAATTATGGAATGAAGATATTTAAGGCATTGTTTGGTTGCAATTTCTAGTTTCTATTTTAGAAAATAAAAAAAAATACTAATTTCCATATAAAATTTTTAAGAACTTGAGTAAGTTCACTATTTTTCAAATGGGATCCCAACAAAAGAATATAATTAGTATAAAAAGCAATTAAACTAGATTTGAATATAAAACAATGAGATTATATTTAAATTTAAAAAAATGAGACTTAAACGTATATATGATATGATTTGATCAATCCCGTGTTTTAGTATACATTGAATCAGACAACGGGACCCATAGATATAGGAAACGTATCCAAATTATTTTTATAAATTAACATAATAGTGATAGATGATATGAAAAGTCGAATTGAAAGAGATCATATCATTCAAATGTGAGAGAGGTCATTGAAACGAATAAGCTCCACTCTTAAATTTAGTGATAAGAGAAAGGATGTTATTGGTTTTGTTTGTTAGTTACATAGTGAAGGACTATTTAAATAAGGAAGTGTTAGAAATGGATCACCTCTAATTTCAATATGATATTTTCAAATGTTGTATGTAATTTGTTTCTTTATAATTTATTTTAAATAAAAAATTAAGAAAAAAAGGAAAAAAGAAAAAAAAAAGTTGAGTCTTCTAATAATAATTTGTTATTAAAATATAAAAACAATGAGTATCATTTGTAATAATTCTCATTTTAGCTTCCTAATTTTGATTATACATTTCTATGAAATAAATATAATAAAAAATAGTAAGTATTATTTATAAAATTAGGGCTCGTTTGGTTATATTTTTAAAAACTGTCTTTTACTTTTAAACTTAAAAATGTTTTTTAAAAAATATGGTCAAACAAACTTATATATATATATATTTTAAAATTAGTGAAAATAATTTTTATTTATTTTTTTAAAATTATTTTCTATTTCATTTTATTTTTAAAAATTATTTATAAATAACAACAACTAGAAAATTTTAAAAACAGCTTTTATAAGCTTTTCATTTTTATTTTATTTTCCCTTAAAAGGCTAAAAAAGAAGAAGATATTTTCAAAACCCAAAACTATCATGAAAATTTCCTATTCCAAAAGGCAAACCCACTAAGCAAGCACATAGAGCCGTGCCTAAAGAGCAGTGCCTAACCATGATTGCCCATGGAGTGGTGTGATTTGATGGTAACATGTCAAAGTCTTGGCTGTCTTTTTTCTTTTTTCCTTTTTCCTTGATTTAATTATTTTATTTTTGGGTTTTATTATTAGGTTGCCACATATGCCTCTTTTTTATTGACTTATTTTATTTTATTTTAATTTGGTCAATTAAATATTGAGGTGGGTTTCAGCCCAATGGTTGCTATCTTCCAAGGTGTAAAGTTAAACAGTGGGTAAATCACGACACACAAGGGCCCACACATTCATCATCCCACCAAAAGCCCTACAAAACAATGTGCTATTTTGTATATATTAGTATTAATAATAATAATAATAATAATAATTAAAAATAGTAGATAAAACAAAAAGGAAAAGTTAAACAAAATCATATCTATGTCCAAATTGAAATAAAATGATATTCACCACAAAAATTGTACTATTAAGACACAATTTTGAGCCTATTTAAGTGCATATAAATATGAAAGTTGTACTATTTTCAAGATATTTTTATCATAAATTTTATAATTTTATAGATACTAAGTTATTTATTTATTTAATTTTTATTTTTAAATATTTTGTACATATTATGAATTTAAAAATTAATCTTAATTATAAACATCACTATTTAGAATATGGATCCCATTTAATAATTGAATTTAATTTGTTAAATAAATTTAATTATTTTATTTAAAACTAATTTTAAATATTGGGTTAAAATAACTAACTTATTTTTAATCTCAAACTTTTTTTTTCTTTTTATTAATAGTTTTAATAAAATAAATTTATTACTTAAGATTAATAAGTGTGAATATTAATTAAAATTGATGAAGATAAATATTAGTAAAAATGAATAAAAATAAATTATTAATTTGATAATTTAGAAAAAAAATTAAATAATAAATTTTAAGTGAATAATTTAATTTAAATATAAGGTTGGAAAGTGAGTAGGGAAAGGGGTAGTTGAGACATTTGAAGAGGAATGCCAAAAAGAACAAGCAGCCCATATGTTGGAGTTGGACTCTGGTTTTCTTCTTCTTTTTGGGAATTCCAACTGTCTTTCTCCTTTTTAAGTTTTATTATTTTTTTTTCAATCTCCAAACTGACAAAGTTCACATTTTTCTATATTTATTTATTTTTATATCCTTGTCTCCTCCTCCTTTCTCTCTATCCATTTATTTATTTTTTCTTATATCCACATAAAAAATTTATTTACTTTTTTTAATTTAATATCTTCAAATATGATAATAAGAATTATCAAAAATCAAATTAATTAAAATAATGATAATTTTTTTTTTTGGAAAAATTGGGTAAAACATGTTTGAAAAATTTGTTATGAATTCTTACAATAAAAAATCCAATAAAATAATACTATTAGGTAAGGAGAAATTATAATCGATAGCAGAAATTTTGATTTATTAATAAAAAATGATTTATTAATTTTTTAAAATGAATATTTATTAATTTAAAGAAAGTGTTATGTTTTTATTACAATACTAATACAAGAAAAATGCAATTCAATTTATATATATGAGGAAAAGGTAGAGTATAGATACAAAAATAAGAGAGAAAATTTTTAAAGCGTATTTTGGGAAAGAATTTATTCGAGATAATAAAAGTTGTAAAAAGTTACTTAATATTTATTATATTATAAATTTTTTTTAGTTATTATCTTATATATTTAATTAGGTTATTACTTTGTTTCAAACCCTTAGAGCTCTGAAAGGTGCTAAAAGGGTTATCATAAACTAAAACAAAGAAATTTATGTTGGATATGTACCATTTTATTTATCTAATTCGATTTTGATCAAGCCTCATTTTGGATTAGATGGAAATTAAGAGGTCTCAGTTGACATGATCGCATGCTTACTTGATGCCCATCTTAAAACCAAATCCAATATTGTTACCTTTTAATCTTGAATCGATGGTTTCACTTATAATAATAATTACATCCAAAAATCTGTTAACCCTTCCCATAGAAGCATGTTGATAAACTTAAACCACTTTTTTCACCACTTTCTTTAGCATATTTATTAAAACTTTAACAAAAAATATTATATAATTCCTTACTAAGATGATAGACATAAAATCTTTCAAATCGTTTCCTTCACGGTTCTTTTGGAGATCAAGACTAAGAAAGTTTCTTTAAAAAGTAAATTAGTGGAAAAAATCCCTAAAATAACCCATCAACTCAAACCTTGGAAAATCATAACACGACCAAGAAGATGTTATATGAAAGCCATTTGGCCTAAGAGCCTTATCCATTAATGCTCTAAGCTCCCTATATAGGACAAGATGTCATCACTCCCTAGGACTTCAAAGCTTATTCCATTAGTGCTTGATCTCCCATCTCTTGAGTGATTAAGAGGTCCTGTACACCCCATCCTTTATCTTGATCTCTCATTCATCATTTACTTTTTGTGGAAAAAATTTGATGTTTTTATTCCTATCTCTTACCCAAATTTTCCTTTATTTCTATCTCTATAGTCAAATTTCCCTTTATTTCTATCTCTATATAGTCTTTTTTTTTTTCTCTCCATTAATGCCCACTTAGTAAACTCCTCCAAGCCACCCTTTTGGCCTCCACCTCTTTGACCGAAAGGGTTATTTCTCTCTTATTGGAGTCCTAAAAACTGATTTGGGATAAAGCCTCTAATTTTCTAATTTTCTGGTTGCAACATTCCCAAAAACTTTATAAGTCCATAATTTTGGGTCCTTTTTAAGGGCTTTTAATTTTTAATTTCATTGCCCACACAATACCTATAAGAACCACTTGCATACCCCATCCACCAATTTGTTACAAGATCTTTGAAATTGTTAGCCTTAAGGCATATGTTCTCATACCTAAAAGGCAACTTGCCCCTCTTTAACCTACTATCGTTAAGAATAATGGGAGAGGGGTTATAGATTGGCTTTGATAAGACACTTTTAAGTTGAGCCTGAAAAAATGGTTCTCCTACTCTATTGACACTAAGAAAAGGTCCAACCCTTTTTTTTTATTAGCCTAAGAAATAAATCAACCTTGAAAACAACTAAAAACTATGTTCTCGGCTTGACATGAAAGGCCTCCCTATAAGAGGAAGATCCCTTAAATTAAATTCCTTAATAATATCTAAAAAATGCCCCATCTCTAAATTTAGCCTTAAGCAATTATTTCTTTGCCCCAAGGAATTTAACCATATTAAAGTCTCCATTTTGTTTTTTTTTTTTTCTTTTTGTTTATATTCATGATTCATTAGAATAATTTTGTTTTTGTATAATAGTTTTAATGAAATAAATTTATTACTTAAGATTAATAAGTGTGAATATTAATTAAAATTAATGAAGATAAATATTAGTAAAAATGAATAAAAATATATTATTAATTTGATAATTTAGAAAAAATTAAATAATAAATTTTAAGTGAATAATTTAATTTAAATTTAAGATTGGAAAGTGAGTAGGGAAAGGGGTAGTTGAGACATTTGAAGAGGAATGCCAAAAAGACAGCCCATATGTTGGAGCTGGACTCTGGTTTTCTTCTTCTTTTTGGGAATTCCAACTCTCTTTCTCCTTTTTAAAATTTTATTATTTTATTTCAATCTCCGAACTGACAAAGTTCACATTTTTCTATATTTATTTATTTTTATATCCTAGTCTTCTCCTCTTCTCTCTATCCATTTATTTATTTTTTTCTCATATCCACATAAAAAATTTATTTACTTTTTTTAATTTTATATCTTCAAATATGATAATAAGAATGATCAAAAATCAAATTAATTGAAATAATGACAATTTTTTTTTTTTTTTTTGAAAAATTGGGTAAAACATGTTTGAGAAATTTGTTATGAATTATTACAATACAAAACCCAATAAAATAATACTCTTAGGCCAGGAGAAAATTATAATCGTAGCAGAAATTTTGATTTATTAATTTTTTAAAATGAATATTTATTAATTTAAAGAAAGTGTTATATTTTTATTACAATACTAATACAAGGAAAATGCAATTCAATTTATATATGAAGAAAAGGTAGAGTTTAGATACAAAGAAAAGAGAGACAACTTTTAAAGCATATTTTGGTAAAAAATTGAATCAAGATAATAAAAGTTGTAAAAAGTTACTTAATATTGTATTATGAATTTTTTCTAGTTATTATCTTATACATTTAGTTAAGTTATTGCTTTGTCTCAAACCCTTAAAGCTTTGAAATGTGCTAAAAGGGGTCTCGTAAACTAAAACAAAGAAACTTACGTTGGATATGTACTATTTTATTTATTTAATCCAATTATGATCAAGCCTCATTTTGGCTTAGATGGAAATTAAGAGGTCTCACTTGACATGACCGTATGCTTGCTTGACGTCCATCTTAAAACCAAACCCAATGTTGTTACTTTTAATCTTGAATCAATGGTTTCACCCGTATAAATAATTATGTCCAAAAATCTATTAACCCTTCCCATAAAAGCACGTTGATAAACTTAAACCACTTTTTTCACCACTTTTTTTAGCATATTTACTAGAACTTTAACTAAAAAATTGTATAATTCCTTACTAAGATGAGACATAAAATCTTTCATATCGTTTCCTTCACCTTTTTTATTTTTTGGAGATCAAGACTAAGAAAATGACAATTAAATTTCTTTCAAAAGTACATTAGTGGAAAAATTCCCTAAAATAACCCATCAACTCAAACTTTAGAAAATCATAACATGAGAAGATGTTATATGAAAGCCATTTGGCCTAAGAGCCTTATCCCCACATAAATGGAAAATGCAAGAAAAATCTCCCATTCAAAAAAGACTGCTCTAAGCTCCCTAGGACAAGATGTCATCACTCCCTAGGACTTCAAAGCTTATTCCATTAATGCTTGATCTCCCATTTACTTTTTGTGGAAAAAATTTGGTGTTTTTATTCCTATCTCTTAGCCAAATTTTCCTTTATTTCTATCTCTATAGCCAAATTTCCCTTTATTTCTATCTCTATATAGTCTTTTTTTTTTCTCCATTAATGCCCACTTTGTAAACTCCTCCAAGCCACCCTTTTGGGCCTCCACCTCTTTGACCGAAAGGGTTATTTCTCTCTTATTGGAGTCCTACAAACTGATTTGGGATAAAGCCTCTAATTTTCTAATTTTCTGGTTGCAACATTCCCAAAAACTTCTTAATTCCATAATTTCGGGTCCTTTTTAAGGGCTTTTAATTTTTAATTTCATTGCCTAAACAATACCTATAAGAACCACTTGCATATCCCATCCACCAATTTGCTACAAGATCTTTGAAATTGTTAGCCTTAAGCCATATGTTCTCGTACGTAAAAGGCAACTTGCCCCTCTTTAACCTACTCTATCGTTTAGAATATCGGGAGTGGGGTTAGAGATTGGCTTTGATAAGACACTTTTAAGTTAAGTTTGAAAAAATGGTTCTCCTACTCTTTTGACACTAAGAAATGGTCCAACCCTTTTTTTTATAAGCCTAAGAAATAGATCAACCTTGAAAACCGACTAAAAACTACGTTCTCTGCTTGACATGAAAGGCCTCCCTATAAGAGGAAGATCCCTTAAATTAAATTCCTTTATAATATCTAAAAAATGCCCCATCTCTAAATTTAGCTTTGAGCAATTATTCCTTTGCCCCAAGGAATCTAACCATATTAAAAGTCTCCATTTAAGCACCGGGAACCATCTTAAAGGCCTCTTATAACATCCATCTCCATCAAAAATCCTCTCTTCCCTCCTAAGGACACACTCCTGTGAACATCTAAATGAAGCCATCTACACACTTTTTGAATCGACAGGAGATGGAGAACACTTCCATTTCGATATTAATCAACCTAACACCCTGTTGTCTTATAACACCAAAATGGCTCTTGTTGAACCTCTAGCTTCCATTGCTCCCCATTCCAAAAATCATCCTACACCCACAATCCTTACCATCTGCATTGATATCTCTTACACCTTGGTTTCTCTATAGCAAACTAAATTCACTTTCTGAAATATGGCCATAGAATTTATTAACTTAGATTTCTCTTTGTCATTTGCCCTTTAACATTCTAATAAAGGATCACTTCATTGGCCCATAGGTGTCATGTCCCATTTGCTTTTCCCACACCTCCTCACTTTCCCAAAAAAGCATCTATACGACTATACTTGACTGAGCATTCCAGTTTCCAAAACTCCCTCTCAAAATGAGAAATTGGGGTTAGCTTCCTCTTCACCCTTGGCATCAAATCCCTATCACCTCTTTTGGCCTCCATGTTCCTTAGCAGGGAATTATCTCTATTTATAAGCCCTCAATTGGCATTCCCACAAAAGAGCGGAATCTCCCCTTCCCGAAAAGGGCAATTGAATTCCTGCACTGAGCCGGCCTCCTATTTGCTCTCTACGTCATCGATGCTCCATCACTTCCTTGAAAAAATTTTCCACAAACTCCACTGACGTGCTATCCTGAAGGACCATTCTCAACAACCTTCTTATCATAGCAACAATGTCAACCGTAACACCCCTACTCTACTCCATCTAAGAGTCCCCTGCCTTCTGGGAAGGCCAAAGAAAACCTCTTTTCTTGCATTGAGAGGGCAGAGCAAAGAAAAAACCTTCCCATCCCATTACAGCGCAACTACAGCTTGTATTGCCTACCTCATTCCATCCAAACCTTCTTAAAGTGTTTTCAACCCTTTTCTGCACTACAAGCCTCTACCCCTTTCAACAGCTAAGCAAGATCCTTCTCCCCAAACCTAATCCATGAGGCCAAACCTTGACCCTTCTCCACAATCTTTTCAGGCATCCGGCATCTGACTATTTTGATTGGAATCTCAAGATTTCGACTCAACTCCAAACCAAGATTTTCCACTGTCCATTTCAACCTTTTCCAAGAATTTGTTTCAAAGAAGAAAAATCTCCCACCAATTTGGCTCTTTTCCCAGATCTAAAGCCTACCAGGTTAACACCCATAACCCATGTGCAAAGTTACCGTCTCTAAATCATAGGTGCTGAAGTATTCACTCCATTACAGGCTTGGTATTTTAGAATATCCTGTGAATGTAAAGCCGCCATTCTCGTGTTCCAGAATTGGAATTGTCAACTTGAACCTATCCTAAAAGTAAAAATTTATAGTAATGTCCTAAACCCAGTATGTTGAAGATCGACTTTTTTCAATTTTTACTATCAGACTTAAATAATTTACTTGATGACACAAAAAATTAAGATAATTAAAAAATTAAAAATTATATTTATAAAAAAAAAAAATCAGATTTGAGGAAAACCATTTTCTGAAGTAAAAAAAAAAAAACGAATATCAAACTTTTTACGCTACATTCCACAATTGATATGTATACTGAAAAAAAAAAAGGGTGTTTTCATCCCGAAATATACAAATAGATGTAGTTATATAAGTTTGTGTGGTGCCCAAAAGCCCTTCCAGGAAATTGGATGAAGAAATTGGGGGTATTGAAATTGGGAGAAATCAATGCGCCCACCTCCAAAAGGTGTACAAGACCACGACTGACACAACCATGCCTGTATATTTGATCCATTTGTCCACACGGTTCCGCCTCTCAATCAGCTTCAATACCGAGTTGGACAGCCCCACTGTGTTGAGGACATCCAAAGCTTTCCTATGCGCTCCCTGCACCAAAACAAAGAAGTCAAAAAGAAAGGTCATCAGCATTGGTATACTGCTGCAATACCAACAAATGAAAATACAAGGGAAGGGTTGAGAGGTGGGCGGGAGAGGGAGAGGAAAAGAGAGAGAAAGAGGGAGGAGGAGAGGGAGAGGGAGAGGGAGAGGGAGAGAGAGAGAGAGAGAGAGATAGAAAGAGGAGAAAAAGGTGTAAAATTTGCAGCTGGTGTTAATTCTGCATAAGTTAAACACGAAATTTGGTGGTACTCTGTAGCCTACAGCTGGATAACTTGTGAGACAGGTGCCGAAAAAAGGAAGGAAAACAGATGGCACATCAGAATATGACCTTTGGAGGATGTTTGAAATTTGAAATAGGGGATGAAACGGAAAACCCATTCCAAGTCCCATCCATTACTGTTTTTAGATGACTTACTAGAAATGGGAATAAGAATCAAAGATTTATTCCCATGAAAACCAAAATCTAGTCATGTGAGAATTTGGATGTTTTTCTCCCGTGTGGTACTATGATTTAACTCCATTCCATTCTTATTCCCATTTCTACTCTCACACATTAAATGCACCCTCATTGTAGTTGCCAACACAGCACATATGGATTTATCATGAAAAACTGGGATCCTCTTGATCCCTTTGTAGTTGCAAAAGCAACATAAAGAAAAGAGAAGGATGCAATATAGCTTGATAAAAGAAATGAGACAGGGAGTGTTCCATCTAATGACTATCATTACAATGCTAACCTGCAAATCCATCAAATGCTAACAAATTAACTAGATAAGGGCACAAACAAATCAAACATGCCCTCTTCAATAGTATGCAATTAGTAACGAAGACAAAAGGGAACTCAAAAACGCAAGACAAAGAAACAATCTTTCGGTAGATAGATTAAGGTTTGTTTTTTTTATTTAATTATATATAGAACTTAAAGACTAAATAGTGCTTAATAGTGTTAAGTATTAAGTTATTATTATTTTTTTAATATTTTTTTTCTATTAAGTCTTAAGAAAAAAAAAACCTAATAGGTTCATTTTAGTTATGGTGGTTCACTTTTAGTATTCAGAAAAAAAATTTAACAAATAAGTCAATAAAAAGTAAAAAAAAAAACAAATTATCTGAAATTTGAAAGCAAGTCACTTTCAGTAAGAAGTTAAAAAAAAAAAGGCCTACACGTAACAGCTCTATTTGTTCCTCAAGATGTATTTCATCTGCATAACACCAGCCTGATCACTTTATGCAACTGTCTCTTTTTCTTTCTTTTTTCTTTTTCTTTTTATTTTTCCTCCTGTCTTTCAGATAGGCAATTCAAAAAGCGCCCAACAAAAACAAAGGGAGCAAGACCCAGGCATATAGATACATGTAATCATCTCATATTTTATTTGAAATATTTGGACGTCAAACCATAAAAGTCATTCCTAATGGAAGAGTTTATAGCAACTTCAGTGTTGATTCTCTTGGAAGAAAAGAAGAAATTCAGAATGGGTGCATTATCTTGCTTAATCAAATAAAGGAAAGAAGAATATAACCGAAACAATCAAGCAATCAATTGCAAAAATTGAAGATACCTTCAAGCGATCTCTCTGATCTGCATATTTGGTAAGGATGGCCACTCCCTTTGAATAAGCTTCTTCTAGCATCATAGATGAATTACGAGCTGACTGCATTGCTTGTGCTTCCTCATCAAAGATTCTCAAAACATGAGCAGAGTCCCCATTCTATAACGTAAATAAACCCATGACATGGTCAAGCAAAGGTAACCATATACAAAAAAGCAAGAGGGGAATATCAGCAATTAATAATACATCAAAAGAAAGAAAGAAAGACTACATACAGCTCTTCCAAGCAATTCTGCCCTCTCTTTTGCTTCCATCATCCGTTTCTGATGCCTCAAGAAATACTTATCCAAACTCTCTTTTAAAGAGTCAGACTCTTCAACTACCTGTTCCACTTTTCTGAAAGATGAAACATACATTACATCTGATTAGGATATCAAGCCAATCAAATTGCAAGAAATTGTAATACATGAAACAAAATTCCTTAGAACTACACACCTTGATCATCATAAAAATTATTAAAAATACCACATGAAAGTACCATTAGTGCATCATTTTTAAAGAAGGATGACAGAGGTAACTAAGTAGGTAGATGTTAGCCTGCCAGGGTAGCCCAGTTGGTCAGGGTGAAAGTTGGGATAAGAGGCACATGGTCCCAGGTTCGAATCCTACCATTGATGATACCCTGATTTACTCAGAGTTGGTTATTGCAGGTGCGGTCAGCACCCTAAGGTTTGGGTTCCCATCGAGAGTCCTAAGGGCTTGGCCATGGAAGATTCCTCGGTTATCCAAAAAAAAGGGAAAGAAGTACATAGTTGTTGCCAGAAGTGAAGCCATGCTTAGCTGGATAAGATCATTTCTATAAGGTTGAAAACTATCAGTATGAGAACTTTTCTACCGTTCTTCCATAGTGTAAAGAAATGGAGAAAGCTTCTGGTGTCAGCTTAATTTCAATATTTGAGGGAGCAAAAGAATACATTTATCAATAGGGTATTTGACCATTCTCTAGAAATGGAATTGGGCCATTGTGTTTAACAGAGAATTCTCACGAAAAAATTCCATTCAAGAATTTTTACAACTGTGGTGAAAACTCCATTTTCCATGAGAGAGCATTTCCAGTAGAGAGTTTTTCAGTTAAATGCAAAGGAAACAACCATCAACCGTCAAAGCACACCCTATGAGTCTTAACACACTATTGATACATCAACACTTTGCTTCTAGTAATGATTTGCTTAATTAACTGAAATCTCCAACACCAATATTATCAAAATACAGAAAAAAACATTAAAACCCTATCAGGTAAAAAGCATAAACAAAACAATAAACTCATTTATGATAAAAACAGACTGACCTGAACAAACCAAACCCAAAAATTTGATGATAAATGTAAGCATTATTGCTCATTGGAAAACCTTAAGAAAAACTACTTTCCTATAGCTATACTAGAATAAAATGTGACATCATAAATGGATAATATAAGCAAGCTTCCCCAACCAAAACTGGAAAAGAGCAAGCATATGTAAAATGTTTGGTTCTTAGTCAACTGAAATCTCCATTACCCATCATTAAAATTCAAAGAACCCAACTTAAAACTCTTAGCCCCAAGAACCACATTAAAGTAAAAACAATAAAAAATGAATAAACTCGTCTATCACACACAAAGACTGAAACCTAAAACTCTAGAGCTTGATGAATAACCATTATTATTTCTTAATAAACCACCCAATCAGCCCCACCCTGAAGATTATAAAATTAAAACAAGAAAAGGGAGGAGAGAGAGAGAGAGAGAGAGAGAGAGAGAGAGAGAGAGAGAGAGAGAGAGAGAGAGAGAGAACAAGAAAAAAAAAAAAAAACATCCTTTCCCAGCCAAAATCAAGAAAGAAGTGAATCAAAAGACGATATTTGATTCTAGCATTATGCAAATTACTTAACCATCTGAAATCTCCAACACCCATATCATCAAAATATGGACAAACTTGTTAAAAAATTTAACCCAGAAACCCGATCAATGTAAAAACCATGATAATACAACATACATTGTTTAGCATTGTAAAAGTGTCCAACTATCTAATGTAAACCAAAGAAGAAACAAAATAAATCAAATATTTTGTCCAAGCAATTTCCAGATCCATTGTAGCTCTGAATTTTAAATATTTCACTATTTGAGATCCATAGTCTTAATTTTCTTTCCTTTTCCAGCCTGAGGGAAAAGATAATCTTGAGCTGTTACTACAGTTTCTATTTTTTGGAAAAATGAAAAATAAAAAAAACTGCTCTAACAGTATACAGGAATTAAAGATATACAAGTTTATTTCTCACCCTAAATAAGAGAATTCAAACAGAAATTAAACCATTCACATTCTAAGACCCAAGTAGAACAACACGAAACCGAAATTTCCCCACAAAGTCAAAAAGAAAAAATCAACAAAAAGAAACAAATCAAATCCTAAAGATAAACAGGAAAGAAAGATGCATACATTCGATTCTCATCCCTAAGCCAATTGATTTTATCTTCAAACCCTAAGCAGAGAGACTCAAAATCAAAATGTCCAAGAAATTCAAACAAACAAAAAACAATCCAATCAATAGGATTAGCAGTCATAGAGAGAACAAAACTTCATCCCTAAACCATAAGTAAAACAACTCAAGAGCCAAATATTCTCCAAAGAAATCCAAACAAATGGAAACACAACTCAAAAATAAAAATTACTGAGCAGCAACGAAAGATAAACCACTCCCATCTAAACTATAAGCAAACCAACCCAAAAACTGAATTTCAAGGAAAATCCAAACAAATGGCACCACAACTCTGAAATTCAAATTTCTAATCACAAAACTCAGGTTTTCCAAAGAAATCAGACAAATCTAAACACAACTCAGAGCTTAAAATTTCCAAGCAATTACGAGAGATAAGTCATTCTCATTCCCAATGTATAACTAAACAACTCAAAGCTCGAATTTTCCAAGAAAAACCCAAACAAATCGAAACACAACTCAAAGCTCAGCCAAGCAGCAACAAAGGACCAACCATTCTCATCCCTAAACTATGAGCGAAACAATTAAAAAAATCGAGTAAAAAAAAGAACGAAACAAATCGATAAACAATCCAATCAAATAGAAAAAGTAGTAGCAATAGAGAGAGAGAAAATCAACCTCTTCCAGAGATCGCGCTGTGATTTGGCGGAGATGGAGCGCCATAGGCGATCCATCTCTACGCAAAGAGACTGGATCTGAGAGATGTCCTTCTTGACGGCAAAGGAGAGCTCCGGCGAATCCACGGGATTCGACGACGAGAACTCGAGGCGTTCAAGCCTCTCCAACCCATCTCTGGCTCTCAGCAGCAGCTTCTTCGAGTTTTGGTAGATCTCCGAAAACGTCGTTCCCCCTCCTCCCTCCATGGTCGTGACCGTTGTTTGGCGATCGATTTCAGCCGTTTCTCAAGCCTATGGAAACATTAAGAAGATGTTTGGGTGTTTTTGACATTTCGCCCCCACCGAACTCCACTTCATCTTTCAATAAACACACGCCACGTCATACGTAGTCTTATTTAGGAAGAAAAATATTGAAATTAATCAAATTATTGACTTAAGAGTGAAAATAATTAATTTATTTATCTTTTATTTCTAAAAATAAAATATAAATACATTTAAAAAAATATATATTTAAATTGGAATTTTATTTTTAACTCTAAAATTTGGTAGTATTTTATATTTATAAATATAAAGAAGTAAAAAAAATATAGTTTATAAAAAAAGTATTTATTTCCTTTAACACTAAAAAAACACAAATCATTTTTTTTGAATCCTTTAAATATTTTTAAAAATAATTTATACTATGTCATTGTAAATATCAATGTTTTTAGAATTGGATCGATAATTAAACCGAAAAAGTTACAAGTTTACAGTCCACTGGTTTGATCGGCGATCGAACTGTGGTTAAATCGATAACATCATAAATATATATTTTATATATTATTAAAATTTTAAATAATTTTTAAAATAAAAATGATAAATTATGAGTAACACAATATTTTTATAAATTTATTTAAAATCATAATATTTTCATTAATTTGAATTAAAATTAAAATTCTAGAAACCATAAAGTTAAAAAAATTACAATTTTAAAATTAAAATGAATAATAATGGAAATAAACTAATAAAATAAATAAAAATAAAAATTTAAAGAAAATATGAAAATGTGAGTGAAAGACTCATAATATCGTGTTTTTATATTTAAATATTATTTTTTGACATTTTTATTTTATAATTCATATTTAACCACACATATGAAAAGGTTAAGATTGAAATATTGATATGTTATTGAATCATTAATTCACTATTTTTTTTTTAAAAAAAAAAAATTTCTCTAACACATCTCATTTTCAACTAATGACAAACTTCTATGTATATAATTGGTACTTTCAACCAATAGCAGATTTATATGCATGTAATAGATATTTTAAAGTTTTTCTCTTTAAAGATAATCAATTCAAATATCAAGATTTTTTTGACTTATTTAATAACCAAATTTAAAATTCACAAAATTAGTAAATTAGAGCCCAAATTTAGTCATTTTGACATTTCTATATTAAAACTTTAAAATTTTCAAAAATTATTGAATTATTGAATTATTACTTATGGAAAGAGTCAATGTTATGACTGTCCGAATGGCATCATCGTGGAGATGGTGTTCGAGATTGCTTCGTTGTTGAGATGGGTTGCTGTCAAGATTGTGCGGTTGTCGAGTCGACAATGACGTTGTACTCGAGATAGAGGGAGGGATGGTGCAGTTGTCGGGCTGACGACGACGTTGGACTGGACTTGGGGGGCAACAGTAACACAAAGTAGAAGGTAAATGAGATGGGTTTGAGGGACAAAACGTCATCGTTTTGAAATAGAGAGAAAAAAAAAAAAAAAAAAAAAAACTTTTGAACTGTTCGGTTCATTCAAAACCGATTGGGTTAGCTGGTTCATCGATATGACCATCGATTCTAGTGGTTTGAGGCTGATTCAAAAGCTGTTTGGCTCAAAGGTGCGAACCAGATCAAAATGGTGATTGACCTACGATTCGATTAGTCCTGTTCGGTTTTTAAAACCATGGTAAATACCAATTTTGTATTTTTACATGTATCACAGTGTATCCAAAAACCATTTAAAAAGTAATTTCAACCTTAAATGATGCCTAAATGTCAAAGAACCTTTATTGACAAGATTTTTATAGTAAAAAAATAGATGGAAATGCCTATATGTGGGATATCGACATTATAAGTGATTTTGGCTTGAATTTTAACTAATATTATAATTAGGGATATAAATAAGGTCGGTTCGAATCAGTTTTTGAATAAAAAATGAATCAAATTGATATAGTTAGTTTTATATGTGATAAAAATCGAACCAACCAGATTTGGAGTGAAAAAACTAACTTCGATTTTTGTGGATCGGTTTTGACCCAACTTATTAAACCTTTTTTAGTCTTAAACCTAGTTGTAGATTTATGTTTGTTTTGAACACAACTCCTATTAATTTGAGTTTATATTAGGCCCTAAGTCTAAATTGTTTTTAAAATTAATTGAAACTAACTTGGATTTGATGTTAAAAATATATTAAATGCTTTTATAATTAATTTGATCATAATATAAAAATAATGAATTACTTTAATATAATCTAATATAATTTTTTTATCAAATATCAAACAATTATATATAAGTTTTAGGATATCAGTTTGGTTTAATTTTTATCGGTTATGAGACAAGACAATCGAAAATCAAATCGATAAGATCGATTTTCAAAATTCTCAAACAGAACTAACCTTTTTATTTTTGAAAACCTATCCAATATGATCGATTTTGGTTGGTTTGGATCAATTTATTGTTTTTTTCGGTTTTGCTTACACCCTAATTATAATATTCAAGTGCTTATGTTTTTTAGTTTTTTAGTTTCTCTAGATGAAAAATCATAACATAAAATGATTATTTGATATTTGGGTGTAGTTTTAGCTTGACATTGCTTCAAAAAAAAAATAGGGACTAAATTAGGATGTGTTGGTGTTGTGCCAACTGGATGTAAGCCCATCTAGTTTCACCAGAGTCAGACGGATTGCTTTCTTGCACAAAAAAATGTCCAGACAGGTTGTCTGGACACGCTCCTCTGAAACTTAAGTCAAAATCTAGCGAGAGTGAATCTAACTTTTTTTGAATGGCTATGTGTGCGCGTACCTTTTTCATGCATTTGGAAGGGTTTTTATAGAACATATGGCACCATCATCAGAGCGTTGATTGTGAATTCATGTCCTTGTTATGCTGATGAATACCGTCGTGGGGGATATTATGCCTTAATAAGATAATCAACGTTATTTTCTTAGTGCGGATTGAGCAATCATGCCAAATAAGAGCTATTGATTGGCCTCATTTTTTGTATGTCGTGCAAGAATTTCGAACCATGTTGTTGATTGTGCATTTACATTTGTCAATGTCACTAATTGCATGTAATGACTGAGGAACATTGATTTTCAGGCGTAAATGTTGTTTTGATTCTCACTTAGGCATTGGTGGCGGTTAATCATTCGCTCAATGCCTGGAATTTTTTACTGGCTTGGTTTGTCCATTTGGAAGTCCCTAATCAGCTTAGTTTGTCCATCCTGTCTAGTATTGGGAAAAAAGGAAATCTATCTTTCCTTTTGTGCCAAATGGAGCTTGTCTTGGTTCAGATAGATTATTTGCTTATCTTGGACGACCAAAGGGTCTTAAGCCTTTGAACGACACGTGAAGGGAAGCCTCCCACAATGCCCCCTAATCCATCTGCTTCTGTTCGGTTGGGTTACTGACGGGTTGGGGTAAGATGGATTGTTCGTTTTTTTTTTTCAAGTTTTTGGGCGCCAAGGGATGCTTGTCATTTGGTGTTTTAATGATGGATTACATCGATCAAGGTCGGCTATCAGGCGGCGTGTCCTTTCACCAATCTTGGTAAGCGCTCCTAAACGGCATGTCTCTTAGTTTGCTTAGGTTTTTGTTCCCTATAAATAGCGAGGTTCCACCCATTTGATTCACCTTTTAGTTTTCCTCTATATAGTGTTCTCTTGTCTGCGCTACTTCCATTTCAGTTGTGTTTTTGAAGACTTTTCTGAGAACCAAAGATCCTAGTTGAAATAACCATGGTCGTGCCTTTTTATTGTATTGAGTGATTGCCCTCTGATGGTAAGAAGCTATCCGGATAGCTGCAATTTTTCATTTTTCGTCACCCCAATCCAATTGTCTTTTGAGTTCTTCATCATTGTCCCTTTGATTTTGCACAATTGTTTTAACGGTAAGCATACCAATCTTGATTGGAATGATGACTTCCATCCCACAAGCAAGGGCGAAGGGAGTCGCTTCTGTTAGCCGTCTAGATGGTGTCTGGTAGGCCCATAAAACTTCGGGCAATTCGTCTACCCATTGTTCTTTTGCTCATTCCAACATTTTCTTCAAAGCATTTAACAGGGTTTTGTTTGTTGCCTTGGCCTATCCGTTGCTTTGCAGATAGTGGGGTGTTGAGTATAAGTTCTTGATGTTTAACTCTGAGTAAAATGTTTGAAAGACGATGCTATCAAACTGCGGCTCATTATTCGTGACAATTGCTTGTGGAATTCCGAATCGACATACGATGTTTTTCTAGACAAATTTGGAGACGTCTTTGTTTTTAATATTAGCATAGGCTTCTACCTCTGCCCACTTGCTGAAGTAGTGCAATAAGCAAAAACTTCTTTTGTGATGCTCTAGTAGGCAAGGGGTCGACTATGTCCATCCTCCATTGTGCAAACGACCAAGGACTTATGACTAGGTTGAGGGATTCCGAAGATACACGGGGAATGGGAGCATGTTGTTGACACCAATCGCACCTTCTAACATAGTTTTTAGCATCCCGCTTCATGGTGGGTCAATAGTATCCTTGCATGTAGGTGTGGTACACTAGAGTTTGTCCATCTGGGTGATTGCTACATGCGCTCTCATGGAGTTCGATTAGGACATACTTGGCTTCTAGCTCGCTCAAGCACTTTAGGTATGGGCCTTCAAATGATCGTTTATAAAGTTGATCATTAATTAAAGTGAAGCATGTTGCTTGTATGCGGAGTTTGTGTGCTTGCTTTTCTGTCTTCTGGTACATCCCTTGTCTAGAGGTATTTTATGATGTTGAGTATCCATCCTAAGTCTGTTTGACTTGTATTACATATTGACCTGAGAATGATGGAAGGTATGACTTTGAGGTAGATGGACAACATTACTATTTCATATATGAGGAGAGTGGCAACTATCCCGACTAGTGCATTGGTCATTCCGTTTTCCTCTCATGGCACCCGTCAGATGATCCACTCGTCTAGTTTTTTTAAGTATTTTTCCATTATGGCAAGGTATCGGGCCATACATTCATCATTTGCTTCGTACTCTCGTTGAATCTGCCTGACAATTAGTTGAGAATCGCTTCTGCTTCCAACTTGGCAGCGGCAAGCATTAAAGCAAGATCTAGTTTGGCCAACATAGCTTCATATTCTGCTTCATTGTTTGAAGCAGAAAATTTGAGGTGGATAGTTTTTTCCATTAGTTCACCAATTGGTGATTGCAGGACTAGACCTACCCTTGATCCAAATGTCTTGGACGCCCTATCCACATGAAGAATCCACCATTGCCTTCCAGGGTGGTTGGTCGAATGTGTTTGCTTTTGAGGGAGTTCAACTATAAAATTGGTCATAACCTGCCTTTTTAAGGATAATCGTGGTTGGTACTTGATCCCATACTCACTCAACTCAATTGTCCATTTTATCATTCGTTCGAATAAGTCTGACTTGTGCAAGGTGACTCAGAGCGACTGGTTTGTGAGTACAGTCACTTGATGAGCCTAGAAATATGGATGAAGCTTTTGGGCGACAATATTCAGTGCTAAAGTAGTCTGCTCCCCTTGAGAATACTGCGTCTTAGCATCCACCATTACTTTACTTACATAATAGATGGGTCTTGCTCCTTGTCCCGTATATGTCGAAACAGGATGGCGCTGATAGCGCAGTCAGATACGACTAAATACATGAAGAGTTATTCGTTAAATTTGGGGTTGCTTAGGATAAGTGCTTCGGTGAGGTAGCATTTGATTGCCTCAAATGCCCCCTTACATTCGTCTGTCCAGCCGAACGTGCCTGCTCCCTTAAGCGTGAGGAAGAAAGGTCACAACTTATCTGTGAAACGGGCTATAAAACGACCCAAGGCTGTGAGATGGCCTATGAGACATTGCAATTCCTTTTTGCTGCTTGGAGTGGGTGTTTCGAGGACAACATTCACTTGAGCCAGATTAACTTCAATTCTCCTTTGAGTTACCATAAATCCTAGAAACTTCCCTGCACTGATATCGAAGGCACACTTAGTTGGATTGAGCTTCATATTGTATGTTCGCATAAGATGAAATGCTTATTCTAGGTGCTGGACGTGCTCAGCTTGGGTCTCACTTTTCATGACAATGTCATCAATGCAAACTTCACAGTTCGGTCGATCAAGGGCTTGGAGATTTGTGTCATTAGTTTTTAGGAGATAGCGCCAACATTCTTGAGTCTGAACGACATGACTCGATAACAATACAATCCTTGTAGTGTGACAAAGACCGTTTTCTTCTCATCTGGCTGGAACATAGGGATTTGGTGGTATCCAGAAAATGCGTCTAAAAATGAAAACATCTTATGCCTGATGGTGGTGTCGGTTATCTAATTTATCTGAGGCAAAGAAAATCTATCTTTTGGGTAGGCGTCATTCAGGTTGGTGTAATCAATGTAGACTTGCCACCTTCCTTATTTCTTTGGAACTACCATCACGTTTGCCAACCAATTTGGATATTTGACTTCTTTGATGAATCCAACTGCCAGTAGTTTGTCAATTTTCGTCTGAATGATTTTTTGTCAGTCTGGATGAAAATGTCGAACCCTCTACCGAATAGGCCACGAGGTGGGTGAGACGTTGAGCTTGTGGAAGGCCACAACCGGATGGATTCCCAACATGTTCGAGTGAGTCCAGGCAAAACTGTCTTTATTGCGTTGAAGCATATTCCCTAGTAGTTCTAGTTCATCTTGCACAAGTAAGGAATTGATGTAGGTGATTTGATCCATGTCATGTGAAAGGAGCAGTGGTTGGAGTGGATCAACCACAGATGGATTTTTCTCCGCCCTAACTTAGTAATTATTGTTCCCTTGCATTTGATGGCTCTAGGTGTACTTTCTCATTGGTCGAATGTTCGAACTCTAACGCCACCTGATACCATTGTCGTGCGGCTAGTTGGCTGCCAAGGACATCCACTTGTCCCACTTCTGTGAGATAGCTCACCATTTGATGATACGTAGAAAGAATGACTTTCATTTTGTGAAACCATGCACATCCCATAATGATATTATATAGAGACAGATCGTTGACCATCGAGAACCACACGCTCAACGAGATCGAGCCAGCTTGGATAGGCAACACAACATCACCCAAGAAGGTTGTTGTAGCTCAATTGAATCCGATAATAAGCATTCTAGATTCTCTAGGGTGGATAACAAGTAGCTCATTTGCTTGTAGGTCAACATTTGCAAGAGATCAACTAAACTGCTCGGATCAACTAAGATTCTCCGCATGTCAAATCCGCCCACTCCCAACGTTAAGATCAAGGCATCTTCATGCAGTTGGAATACCCAATTGACATCTATAGGAGAGAAGGTGATTGTGTCGTCGACTGAATGCACACTTCCTTCAGCAAAGGTGCACTGAACGAAGCTAATTCACTCTCTTATAGAAGCCTCATGAAGCAACCTTTGCCTTTGCCACCTAGAATTGTGCTTGTCATCTATTGGACCTCAGTGTAAATAGTTAATGACAACCCTAGGGGCTGCCGAAAATGCAAGGGCTTAGGTGGCTGCCTCTGGTGTCGTCTCTCTTTGCCCGTTTGCTGTGCGAATGTACTACTTAAGGTGCTCAGCTCTGATGAGTTTCTCCACCAAGTAGTGTAGACTCTTGCATTGTTTAGTGGTGTGGTCATGATCCTTATTGTAAAAACACCTTCTGTTCTGGTCTCATCTATCCGAATCTGTCTTGATTGGCTCTAACCATCTGAAGTCCGACAGGTCATGGATTTACGAGAGGAGTTTCTCGTAGGAGATACTTAAGGAAGTGAGTCTCTTATGTTGTTGTTGCCAATTGTCTTTCCTTCCACCACCTTGCCTCGTTTGGTTAGAAGGCTTAAAATGCCTTAGCTTATCATTCTTGGTCGATTGATTGGTGACCAAGACTTGTTGAGAGACCGTTTAGACATCATCTTCGAGCATAGAATACTTGTCTGCCCGCCTAAATAAGTCATCCATTATTATAGGTGGCTTTTTCACAAGGGACTCAAAAAATGAACTAGCCAGGTTGATGCCTCGCTTGAAGATCTACAAGATGACGTCCATACTATAAAATTCAACTTGAAACACTACTTGCTCGAACCGATTCATGAAATCTCTTAGTGTTTCATTTTCCTGCAACTTGATGTTCTGTAGGGCGCTTATAATTTGCTTTTGGCTAGCGAAACATATGTAGTAGCCCACAAAGGCTTTCGAGACATCTCAGAATGTGTTCACGAAATTCAATGTGAGGCTATGGAACCAGGAAAAAGCTTGACCATGTAGGCTGGCCAGAAAGACTTTGCACATTAGTGCATCGTTCCCTATGTCGAGGGTTATGAGCTACCTGAAGTGCATGATGTGGTCAAACGGGTTGCTTGTTCTGCCGTACATTGTGAATTTGGGCACCACAGACCTTCTAAGCGGTTCATAGCTAATGATATGGGGGTCGAACGACGTGGAGAGCATGTCATCCAATCGTCGATTGATAGAGTCGGGTGAGGCCCACGTTGCTTGCACTCCTGCTTGCTACTATATTGGTGGTTGAGAGGGCCATTTGGATGTGGTTACTATGGCTGGCTAACCTAGATGTGCCTTTAGGGTTTCGGACATGCGCGACTGCATCTCCACACCTAGTGCTTGAGGTCCCAATTGGGCTCGCATTATGTCAGACAAATGCGACCGTTTATAGTGCCTCATTTTTCTTTATGCTTGGGTGGAGCTGGCGAAGGCTTTTCCTTGGATTGTCTCGAGTAGTTGATGGAGGAGAACTCTATACCCCTAAGGAAAGATGCCTCAACAGTTAGTTGAGAGGTTGTTTGCCAGCTTTGAGTGTGCCAACTTTGAGAGGGGCCTACTATTGACATTTGAGCCCACAACTCCTTGTTCTCTTCTCTTAGTTGTTCCATTTGGCGAAGCAAAGTTTGCATCCGCCGTTCATTTTCTCGTTGGTGTCTCTCCATTCCTTTGCGTCAAACAAAATAATTTTTATCACCCATAGTTGATGATTGGTTTTTGGAAGGCGTTGACATCCTTAGTTGTTTCCCACATAAATGTGTCAATGTTGGTGTTGTGCCAACTGGATGCAGGCTAGTTAGTCTAGTTTCACCAAAGTCAGATGGATTGCTTCCCTGCACAAAAGGATGTCCAGACAAGTGGTCTAGGGAAGCCTTTCCGAAGCTTAAGTCAAAATCTAGCGAGAGTGAATCCAATTTTTTTTTGAATGGCTATGTGTGCGCATACCTTTTTCATGCTTTTGGAGGGGTTTTTATAGAACGTATGACACCATCGTTGTAGTGTTGGTTATGCATTCATGTCCTAGTACTGATGAATACCATCGTGGCTAATATTATGTCTTAATAAATAATTAATGTCATTTTCTTAGCACAGATTGGGCAATCATGCCAAATAAGAGCTGTTGATTAGTGTCATTTGTTGTCTGTCATGTAAGAATTTCGGAGCATGTTATTGATTGTGCATTTACGTTTGTCAATGTCATTAATTGCGCATAATGACTGAGGGACATTGATTTTCAGGCGTAAATGTTGTTTTCATTGTCGCTTAGGCATTGGTGGCGATTAATCATTCGCTCAATACTTGGAATTTCCGTTTGGCTTGGTTTGTCCATCTAGAAGTCCCCAGTCAGCTTGGTCGTTCCATTTCATCTAACATTGGGGAAGAAGGAAATTTGTCCTTCCTTTTGCGCTAGACGGAGCCTGCCTTGATCCAGACGGATTATCAAATAAGACTCACGTTTTTTCTCCTATGTGATGAATTGTGACCAACCATCTCCTTTCGATTATAAGATGAGTTTAAGCTTAACTAATGATGACTATAAAATATTTAGCTATCCTCTTACACAAATATCATAAGACGTTTCATATCGGAATGCAAAAACAAGTTGAAACAAACACATGGGCCAACTTAGCATTTCCCATCCATGGGGAAGCAATGGGCAAGAGTTAAGAAACTTATGCATGACATGTTCACAATTACAATCAATATTATGCAAACTCCATGTCATGAAACCACTATTATCTTCATCAAGATGGACTTTCATCATCCTCAAGAGTCATAAAACCACATTGATCCTTATTTTGGTATTAAAGGAAATCATTATAATGTAATTTGTAACAAATGTTAACATTTAATGAAATTAAATATTTACTTGAGACTAGTATTTAGTTCATGCTTTGAAACTCCATATATTTTTATCAATGCATATTATATTATTGTTGAATATCTTCAATTTTATGATACATATATTTTTTTTTTCTCACAAGTAACTTTAATGTATAGATTATTATTAATTTTATCATTTTTGGAGTCTTCCCTAATATATCTAAGAGTTTGTTTTGAATTTCCATCTCACTAATTTTTTTTTCCAAATTTCCATACGATATTTTTTATATTTACTTTAAATCAAACGACCAATGATTTCCAATATTTTCATCATTGAATGGAAAAATTGAAAATTTAAACAAGTATTTTTAAACTAATTTTTTAAAATAATATGCAAATGAACCAAAATTCGTTCCCTTTAAACCAATGATAACATGCAAAACGGGTCATTCCCTACATCATCAAGGGGATCCAACATAGTTCTCATTGGTTCAACACCCATCTTATTGGCCCATGGCTCAATTGGTTGATTCCTAACAATGTATGAGTAATTAATTTGAGGCTAATGTAAGAAAACGATCCATTACTCAATTTATTATCAAATCAGCTTGTAATTTGTTATAGGATTTTATATTGATTTCATTTCAAGAGCATTTGTGACGAAAATTGAATGCTAAAATAGGAGGTTCAAGCTAACAATGTATGTGACAATAATAAAATTCCACGTCAGTATGTTTTGTAAATGGTAGGAAAATATTAAGAAGGGAAAAAGAATGTTGGCAGAAATAATTAGTTTTTTTCAATTGGATGTGATGTGAAAAAAAAATAATAATAACTTTTGACATTTCTAAGCTTATTGATCTTTTTGAAAATTGAGAAAGGTAATTGTAGCGTATGTTTGGTAATTATTTTCGAAATCAAATTTTGAAAACTGTTTTACGATGTTTTATACAATAAAAGTTTATTCGCAAATTAAAAATATTTTTAATATTTTTAAAATAATTTTTATATCTAATATTTTATTTTTAATCATTATACATGTTTATATAATTATTTTTTAAAATAACTATAAAAAAACAAATGAAAACAAAAAATAATATTTTTTAAAATTTTTACTTTAAAAAACAAAAAACTATTCTAAAAAACAATTACCAAACAAACCCTTATCCTTTTTGGATAGCATTTTAACTTGAAATAGAAAAATCCATCAAGCTGTTTTATTGAACATAAAAATAAAAAAAGCAAAAAAATTTAAAAATAAAAATAGATTTTTAAAAAACCACCTAGATGTTTTATTCAAACATTTTATTTTCAATTTTTTTTTCAATATTTATGCAATTATTTTTTAAAACAATTAAAATATGCTGTAAAAAAAACACTTTGTGTTGGAGTGTAGAACTATTTTCAAGTCAATATGGCCAATGCCTTTCTAAACAAATTCTACTTGCTTGAAAAAATAATAGGAAAAATCATATCATTCATTGGGATCCAATGAAATCAATGGCAACAAAGCTGAAGAAGAAAATCTGAAACCACACACGAATACAAGGAACTGGACACACCTATTGGCATTGCATTTGGCTTTTCATTAAAAATCTCAAAAGACAAGTATCAACACACTATTATCAAAACCCCTATCCCTTTCTCAAATCACCTCATTTTCCATCCTTTTTCATCTCTAGAATTCAGTTCTTTTTCCATAAATGAAGATAGCAGATGCCCTAGGCTTTCATTTGATCATTATCATGAGCAGACCACATACAGAACCAACTTCTATAGATTCTACAGTTTCATCAAAATTTAGCAGCCTCAAAAAGTAAAGGCCTCCCAGAATATGTCGTATTAAATTTTCCATAAAAGGTGTATCATCACATTCTTGCCAACCAAACAGCAGCACCTTAGAATGACCATATAGCCCAGTTCACAATAAACTTTTTGTTGTTGTGTCCTCTTATTCTCTGTAATATCTTTGGCAACTGGTACTTGTAATGCATCTCTTCACATCTTGGTTGAAGGGACAGGAGGGCATAAAACATGAACTGCTACCCAACTCAGCGAAACGTTACGCTTCGGTTCCCAGTTGCCGGAAAAGCCTGACGCCGTCTACCTTGTGCGTAATCTCCGGTCTCATCTTCTCCCTGGACTCTACCTTTACCCAAGCTTCTTTTCTTGCTCACTGAATCTACCAGACCCCCTCGACCTTCTTTGCCTCTTGATTCCTCCTCTGGATCCTCACCAAATCTCACTTGTTTCCTTGCCGCTTCATAGTCAAATGGCTTCACCTGCAAAAGGCCATTGGAATCCTGACATTTTTCAACACGCCTTGCTTTCCTGGTTTCATTCAATGACTGAGAGCACTTCTGAAAACCGGAGGATAAGTCAGTGAGAGACATAGGCTCATTTCCCTCATTCATTTCCAAGCCAGACCCGTTAGGATTATCCTCCTTGCCTTCTAACTGTTCATTTGCAGCTCCTGAGTTGCCATTTACTGATTCATCAGACCCTGAGTTTTCTTCAAACATTATTATCTCTTCTAAATCATTTCTGGAGGCTGGCACAGCAAGACGTTCTTCAGAAACCTGAGCTTCTAGGACTTTAGTATGCTCTTCTGTATCCAGTTTTGACAGTTCCTCCCTGTTCCCGCCTGAAAATGAATGGAATGGAAGGTTCACTGAAGATTTTATCTGCTCCAACTTGATGTCTTCCTTCCCTAGAAATTTGGATAAAAGAAGGGCTCAGATTTACTAAAAGAAGCAAATATTATTTCATGCTTTATAGCAAATCCAACTACACTACAGTAGTTAGTGTGACCACCATTTACAATAAAGGACAGCAAACTCATGTCTGTAGTTAATTGGTCACCAGGCCACCTATTGGATAAGTTCCAATATCATAAAACTGATCTTACAATGAAGAACGGAGAAAAGAGGCAGCAGACTCAAGACAAAAGTTGCAACCATATGACAGACAATTCAGAATGACTCAAATTACGGAACAAGGAATCAGTAAAATCTGCAATTCTCAATTCAAGATTACTTAAAACAGTACAGGATTCATACGTCATGCTCGCTAAACTTCACAAACATATGGGCAAGTTGGAATTTTATATAGGACAGAAATTCCAACAGCTGCAAAGTTTGCACAACTAAAAAGGTGCAAATGGTGAGGACTTATGGAACAAAGATTATGGAAAACAACTGATTTTATTCGCTTTCCATATATAATTTCGAGCAATATTTCATTTTTGTTTTTACAGCTCAGAGTTAGATTCAAGGATCAATAATGCAACCAAAAATTGAACCAGCACAGCAATTCATGAATTATTTTTATTTTATTTTAGTTTTCTTAAAAAGGAGCTGGTGTCCAGAAAAATGCTACCCTACAGCTTCAACTAGGATGTTTTGCATCTGGTTGGAAGCCAACCCAAGGCAAAAAGAACCTCAAATCAAGTTGAAGGTTTTCAGTTCAAATTAGGAGAAAGTCCCTTTGCCTGTTAGGTAAGAAGTTAGTTGTTCTTTTTTAAAATAAAATATGCCAAATGATTCACATCTCAACTAAATTGTCAGTTTGTTAATATAACTAAAAAGCAAATTTTGCACAATAACACATCCATAAGAAAGAAATTGAAAACAATATAGAAACTATGATTAATATAAAATGAAAATAATTACAATAAATATAAACATATCATATCAATTTAAATGAAGATTTTATCTTATATCATGCTAATAACTGTGGGATGCTTCAGTTCATTTTCTGCTTCAAAGTTCTATTTATCTACTACTTTGTTTTGAGTGAAGTCAATACAGACCTAACATTACTAGAAATGTCAAATAACAAGTTTATTTTACTTCTTCAATTTTTTATAGTGTTCCAAATAATTATATTGCATTTACTTCAAATTTTTAGTGTTCTGAATAATTATATGGCATTTAAAACATGATCACATGGCATAAAACATATACAAATTATGGATTGGTTTGCTCAATCTATGTCCATCCAACCTTACATCGAGTGGACATTCCTCAACCCAGTCTTGCATTTTCACTGGTTGAGCTAGACTCACCCAGTCCGAATTGCAGACCTACCAAGTGATAAGTTGAGTGCGTCTGCAACATCACGCCTATGAAAAGAAGAGAATAATAGCAGAGTAAGCAATGTTTAGTTACTGCAAGAAACTCACTTTTGGATCAGAATTTAGCTTTCTCTTTGAGGCTGACTTCCCTAGTAGTGCTCCAAAGGCGCGGTTTGGCTTCTTCAGCAACTGAACTGTTACTTCAGTAACCTGAAAAAATGAAATTAAAAATTTCACATAAATAGGAAAAAAATTAATTGAGTTCATCTCCAGAAAGTAAACAAAACATAGATTATAGGAAGTGGTTATCCACAACCTTCTCACTCTGCAACACACTTGTATGAGTGTCCGTGTCTCTACTCTGGCCTGAACTGACGGGGTTTCTCTTGGAACTTCTGGAATGAAACTATCCTTTTCATCCTTCACTTCTTTACTTTCACCAGGAGGCTCAGAAGAACCTCCTCGTCCCTTGCTGCCAGGTCCATCTATAGTGCTTCCAGGCTCCATGTGATATTCTTTAGCACTCACAAAAGTTTGAAGTTTATCAGTCGTGCCACCATTTATTACATTGTCAGTATCAAAACTTTCTGCTCTAGCATCCGTGGCCCTTATGCTTGTAGGAGATTCAGGAGGCAAGGCTTCAAATCCGGTCGTATCAGCTGTATTGTCTTCAGATGCCTACATGTTGAAAAACATTACAGTTACGTAAGCATTTAAGCAAGAAATAAAAGCAGCAGCACTTCCAAGTACAAAGATAAAAGCCTAGATGCAGTGCACCCTGTGGACTCCATAACCCTACCGCCGATTGACTACAAAATAAAAACTAAACAACCACAGTTCTTAAATACGACCAACAAGCAAAGTTACAGCAGAGTATTTCAGAATAATGTGATACATTCTTTTTTGTGATACATAAACATCCTCCCCCCTGCTGAAAGAGACTATCATCATGGGCTATTTGGTCTGACGGTTCGAAGGCTTAAAGAGACAAATGACATCAAAGAAAAGAAAATGAAAATTACATGAATCACTTCTTTGATTTGCGATCTACAACAAAGAAAAAGCCTGATTAAACTAAGCCAATTTTTGAATTAAGCTCAGCTGACTGAAGGTTTCCCTTTCCCAAGTCCTAAGTAATGAAAACAAACCACGATTATTTACCTTCCTTAGCATCAGAATGGAGAATTATTTTAATGATGAGATTTTCTCAACTTAAGAGGGTTATGGAAGTCATTAAAACTTTGTATCATTAGAAATCATGGATGTTATAAATCAACCTACAAGACTGATATTTTCTCGACCTACCATGTATTTTCTGTTGCAGGAGTAAGAAGGAAATGGAAAGCCTGAACCAAGTGAATATTGAATTGAGCTTAGTTGAGTGGTGATTTTACTTTTCTTGGCTCCCAACTCCCGAAAAACCCAAGATTTAAAATTTAAAATCCAAAATTCAAAATTTCACTAATCATCTTATCTTTCATCAGCAACCAAATGGAGCATTTACTGCTTCCATGAAATTTTTAATCAAGACTATGAAATTAAATAATACATAAAATGAATGAAGCTACTTGGATACAAATTATACGTGGACCTGCATAACTTTTGGTTTGGTATTAAAGCATGAGGCAAGCTTCCTATTACATACATGGGGTTGGTCATTTAAATTTTCTTCTGTTTGAGCTTTGGGGATGAGAGATTTAAGAGTCGTCTGGCTTCTTGGAAAAAGCAAGTTTTGCATAAAGGTGGTATATTGACCTTGTTAGAGAGCACTTTGTTAGTCTCCTAATTTACTTTTTGTCAGCTTTTGTCATTCGGAGGGTGGTGTAGTGCAGGTTAAATAAAATCACAAGGGACTTCTATGGGGAGGAGATACTGATAGAAGAATCCATTTAGTGACATGTTTGACTATTTGTTCGGAAAAGGCTGCAGGGGGTTTGGGAGTTGCATGTTTTGAGATAGTAAGTCATTCTGGAGGTTCACAACTGATTGCAACAGGTTATAGAAAAAGATAATTGTGGGACAGGTATTGGGAGCTGCAAGGAAGATTGACCATTATGGTAGACAGAGAAACCTACAGATCAAGTTCGTGGAAGGTCATTAGGAGCAGGTGACTGGAGTTCTCATTGATGAGGTTGCAGTTGTTGGACTAGATTATGTGTTGACACTTGGATTGGGGAGGGCCCTCTAGGAGATAGATTCCCATTCTTGTAAGATGTAGTTTCACAAAGATGGTTGGTGGGTTATTGAGATGGAGGATGAACTCCTAGTCTCTAGGAACATTTTAGATCAAAAGGTAATTATTTTTTTTTTTTAAATCGGTAAAAAGAAGCAATTTATAAAAGAGAAATGTCAAAAAAAGCGTTCCAAAGTACACAGGAAGTATACAAAGAAACGTCTAGAGGCGACACAAAAAACAAAAGGGGACACCAAAGACAACCTCTCTTAACCTAAACCCAACCAACCCACAAAGTCTACAGTGGAAAGAGTACTAGGAACTACATACAACTTGCACCACACCCAAAGATTACAAAATAAAGACAATTTGAACCCTTGAATCGATCGCCTCTCATTTTCAAATGCCCCACTATTTCTTTCCTTCTATACAATCTAGAAAAGGCATAAAGGAGCAGTCCATGCCTTTTTCCTTTTTTTGCCCACAAAAAAACCTTGCCATCCTAGAAGCATCTAACTAAAAAAGGGGAGCACCCGGACACACCAAAAAGGGAGAACAGAAGATTCCATAAAACAACTGTTCTGTCACAAGAAAGGAGGATGTGATCAATAGATTCTTCCTCTTTGAGGCATAGGAAGCATCTATTCACCAAAAACCACTCTCCTCTAAATGTGGTCTAAAGTTAGAACCTTCTTCCAAGTAGTCTCCCAAACAAAGAAAACCACCCTCGACAACACCCAAGAGTTCCAAATCATACTTGTTGGGAAAACACCTTGTCTTCTTGGCTTCAAAGCCTTGTGTAGGGGTCTTGATAGAGAAAGTCTCATCCTTTGACTCAGTCCACAGAATGTTGTCATCCTTGTCCCTATACACCCTCCTCCCTTGTAGTCTCAAAAGGAAACACTTCACAATTTCCACTTCCCAATCGTTGAGTCACTTAAAGAAGTGAGGTGTCCAGCAACCTCCCTCAGGAGAATGGTTCCATACCTCCTCCACCCATGCCTTCTTGGAAGAAGCTATAGCAAATAAGGAAAAGAAATGTGCAGTGGCTCATCATCACACCACTTGTCCTTCCAAAACCTCACCCTCCTCCCATTCACCACAAAAAAGACAACTTTGCAGCTTAACATGTCCCCATCCTTCCTTATGGTCCATAACCCTACCCTATACACATCCTTCACCTCACGGGAGCAACACCCTCCTTCCTCCTCCCCATATTTTCAGCTAATGACTTGCCTCCAAAAAGCCCCCTTCTCCTTGGCAAAACACCAACTCCATTTGCACAGAAGGGCTCTATTGAGCAACGAGAGATTCCTAACCCCCAAACCACGCTTTCTCTTGTCTAAATAGACAATAGACCATCTAATCGAGTGAGGTTTCTGCTCAAGGGCCCCTCCTTCCCCAAGAAAGTCTATTTGAATTTACTCTAGCCTCAACCTAACCAGTCTTGGAATGCAAAATAAGGACATAAAATAAACAGGCAAGCTGGAGAGAGTGCTACGAGTTAGGGTAAGTCTCCCTCAAAAGGTGATTATGGTGGAGCCCTTGCAGCGTTTGTTGATTCCTTTCAAGGTAGTAGGTAGTTAAGACAATAAACTGATTTAGGTGGTCTGTAAGAAAGGATTAATATTGGAAAAATCATACTGCAAGACTTTGTTGTCCAGACATCCTTCACTTGCTAAAGAGATTTGGATACCAAGGGCACCATCCAAGGCAAGCTTCTCTGTTTGGAAGGTCACATGGGAAAAGATTCTCATGACAAATTAACTTTTTAAAAAAGAGGTTGAAGTTTGATTAAAAGGTATTGCCTTTGCAGATAAGACAAAGAATCACCTAAGCATTTTCTCATCCACAGCAGGTGGACTTCTGGTTTGTGCTCCTTGACTTTCTCTTTACATAGCATATCTTGGGTGCTTCCTTAATCAATTAGAATTTTGTTGTGCAGTTGGCATATAGGCTTTATGGGTAACATGCGCAAATTGACTAGGGGATCAACTCTTTTGATGTTTGTTTTGAACAATTTTGAATAAGCACAATAGGAGAACCTAAGGTGTTGAATGCTTGCCTCTAGAAATGAAAGATCCTTTTGAAAGCATTATTTGTAGGGCCTGGTAGATCATAGGGTTTCCTAATCTTTCCTTGATTTTATATAGTTTTGGTAAAGAAGGGTGGTTCAACATTGAATTTTGCTTCTTTTTCTTTTCTTTCTTATTTTGGCTTCTACACACCTTATATACTTCTTGTGTGCTTGATTTCTCCGTTACTGTTAAGCACCTTCTGATTTTATCTCTCTCACCAATTTCCCCATTAGCAAAAACGTTACCAATTATTGACATGATTCTCTTTCTAGGTAGACAATAGCAAGATTTAATGTTTATGCATAAGCTATCAAGATGCCGATGTTACCAACTATATATGTATATATATCCAATATCTAGGAGTAGAATTTCAACTTATATGTTAATATTGTCAAAAGCCTACCAATATATCACGATTCCAAGATCGATATCCTTAATATCACTAAGAAGTCAACAATGTCAATGCGCCCATAGATATATCAAGAAATATGCTAACATCACAACATCATAATCACAATCTTTCCCTAATTTACTGTATATGGGCTATAGCAATTCCTAGTCGTTTCAACAAGCTGTATTAGTTCTTGCTAAGCTAACAGTACAAGTTAACTTCTAAATTTTGCCTCAAACATGTGTCTCACTTCAAAACATGTTTCTTTGAAAAGCAACTTCTTTGTTTATTTTTCCCATCTGCTATTTACTAATTTGTCGTAAATTTTAGGAATTAGATATCTAACTAACAATTGTGAATCAACTTTCCCAATCAAAAATAAATAAATAAATAAAATTGTGAATCAACTTTCAAGCATCCATGATTTGAATTCTTAATGTCGGTGCTCTAAATTACATTAAAAAATTTGTTCTAATTCAGCACTAACCCAACACAACTTACTTCATTGGGTCTTAATGGGTTTTGATCAAGTTTAGATAAGGTAAGTCTATTTTTGGAGGTATAAGACAAAGCAATGAAAATTTAATATGGAAAATAACTGAAAATGGAGGAAAATTAGTAAGAAAGGTGGCAAGAAGGAGATTCAAACACCCTTCATGGGACTTTCAAACACCCCTCAGTGTTTAAATGGTCAAGAGTGCAGTGTTTGAAAGTCTAAGCACGGTTCAAACATCCACCTTACAATTTGAATGCTTGAAATGTTTTTGGTAAATTGATGTTTTTAAGACTAAAAACTGCCTTTTTGATGAAAGATTCCTTTCCAAATTTGATCAAACTAGATATCCTCAGATTTTTCTATAAATACCTAAGTTTTAAGACCAGTTAATAATGATGCACTAATTGAATAAATTTTCATTGCTCTATTCTAATCTTCAAATCTCAAAATCTTTCAAGAACCAATTCTTGAAAGCCCTTTCAAATTAAAGGTAAAAAGGTGCATCGATTTGTTAGCCTCAGCATGATGTTGAGGCGATCCACTAAGGGGCACTATGTCAGACCCCGCTTAAAATGACACCCCCTACAGGTTAAAGCTTTTCAAGATTCATGAAAACAAGGTAGCACATCAAATATGTGAAAGAAGAGTGTAGATTCTAACCAATAATAAGACCCTTGGAAGTGATGCGTTTGCTTAAGGTAACATTGTGTACCTTCTTATATTTAGTGGATTTTATCCATGATTGATAAACTAGGGGTTTTATCTTTTGTTTCTTTTCTCTTTTAATACATATCTTTTGTTTCTAATAAATAAATAAAAACATAAACTAGGGGTTTTACATCACAGAGGTTTCGATTCAAACTTTGTAAGTGGTTTCCACATACACTAATTACATTGATAAAGAACTAAAAGAAAATGAAAAGATTTGAAATCAGAGAAAAGAAGCTTGGACTACCTATTCAAACCCCTTCAAACCAACCCTACAAGTAGTTTTGTGACTCAAGATCACACTTTCACTTAAAATTCTTCCATTAATAACAGATTCTTTGTTCTGATTTAAAAAAAAAAATACATGTTCTTTGTTTGGAAATGATTTTTCACTTTTATAAGTAATTACAAAATTAGAAGTTTTTTTTTTTTTTTTTTTGTTTTTTGATAAGTAAACACATGATGCATTAAAAAAGGCAAAGAAGCCACGAAGTATACGGGGGGTATACAAGGCAACTAAGGCCTCACAAGCAAAAGAACAAAAAACCCACCACCCCTTAACTGGAGGCTAACCACTCCAGAAAGCCTATGAGGGAGAGCGGCTCCTCTCCAATATACACTTTAGCCCAACCCCATAAATTACACACAAAAGAATTTTTAAGTCTCTGAATATCTAACACCCCCCCCCCCTAAAAGCTAATCTATTTCTCTCCTTCCAAACCGTCCAAAAAATAAACAACGGAATGGATTTCCAGAGAATTTTCCTTTTTTTCCCCACAAATGAACCCCTCCAGCTAATTAAAACCTCCTTTACAGTTTTAGGAAAAACCCACTGAATCCTAAACAAACCCAGGACTATATCCCACAGCACTCTGGTCACTGTTCACTGGATGAGAATATGATTTATGCTTTCCTCTTCGCACCCACACAAGAAGCAACGATTGGGAAGCTACCACCCTCTTCAAGAGTGAGAACCTTCCCCCAAGCTGCTTCCCATGCGAAGAACACAATTTTAGTAGGAGCTCTGTCCACCCAAATGTTATTTTTTGGAAAAACGGCAGTCATAGGGCTTTCCAACAGGCTGTATGCCTTCTTTACTCTAAACTGCCCGTTACTTCCTTCCTTCCAAAAAACCGAATCTTCCTCCAAAGTTATCCTGTGACCCCTCAAAACCTAAAGCAAATTGCCTACCATATCCAATTCCCAATCATTAAAGTCTCTGATAAACCTCAAATTCCATCCTCCTTCACCAAAATTCTGGTCCCACATTTCTTCTATTGTCGCACTCCTATGAGCAGTCAAATTAAAGAGGTGTGGGAATCTTTGGGACAGCACTGTGTCCCCACACCAGAGATCAGTCCGGAAACTGATTTTAGTGCCTTTTCCCACTTTAAACGCCATATTTTCCCAGCACCAACCAGCTTCCTTCAAAATCTCCTTCTAAACCCCCACTCCAAACGCCCCATGTGCCTTTTTTGTCCTCCAACCCAAGTCCCCTTGCCCATACTTTGCCAAGAGCACTTGCTTCCAAAGTTCCTCCTTAGAACTAGCAAACCTCCATATCCATTTGCCAAGCAAGACTTTGTTCAAGAGGTTAAGCTTCCTTATGCCCAGCCCCCCCTTTGCCTTATCCGTACACACCGCCTCCCAATTGACAAGATGAACTTTCCTTTCCAGATTTCTCCCTCCCCACAAGAAATCTCATTGCAGTTTTTCAAGCCTCCTTGCCACTGACATGGGCATACGAAAAAGGGACATTTGGTATACGGGCATACTAGCCATCGTGCTCTTAATGAGGGTGATTCTCCCACCTTTGGAAAATTAGAAGATTTTTGTTATATCATGTTGAGAAAATGATATACACATTGTTGTCAAAAGCTAATTAATGGATGATTCAACACATTCAATCCAATATAATAATGTTTCATGTAAACCCCACATATCATCAATAGGGTCTACAAATGATAAATAATATATATTGTACCATTAAGTATAATAAGTTTTTTACATTTAGAAAAATTAAAATTTGGATCTTCAAAAAAAAAAAAAAAGGAAAAAAGATTTTAATGTAAAAGGCACTTATTATAAAGAAATCACAAAAAGAACATATAAAATACGATATATATGAATATATGATGTGATATGATATGACAAAGTTTTCATATAAAACATCACAATATATTCTGTATCTAATGTGTATCTGAGTTACTATCTAACAGACCATAAACAATATGTACAAATCTTTATAGGTTTAAATAAAATAAACAAATCTTTTTGCATAAAATGATCATTACATTATTATGTATAAGGTACTTTAACATTACAAAGAAATGACAAATAGAAACGAGAAAATGATCCAACATGGAAAAACTGCATACCTGCTATCAAAAGACAGCATTGAATATTGAAACTTAGGTATAGTTTTTCTCCCAACGAATGCCAAGGAGGTGTTATTTGAATAAAAGATATGTTATTAAGATGATACAAATGTCAAGGATGATGATGAATGAAGAATAAAATATTCTGCTAGGCACATTAATTTCCTTCTTAGAGGGGAATGATAATGAACTTGAAAAGTTAGAGAACTCTGAACAGGAAACATAACACCTCTATGTCAATGGTGCATACAAATACATAGCCACACTTATATACACTCATAATTTCATTTTTTTGTTATATTGATTGGCCCTTATAGGAAATAATAAAAATTGATATAACAATATTTATTAGCAGCCTAGTACAGAATCAGAACTTAAAATTGTATTCAAAAGTAAAAAGGTTAACTTAATGGAATAACATATTTTGTTAAAATGATTTAATTAGAGGTCTACACTGCATAGTTATAGATTTCTCCATTCATTGTCATAATGTGTGCTTCATACACACACACACACACACACACAATATACAATATGGAAAAAAACCGTCACATAAATTTATGAGTTAACTATGAGTACACTATTTTGTTCTATTACTATATTTAGATCTTCTTTAAAAGCATCTTTGACATTCTACACATGGAGGTATGAATTTTTTGAACATGACATACTTGTTCTGCATGAATCTTAGTTTGCAATTTGACAAGCCTTGTTTATCTATTGAAACATCTTTAAAAATTCTTAAATTCATATGGAAAGTTATTTGTTTATTCAATACCAATGTTGATATTTCAAACTTTAGGAACAGTATATGATGGTAGATTGTCCTTTGTTTGTTATGCTGCAAAGCTTATGCATAATAAGCCTAGGATCCATAGAGATTGCATTTTTACATTTGAGAGGGAGAAATTGATAAATAGTTCGTTGATAGTATTTTCACTTTTTTATTTGAATGTTTCACCTGAAATGGAAATTTATAATAAGATTTATAACTTGATTCATTTTTAAATTTTATTGTGAGTTAAGAAACAGTGCAGTAAGCCATACAACATTTATTAGGGAAAGATTAACAGAGAAATCTCAACTCTAGATCAAATATATATTGTTATCATCAAATCATGTCCATGGAGGTCTTACTGTTCCAATGTGGCCCGCCTTCAGATGTTGAGCAGCAGCTTCAAATGCAGCAGCATTTAGGATAGAATGCCTTATGATGCTAACAACAGGACCAAGATTGCGCTCAACATAAGGGTGCTTTGATTTCAGCAATCGCCGTAACTTGCTGGTTGTGACAGGCATCTGTTTGGCTTTTTAATTTAAAAAGTGAAAGTAGTATAAAAGTTCAGTATGAACAAAAGAAGTAAAATGAAAAATTGATTAACTAGCACAAGCAATACCAATTTCAAGAAGAGTTTTGTTGGGCAATATATAACCAGTACTTTCATCCTCAGCACGAGCAACCACATCTCGCCATTCAAAAAGCCCCTGAAATTCATTTAGCTGGGTAAAACTATGGAATCAAAATAGACAATTATAAGTCTATAACCAAGGAAGTTGCAAAGAGAAAAAGAAATAAGTCCTTTATAATTCGATTATGTCAAAACACTACATCTACCAATAGCTTTTTCCATAAATTTTTATATATGGAATAGAAGCATCTATCCAACAGCTTTTTCCATTAATGTTTATATATGGAACAGGAGATTCCATGTGAAATGATAATCAGTGGCTCCCCAGGTACATGTCAATCAAGCAGTAAATAGCACAAGAAGATAGGATATCTTCTATAGACGAAGTTACAAATATTATTATCAGACTGATGGGACACTTCAGAACATATGAGTTGTTAGGTAGCTTTTGAGGCACAACAAAAAAGTTTGCTTTGGTTGTCCATAATGCTCATTAGACTAGATCCATAAGTAGCTGTAGACTCTTAATTAATAACATGGCTGTCCCTGGGAGTTCGAGGGCTGTCCTTTGACCTATAGTTCTTGTATTTGTCAGTGGATCAAGAGGAAGAGGAATCCTGAAGCTAATTTTTTTCTACATATTTTATTTCCAATTGGGGGTCTTAATTAATAAGATGGCTGCCCTCGAGAAGTTGAGGCCTGCCCTCCACCCTATAGTTGTATGTTTTTAGCTTATAAAGAGGAAGATGAATCCTGCAGTGAATTGTTTTTCTATATTGTACTTGTGAGAGGGAAAAGAATTTTGTTTAGCATCTAGAAGGGAGATAAATCCTGCAGCTAATCCTTTTCTACATATTATACTTCTGAGAGGGAATCTCGATTAATAAGATGCAGTCCTTGGGAGTTAAATTCTGTCTTTTCCTTTTTATAAGAAACAAACACATTTTCATTGAAAATGAAGGTACAAAAGAAGGATGAGAAATCCTTCCCTATGATACAAAACCTGATCAAAATGGAGGAAAAGTAATGCTCCCCAAAGGTCAAGATCTATCCTTCTAACGAGTGTTTTAGAAGGCTATTGAGGCTTAAGCCCTCCACCCAGTTGAGGCTCACAGCCTTGAGGCTATTGAAGCTTAATCCCCAAATATTCAAAGTTAATGGGTTTAGGACTTTTTATACATATTTTATAAAATGTTTAAGCCTCATTGTTCAATGGCTTTAATGAATTATGATCTTGTGAGGTTTTGGTATAAATTTATAAGTTGTCTAGAGTTCAAGACTAGGGTTAGACTGTACATAGATTATCATTGAACATGATAGGATTTGTTGATTGGTTTAGCTCCAAGTAAGGAGAAGGGAGCTTTTTTCCTTTCTTTTTACTTACCTACTAATGCCTATTGTATACATCGAGTTTACTTTAATGCACCCTTTTCTTAGGTGTTGTTAATATATATCTGGCTTTTCCTATTAAAAAAATTTACTAGAGTTAAACCTTTTATAAAGTAATAGCTTAATTAGTTACCAATTAATCCTTTAAATGGAGATAGAATAAAGAGATTGGGAAGAAGAAATAAAAGAGTTGTTGGTCATTATACTAGTTGAACTCATATAATTAATCTCATATCATTGATAATAAAGGAAGAAATACAACTATAATTAATGGATGAAGAAGAACAATGCATAGACTTTAACATTGATGCGGAGGACACTATAGCAATTAGATATGATTATGATTTCTTAGATGATCCTTACTAGTGATAGCAATGGTGGTATCAAAGATTATTTGATAAAGCTATGAGAAAGTTGGATTTAAGTCGAAAGAAAGAGGAACTAAATTAGACACCATAAACAATGATAAACAATTAATTTCGTTTATTATGAATTATATGGTTCTCTTACTATTCATTTTTTATGTGATTTTATTAATATTTTTAAAAAAATTTAGATGTTTTCTTTTCATTTTTATTATTTATTTATTTATTTTTGTTTAAGTTGAGGGTTACACCTTGTTCCGCCTTGAGGCTTATACCTCACCTCATCAAGGAAAAACACCTCAAAACCGCCTTTAGCCTTAAACATTGCCTTCAACATATACTTCTTGTACTTTGAGCACACAAAAAGGGAGATGAATCTAGCAGCTAATTTTTTTTTTTTTTTTTTTGCATATTGTAATTCTGAAAGGGAGGGAAATCCTGCTGCTAATTTATTTCTACATATTATACTTAGTGAGGGTGGGATAGAGGATATTGTAATCCATTGTGTGTATGTGTGTGTGGGAAGGAGGGAGGGAGAGAGAGAGAGAGGTACTGCAACTATAGCAAGCTGCTGAGCATTGAAATGAGCCCCCTGCAATCTGTCATGCAAATAAAGAAATGTATGATTAATAAAAAAATAAATAAATGGAAGGAAAAAGAAGGAAAAATCCATAAAGGTTGTCAAGTTCATGTAGGTACAAGCATCATAAAAGAAGATGATGAGCAAACAAACCCATATGTATAGAGATATGAACTATCAGTTAAAAGCTCCTTCTCATAAAGCTGCATGCAAATATCAAAACTGCGTTTGTACACCTGCAAGAAAGAAGCAATTTCAACAGTGTAAAATAGTAAAAGAACAAAACTAATGCCCAGGTAAGATTAGCTCATTTGTATTAGCATGATCATCTACCCAAACAGATGGAAGTAACCATAAGTATGATTCTCAATTCACAATAAATTAGAACATTTTCCAAGATAAACAACAGTAAATTCCCCTAGTGAAGCTAAAATACATCTGACTTGAAAAACTCTTTTTTTTTTTTTTTTTTGATAAGTAAACACAGAATGTATTAAAAGGAGGCAAAGTAGCCACAAAGTATACAAGGGGTATACAAGGCAACTAAGTTCTCACAAGCAAAAGAACAAAAAACCCACCACCCCTTAACTGGAGGCTAACCACTCCAGAAAACCTATGAGGGAGAGCGGCTCCTCTCCAATATACACTTTGGCCCAACCCCATAGATTACACACAAAAAAAAATTTTAAGACTGAATATCTATCATCCCTCCCCTAAAAGCTAATCTATTTCTCTTCTTCCAAACCGTCCAAAAAATGAACAACAGAATGGATTTCCAGAGATTTTTCCTTTTTTTCCCTACAAAAGAAGCCCTCCAACTAAATAAAACCTCCTTTACAGTTTCTGGGAAAGCCCACTGAACCCCAAACAAACCCAGGACTAACTCCCACAGCACTCTGGTCGCTGTACACTGAGTGAGAATATGATTTATGTTTTCCTCTTCGCAAGCACACAGGAAACAACGATTGGGAAGTTGCCACCCTCTCTTCTGGAGTCTATCCAGAGTGAGAACCTTCCCCCAAGCTGCTTCCCACGTGAAGAACACAATTTTAGTTGGAACTCTATCCACCCAAATGTTATCTTTTGGAAAAGCGGCGTCATAGGATTTTCCAACAGATTGTAAGCCTTCTTTACTCTAAACTGCCCATTACTTCCTTCCAAAAAAAAACCGAATCTTCCTCCAAAGTTGTTCTGTGACCCCTCAACTCCTGAAGCAAATTGCCTACCAAGTCCAATTCCCAATCATTGAAGTCCCTAATAAACCTCAAATTCCATCCTCCTTCCCCAAAATTCTGGTCCCACATTTCTTCTAATGTTGCATTCCTATGGGCAGCCAAGGTAAAAAGGTACGGGAATCTTTGGGACAGCACTATACCCCCACACCAAGGATCAGTCCAGAAGCTGATTTTATTGCCTCTTCCCACTTTAAACGCCATATTTTCCCAACACCAACCAGCTTCCTTCAATATCTCCTTCCAAACGCCCCTTGAGCCTTTTTTGTCCTCCAACCAAAGTTCTCTTGCTCATACTTCGCCAAGAGCACTTGCTTCCAAAGATCCTCCTTAGCTCTAGCAAATCTCCATATCCATTTGTCAAGCAAGACTTTATTCAAGAGGGTAAGCTTCCTTATGCCAAGCCCCCCCCTTATCCTTATCCGTACAAACCGCCTCCCAATTGACAAGGTGAACCTTCCTTTCCAAATTTCCCCCTCCCCACAAGAAATCTCTTCGCAGTTTTTCTAATCTCCTTGCCACTGACTTGGGCACGCGGAAAAGGGACATTTGGTAAACGAGCATACTAGCCATCATACTCTTGATAAGAGTTAATCTCCCACCTTTGGAAATATATTGACGTTTCCAAAGGGCAAGTTTCCTCCTCACTCTCTCCTCCACCCCATCCCACACAGAAGCGGCGTTATTGGGCACCCCCAAAGGCAGCTCCAAGTAAACTGCAGGCAGCTGCCCCACCCTACACCCTAGCTCCACTGCCAACTCATCCACCTCTTCCACCCCCCCAACCGGGATGATTTCACTTTTGGGCCAAGTTAATCCTTAATCCTGAAGCAGCTTCAAACCAAAAAAGGATCCAACTCAAATGCAACAAATGCTCCTTCTTCACCTCACAAAAAACGATTATGTCATCCGCAAAGAGCAAGTGTGAGATGTGGACAGCCTACCCTCTAACCCGCCGGATGTTACAACCCGATATAAATCCCCCTTCCATAGCCCTTCTGATTAAAACGCTCAACACTTCCATTCCCATGATAAAGAGATAGGGGGAAAGAGGGTCCCTTGGCGCAATCCCTTCGAGCTTGAGAAGAAACCAGCTGGCACTCTGTTCACCAGGACTGAGAACTTGGATGAGGATATATAGCTCCACATCCAACTCAGCCATTTAGGCCCAAACCCCATTTTTTGCATCACTTTCAACAAGAACTGCCAATTAATACTATCATACGCCTTCTGGATATCCAATTTACATATTATACCTTTCTCTCCCCTTTTAAGCCAGACATCAATCACCTCATTCACAATCAAAGAGGCATCAAGAATCTGTCTTCCCTTGACAAACGCATTCTGATCAGGAGACACCACTTTTCCTATCACTTTTTTTAGTCTATTGGCCAGCACCTTAGCCAATATTTTATATAGCCCCCCCAAAAGACTGATAGGTCTATAGTCCCCTAGATCCTCAGCCCCCCCTCTCTTAGGTAACAGCACTAGAAAAGTATTATTGAGACTTTTGATGAACGAATTCTACTCATAAAACTCCTTAAACATTTCCAAAATCTCCTCCTTCACAAAGTCCCAACAATTTTGCCAAAAAGCCACAGAAAAGCCATTTGGACCTGGGGCTTTATCCCCTTTCATGTCCATTAAAGCAGCCTGAACCTCAGCCTCATTAAAAGGAAGCTCCATCCGCTTCTTGAGAACTGATTTGCTTAAGCTGCAGTCTAGCAATGTCCGCCTTCCAGTCCGAGCTTTCTGAGAGCAGTTGCTGGTAGGCATTCGCTACCCCTTCCCTCACTTCCTGGTCTCCTGACAAGCTCGCCCCATTTATCTTGATTCTGTCCATGTAACTAGCTCTTCTATGGGCAGAAGCCATTCGGTGGAAGTAGCCTGTGTTTCTATCCCCTTCCTTTAGCCATAACTCCCTTGAAGCCTGTCTCCAGTGGGTTTCTTCTAGGTCCACCCACTTGGCATACCCCTCCTTGGCTTCCTTTTTACACGCTAACTCCTCCTCAGTCAAGCTTCTCTCACTTTCTATCAGGTCCCAATACTCCACTTGTTGGAGGGCTGCAGCTTTATTATACTCCAGGCTCCCGAACACCTCCCTATTCCAGATTTTTAACTTTTGTTTCAACTCCTTCAGCTTGGCAGCCAACCTATAGCTGGCACTACCTCTAACAACCATCCCTTGCCACCAGCTTTGAATTAGATCTTTAAACCCCTCAGCTTTGAACCACATATTTTCGAACCTGAAAGGGATAGGCCCTCTCCTTAATCCACCCCCCTCAAGAACGACTAGAAAATGATCTGAGGTAGGCCGGGGTAACCTTCTTTGGACTACCCTACTGAACTGATCGAGCCAGCAGGGAGTCACAAGAAATCTATCTAACCTGGCCCAAGCCTTATTATTGAGGCCCCCGCTCTAGGTGAAAGATCCTCCTTACAACTGTAAATCCATAAGACCTAACTCATCTATAACCTGAGCAAATCTCCTCATTGCTGAAGTTATCCTCCCTTGTCTACTTCTTTCGCTTCGGGAGAGAATGACATTAAAGCCCCCCCTATACACCAAGGTTCATCCCAAATTCCTCTAATTGCCCCAGATTCTTCCCACAAGCACTCCCTTTCTTCTCTGGTAAAAGGACCATAAACTCCCATGAACACCCAGACAGCCCCATTTTCCACATTCTTGAACCTGCAGGATATAGAAAACTAACCCTCCTCCCAGTCCAGAACTTCTAGCGATCTTTTGTCCCAACAAACCAAAATGCCTCCTGCCGAGCCAATAGCCTCCAGGGCCTTCTAGCCTAAGAACCTCTCTGACCCTAAACTTCTCACCACCTTTTCAAACAAAACTTGAATTTTTGTCTCCTGGATGCAAAGCAGATCCACCTTTTGTTTTCTTACAACATATTTAATTACTTTCCTTTTAGAACTGTCATTCGCTCCCCTCACATTCCAACTCAAAAGTTTAAGGTTCATTAGACAACTACAGTTTGGTCCCCTCTGCCCTGAAGAGGGCCTTTCTTCTTACCTTCCCCCTCGTAGTTAATTGACCACTCCAACCTCTTAAGCTCCTTTTCAAATCTTGATTTTTCCAAAATTCCTTTGCTGTGAATCCTTTCCCGCCTTTTTCTGATTTTGACCAGGAAACTCAGGATTTTCTTTTCCAGACCTTTAGTCGAGAAACCCAAAAAATGGCTAAACTTCGCTAAGCTGCTTTCTTCCCAGTTAAGTTCCCTTTCATCCCTTCCTTCTTAGGCCACAAACTGAGCTGAGCTCCCCAACAAATGCCTTGCCACAACATTGGGGTCGTTAAACTCAACCAAATCCCAATAGCCGCTGCCATTGACCGTGGGCCCAACTGTGTCATTGTGACTTAACATGTTTCCTTTCTGGCAACCCTCCCTTATCCCCCCAGAAAGGTTGTAATACTCCCCCTCCAGAGTCAGACCAAAAAAGAAAGAAGTAGAAGGGGAAGAAGACCCCGATACGCCCCACAAATTTGAGAAGGACCCATACCTCGAATTTTCTTCCGCTAGCACCCGATCTATCGAGGATAGGTGGGAGTCCTCCTGCTGCTTCCTCCAGGCTTCCTTCTCTCGCAAATTTATAAACTCACCCTCAAAGTTACTTTCATTGCAGAAGCCAAAATGAGCAGAGGAGCAGGCCTTCCAAGAGGGTCCATTAACAGAAGGCAGTAACTGAGACGGGCCATGGCTGTCACTTAGAAGAGCAAGAGGCCCACAGGCCAGCACCCCAAAAGCGTTATTTTGGGCTTGAGGCGGACTTGGACTGCTCCTGAAAGGAGCAGAAGGCCCAAAGGGCGGCCCAAAGGGCGGCTCATTCCCCCTAGCTACCATCCTCTCCTTACCCTTAGGGCCTGACGTCCTAGCCCCGGCCCGGCCCCTCCTCCTCCAGCCCCTTTTAAAGAAAAAACTCCTTATCCAATACATATAACAGATCTAAACCATTTTGAGATACTTAAATACACTCCAAAAAATATTGTCCGATTACTTTAGGGTTATGGCACATGATATTCTCACAAGCTGGGATGGTGTGGGTTCAATCAGGCAATATTCACGATATGATGGTTATTTCTTTCATGTGTTTTGGGAACTCTATTAGAGGCAAGACTCTTTGGAAGATTAATTGTCTCACTTTGTTGTGGATTGTGTGGATAGAGAAGAATTCTAGGATTTTTTAGGACACTTAGAAGAAGTTTGAGATGATGTGGGATTTGCATCATTTCTATGTTTCTTTTTGGGCCTACTGTACTAACATTTTTAAACCTTTCCATTGAGTGTAATTCAGCATAGTTGGCTTCCAGTATGTACATCTTAGGGTTGGGCCTACATGGTGAGGTTCCCACATGAGCTTCAAGAGATGTTATACATGTATTGGTTTTTTTTGTTCCTTTTGTACAGTCATTGTAAAGCAAAGGTTTATTGAGTCTTTTGATCAGGTTCACATAAATCCTTCTCATGTTTTTCTTCGCTTTAATAAATACATTTTTTTGTTTCTAATTAAAAAAAAATACACTTCAGAAAATAATGTCATGTTAATTCCTATGTCAATTCCTCTAAAAGGTTATCCACACGATTTCCAAAAATTAAATTTGCAATATAAGAAAATAGATCTCTGAGACTATTCTAACTCAACAACTCAGTGAAGCTATGACCCCAACAAGTTGGCGTCCACAGCATGAATCCTTTTTTTCCATTTGGCTCACCTAGGGCCACATCATCCCTTAAATCATATTCCATCATGTAAGTTTCAGTCTCATTCTTTTTGGCCTCAAATCTCCTTGTAGTATCTTCAACAAGATGAAATCAATCCTCACCAGTGCATTAATTGGTCTTTGTTACATATGATGAAACCATATTAAAATAACTTTCCCTCATCGTGTCCTAACAAATTCCACTTTATCTTTCATGAATGCTTTCTTTTAGTCTCATTCTACCCGTTCAGAACAATCAAACTCTATAACAGATCCAGTCAAAAGAGTTATGAAAAAGGGGGAATAAAAAAAGAATCCTTGGTTTCATAAGCAACAAAATAAATCCTAACAAATTAGCAGAATGACCATAATTACCGATCCAAAATAACCGAAACTGTATGGAGAATGGTGTTTCACTTCAAGGAACAAATGATTTGGTGATCTAAATGCATTTGGGAAACAATTGCCCAACAAATTAGCAGAAGCATCATTTGCCTAGATGCCAATGTTCAATAAAAGTTGGGTTTTGAAGCCATGATATTCAAAGGGCTATATTAAATGAGGGTTCTGAATGACCCCAAAGGGAGAGCCATGTTGTCAAAGATTGGAAACTTGAATAAAACAGAAGTAAGAAAGAACACTAGAACCTGCAGATATGAGAAAGGATGAGGGAACTCTGAGGGAAAAGACGTTCCAATGCCATACAAGTTAACAGTCTTTAACATTATTCAAACCTCAAGCAGACAAAGGTAGAGGCTAACTAACGTTTTTTTTTTTTTTGATAGGCAAACACAGAAATATATAAGAAAATGGCACCTTGAGGCTGACCCAAAAGCATACAAGGGGTATACAAGAGGTGCCTTAAGGCATAAACAAAAGAAGAGAAGATACAAAACCAGCCCTCATTTAGCACCTAGCCAATCAAAAAAACTGAGTAAAGGAAGAAGACCTTCATTTACAACCAACTTAGTCCACGACCAAAGATTACAAACAAAAGAATTTTTCAACCTATGAATCGAAAACTCCTCATTATCAAAAGCAATCCTATTTCTTTCCTTCCAAACTGTCCAAAAAAGACACAAAGGGGCTGCCTTCCACACCTTTCTACGCTTCTTGCCCAAGTTAAAACCACACCATCCAATAAGGGTATCTCTAACCGACAAAGGAAGGACCCAAGTGACTCTAAAAAGAGCAAACAATAACTCCCATATAACTCTTGCCCTGGTGCAATGAATGAGAATATGATCAATTGACTTTTCTTCCTCACAGCAAAGGAAGCATCTATTAGCAAGAATCCGGCCCCTCTTTTTAAGCTGATCCAAAGTAAGCACCTTACCCCAAGGTGCCTCCCAAGCAAAAAAGCTCACTTTAGTAGGCACACAAGGACTCCAGATCATACTATTAGGGAAGTGATCAACTCTTCTTGAAGTTAGAACATTATAAAGAGATTTAACTGAGAAAATCTCATTCGTAGTCTCTTTCCACAGCATTCTATCTTCCAAAATGGAAGATAGAAGAAAGAAGAACAAATTAAAATGCATAAAACTTTAATCAATAAACAGTTGCCATAATTCACAACAATGACAAGCTCATGAACAGAAATATCCACAATTGATATCATTAATTGAACCCACTTATGAAAGTACCTCATTATAAGCAAAACAATTATGTTATCACGTTTAGGCAATTAATAGAGTTGTAACGTACATAACACAGTTCTTGCCATAATATGTAACATCATACTCATGCAATATCATTAGCCAGATTAACTCAGCTAAAAACAACCTGTGCAGTTCTATCACACAAGCGCCTATGCTACTGCTAAATTATATTCATAAAAACACTCACTGGATGAAACAAATGGCTATATACAATTATGAAATCCCAAAAAGAAAAAGAAATAAAATAAAAAAAAAGCAGGGCAAAATTAAAATGAAAAAGAAATGTTAATAAGCATAATACAACTGGTTCCACTAGATAACAAGAGCAAAGAATCTGTATGTAACTACATCTCTAATTTGAAGGAAGGATGACACTGTTTGTATACAAATATGGTTTTTGGGATCATACCTCAAGTAAAAGAGCATTAGAATTCTCCGGCTCAGCCATTGAGAGCAATTGGGTTCTCATTAAATCATATATATGCAGTAAATAGTGTGTATCTTCCCTAGCATATCTGCCATCATAAAAAATAAAAAATAAAAGAATTTGATGAGATCAGATGATCAAGGTGCAACAACATAGTAGTCATGAGACAACAAAGAATTCATGAAGAAAGAAAACTAACATAAATTATGAACAACAAAGCAAGTTCAGTGATGAACTCAAGGATTACTTACCATGAGATAAATGCGAGGCAACAAAAAGAATCATGAAAAGTAAGCACACTCAACATTGGAACTAGGACTAGTGATGCACTTAAGGCTTCATTGAGCTCACTATTGGGGAATAGCTTACTTTGGGGTTAACCCATCAATGATGAAGTGGTAGGATGGCAAGAGGGTGCTTAAGGGGAAAGTGAAGCAATTGAAGGGAACAGAGATGAAAGTGGCACAGTAGTTACATGGACTACAACGAGCAGTACAAACTGTCTTTCAAGTCTCCAACTTCCTTGGTTTGAAGAACAATGAGGAGCTCTAACTATTTTTCAAGTCTTTGGCGCCTTTAGTCTAAAGAGTCATGTAACATTCTATATGAACTTTCAAGTTTTTGGGGTATTTTATTTGAGATTGAGAATAACCCAGACTTAGGATCTCCTTGGGAGTTTTCTGTTTCTCCAATGAATTCTCCAGACTTTTATGTTTTACCCAAAGTCTTCAAAAAGTCTCTCATTGGCTTTGCCCGTGCATGCCCTACTTATAAAAGGGGATGGATGTTTATCCTTACAGATATTGACCATTATATGGGAATATTTTAGATTCTTAGCAATTAATGAATAACCAATATATGTAAATATAGATTATGTGTAACAACATATATGTCATCATATGACTCACCCATAGACTCTCCTCATAAGATTGAGGCAGGAAGATGGGTGTTCAATATGGATGAGATGTGCAACTGATTCAGTTGGCCCTTGCTCTAGATCCTTGAACCATTCCACTTTGATCAAGGCAGTGGTGTGGCATTACCTGGATGAGAAATCAGCTGAGTCTAGGACACCTTAATACTTCCTGAACCCTACCACAGTCCCAAAAGCATTAAGCATCAACGTGCATAAGGATAAATAAGGGGTGCATCCTCAAGGGGATACAATCTTTGATCTAAGGCTTAAGCCTATAATCTTAGAGCATGAAGTGTGCTCCAATAAGAGTGGCATCTATAGAGGTACAATAATGCCTATAGAATGGTATCATTGTACACCTTGATATACTTTGTATGTAAGGTTACCTTGATAAGGTAACATTCTTAACCATAGTTGTGAAAGGCGCGCCTAGGCTCGGGGCGGCGCGACGCCACCCTCCGGCGCCTCGCCTGAAGGCAGGCGACGCCCCTTCAGGAAGGCGCCGCTTAAGCGCGCAAGGCACAACGCAGCCGCCTAACGCGCCTCCGGCCAGGTACGCCCTCCGATCCCTCCATCTCCTCCTCCTCCTTCTTCTTCTTCTTCTTCTTCTTCTTCTTCTTCTGGCGTCGGGTTGCAGAGGGCTGGGGGAGCCCTAATTTTTTTTTTTAATTTTGGGTCCAAAACGACGTCGTTTTGGTCCCTGTTCTTTTAAAAGAACAGGGTTCAAAACGACGTCGTTTTGGATTTAAATTCAAAAGGCCAAAACGACGTCGTTTTGCAGCCTGTTCTTTTAAAAGAACAGGGACCAAAACGACGTCGTTTTGGACCCTGTTTCTTTAAAAAAAAAAAAACAGGCCAAAACGACGTCGTTTTGGACCTGTTTTCCTCTCCAGCCCCCTTTTCTGGTGTTTTTCACCCCGAATCACCCCCCATTCGTGCCCTAACCCTCAGCCGTGCGTGGAGAAGTGAAGAAGAAGAAGAAGAGGAAGAAAAATAGGGGAAAAAAAAGAGAAAAATAGAGGGAAAAGAGTCACGTACCTTCCAAGACCTCGGTATTTTTTTCTTTTCTTCGCTTTTCTCCATTTTTTTCTATTCTTATGACTCAATAACTCATAACACTCATTGGCAAATTTAATGATTTATGTGTTTAGGACAAATAAATGATTGTTAAATTTGATTATATTATATAAAAATATATATGTAAATTAAGGTGCGCCTCACTTCACTAAAGCCCGCGCCTTATGTGCGCCTTGCGCCTCAGGCTCCAGGACTACTTTGCGCCTTGGTGCGCCTTGAGCCTTTTAAAACTATGTTCTTAACAAACATTAGCAAAGCCATCACCAATGCTCTCATGCTCCAAGTACAATGACTTCAGTGAGACATCTTAGGTAGGGAGCCATCATCCAAACCTCCCATGGATGAGAACGGGTGGGTCCCATCTCAATTACCCTTGCTTTGCAAACTTGCACTGTGTACTATTCTTATAACACATTTCATTTTTCACGATATGGCGTGCTGGTTAGATTTCTTTTTTTTTTATCAGAAAAAAGATAAATTTTTGTTAATAAAAGAAAGAGAGAAGGATGAGGAATCCTCCTCACAGAATACAAAACCTGATTAAAGTAAGAGTATACTCCTATACTCTACAAGGAGAACTAAAACATAGGCATACACAAAATAATTTAGAAATTGAAGTCAACTCCTCTCAATGTTATCCAGCCCCTATGAATTACAAACCGAAAGCCAACTTAGTTGAATAACATTAAGTTGGACTCTCCCTAAAGCAACCGAACAAGAGGCCTAAAAGGAGGACTAGAAATGAAGTAGATCCCACAACGTCTATTCTGCTCTCTATCTTTCCTCAAAAATCCTGACACTTCTCTTTTGCTACTCAATCCAAAGAATAGTAAGGCAAACAATTTGCCAAAGAGTCTTCTCTTTCAATGAATTCCCCAATCCTCTAAAATAGAAAATCATCATATCTCTGTTACTCTTGGGCTGCACCAAAACTAAATTGGCTAAATTGAAGAGCTTATGCCAAAGCTCCAAAGTTAATAGACAATGTAGAAAAAGATAGTCAACCAATTTTCTACTTTTTTTGGCATAAAATGCACCAATGAGGACTAAGAGATTTGTAAGGTCCTCTCGCCTATAGCAAGTCGCTGGTATTGACCTTCTTGTGCACCACTAACCAAGCAAAGGCCTTGACCTTTGAAGGGGCTTTTGATTTTCAAACAAAATTGGCCTGAAAGAAAGGGATTGGATTTGAGGACTTGGACAAGACCAAAAAGAAAGATTTTATTGAAAATAAGTCAGAGAAGGATAAAGAACCTGCCCTTGAATTCGCAGTGGTGGGAGACAAGCCCCTTCAAAGGTCAAAGCAAAGGCCTTAACCTTTGAAGGGGCTTTTGATTTTCAAATAAAATTGACCTGAAAGAAAGGGATTGGATTTGAGGACTTAGACAAGACCAAAAATAAAGATTTTATTGAAAATAAGCCAAAGGAGGATAAAGAATATGCCCTTGCATTTACGATGGTGGGAGACAAGCATAGCGAGGTGAGTGAAGAAATGAGTCTTTCAAGAGAATCAATTTTAATATTAGTGAGATTGCGGCGGAAGTTATTCCAAGTAGGCAAGAAGGAATTACAAGGACGGTTGAGATGGTGAGAATTTTCACTGAGATAACTCTATAAAGTTCTAAAACTTGAGAGCAAAAAAGGTTGACTTCTCCACCATAAGTCTTCCCAGAACAGGATTCTCTCCCATTCCCCACCACAAAGCGGATGTGTGGGACAAAAACTTGAAAGACTTATGCAATAGTCTTCCAAGGACATCCATGTGACCATCTAACCAAAAAGTTGGTGTCTCATGCATTAGGATGTGTGCCATAAATGCTCGCAATAACCTGATACCAAAGACCACAACTTTACTTAGGGAACCTCCAAAGTCACTTCCCTAATAAAGCACTGTTTCTCAAAGAAGTCATCCCTATTCTTAGACCTCTAAACTCCTTTGGCCTACATATCACTTCCCTGACCAATAAGATGATCTTTCTTACCATCCCCAGTCCCAGACCAAAGGAAGTCCCTTTGCATTTTCTCAATCTTTGAGGCTATTGATGTTGGGATCTTGAAAAGAGAAAATAACTAGGAATGTGAGACAAACATGGCCAAATTAAGGTTATTCTCCCTCCTAAAAACAAAAAAGCCTAGTTCCACCCATCTAACCTCCTCGAGATTCTATCAATCATTGCTATCCAAAATCCTATTGTCTTTGAATTCCCTCCAAATGGGAACCCCAAATAGGAGAGAGGTCACTTTGAAACTCTACAATCAAGCATCGCAGCAAACCTGGATAACTCCTAGCTAACATTAATACCGGAGAGAGTGCTCTCCTCTAATTATTTTTAAACTTGATAACAAGCCAAAAACCAAAAAAAATAGGTTAAGGTTCTGCAAAATTTTCGGAGAAACTTTTGAGAAGAAATGTTGTCATCTGCAAATTGTAAAAATAAAAAATAAAAAAATAAAAATAAAAATAAAAAAAATAAGAAGAAGCACTAGTCTTATCCCTATCAACAATGAAACCCATAGTTAAACTACTTTCCTCCCTTTTCATCATCATCCTACTTAGGACATCCACTACAATGGTATAAAGAAAAGGAAAAAGAGGATCTCTTTGTCTCAAGCCTCTAGTGTCCTTAACCCAACGTGTGGCATTTCTGTTAACGGGGACTGCAAAACTTGTTGAAAGAAGGCAACCCCTTATCCATGATCTCCATTTTGTGCTGAATCCTTTCCTTTCTAGAACATGATCCAAAAAACCTCAACTCACATTTTTTTTTTTATAGGAAACAACACCAAGATATATTGATAGAAAAAGATGTACAAAAGGAGGATGAGGAATCCTCCCAACAAAGGAGAAACAAACCAACACAAAAATAACACAAGAATAAAGCAAAATACTACTCTATGTCAGCTACACACTGCTAACCAATCTAGTTGCAATACGTTAAGGGGAATGCCCTTAAAAACCGCCGAACAAAAAGCCCAAAGAGAAGCAAGGAAATGAATGGAGTCCCAAAGATTCTCTGAACTCCTAGCTTTGTCCTCAAAGATCCTAACATTTCTTTCCTGCCACACTACCCAAATTAAGGTTATGCACGCATTTTGCCATAAAGTTAACCCCCTTTTGGTCTTGCCAAAACCCTTAAAATTGATTAACATCATGTCTGAAATGCTTCTCGGCGGAACCCAAACCAAATTGGCTAGCTGAAAAAGTCTATGCCACAACCCCAACGACACAGAACAATGAAGGAAGAGGTGATCTGCCGATTCTCCTTGCTCCATGCATAACTTACAAATGTCAGGACTAAGAGCTTTGTGGGGTCTCCTCAACTGTAGCTTGTCATTAGTATTTACCTTCTTGTGTGCCACAAGCCAGACAAAGGCCTTGACTTTGAAAGGTGCTTGAGAATTCCATACAAACTTAGTGGGGAAAAAGTTAGATGAATCAAATGATCGATGGATTCTTCATGTACAAAAAACACCGATTTGCTAAAGACTAACCTCGTCTCTGAACTTGATCCAAGGTTAGAACTTTACCCCACACTACTTCCCACGCAGAAAAACTAACTTTTGGCTGGACCCACGAAATCCAAGGTTATATCCTTGAATACATCCAAATTAGATATATCTTCATTTTAGTATTAAATGTGTTTTCAATATGTGTAATATTGTTTGTTTTATCATTTCTTAGAGTATTTTCAACATTCAAATGGGTTTTGATCAAGTTTCCTTGAAATTGAGTTGTCGTTATTCTATGAGGTTTTTATATTTTTCATCTTAATACTAAAATAAATATATATTTGACTTGGATGCATTCAAGGATATAAAAAAAATGATATATATTTATAATTATTTTTTTTGTTTAAGAATGTTTTACAATTTTATTTACAAGTTTATTTATTTTTTATTTTATTTATTTAATTTTTTATAGGTAATTTTATTTACAAGTTTATGCTCCTATTCTATTTAAATCATACAAAAGATTGATTAAGAAGATTATCATGATAATTTTTATATTTTCAACAATTAGTAAAATGAAATTTATAAATAAGATCATTAATATTAATTTATTTACTAAAATTTTATTTTAATATTCGTTTTTTGCAAAGACATAAAGGTTTAGGAGACACAAGTAAAGTTTATATAAATTATATGATATGATATATATATATTAATAAAGGCAAAATTGCCGTGGTGGTAGACAGCCACCTTCCCATGCTAGAAGGCTTAAGTTTGAGCCCCTAGTCCCCCACTTCCATTAACTTTTATAAAGGCTTTTCCTTTAGATTTTAAAAGGTGTTGAGTTATGATATGATGTGGTGCAATATCAACACAAACAATTGCCAAAATATCAATGACAAATAGGAAAAATCTAGAGAAATAGCAGTTTCCCTGGAGTTGAAATTCTGGCCCCATTTTGTTTCTGACCACACTGAAATCTGAAATTTTGGCAAGAGTAGCATAAATTTTCTTCCTTGATTCTGACCATCCAAGTTCATCACCATCCATCAAAATGGGGGAAACTTAAAAAATAAGAACTAATATAGTAAAGAAAAATTTTCATTTTTCATCCATCATCATCTCTTAAAATCATCATTCTGACCAGCTAAGTAACATACGTTCATTTGAATAATGCTTCCTTATATCTGTTGAAACAATAATTATATACTTAAGTTTTGATCTTCAACATATGCTTTGAACTGCACTTAAAATTTTCTCAAGTAGGATCATCCTCTCTTCCTTTCCTTTTTGTCACCCATTTTTCTCCTTTAAAAAAATAATCTTTTTAATAAAAATGTAAATATGTAGGGCATATTATAATACCCACCACTTAACATTTTTACCTATCAAAAAAAAAAAATTATAATAACTACCACTTAAACAATTATCACATGTACACAACATCATGCACAGTAAATATTTGAAAACTAGGGCTAAAGACACTTAAGGATAAAGGAGGCTACAGCCCACTTACTTCCCAAGAATATACATGCATCTTGGAATTTTTGAGGACAACAATAATGCTCAAAAGCCATTTGGTTGAGTCTAAAGACATTCCTGTCAGGTGGTATTGAATTAAGATGGTACTAAAGTGTATATAGGAGAGAGCTCTTATGGAGCTTGATACATTCTGGTTAAAGACATTCCTGATAAGGTGGGACATGATCAACACTCTTGATAAGGGAAGGTATCACAAATGCCCTTCTTGTGACAGCTTCCACTAGGCATCTTGGGCAAGGGAAAGTGGACAATCATCAAAAATCCCAAAGAGCAAGTAGCTTAAATTCCATTTTTTTTAATCATGCCACATGTCATGAAACCACTACCACCAGTTGTCATTCACTACCACATATACTCATAAATTGTAGAACCATAAGCCATGTGTAGCCTTTTTGGTTTTCTGATTCCAATAGGAGAAATCCAAAATTTGAAAACAAGGAAAAAATGAAAGAAGAAAATGAAAATTAAAAAAGGGCAAGAAAGCTAGAAAATAGGAGTGATAAGTTCCAGAAGTAGATTTACCTGAGCATTTCATCAGGGAGAGGACGTAATCTCCAATCTGCATTCTGATATCTGCAGATTTAAGTGATCAACCTTGTAAAATACTGAAGAAAAAGACAGTCAAGTTACAAGGAGCAGCAGATAACTTGAAAACTTTTTTACATAAAATGCCTACTCTTTGTTTGCAGTGACTCCACAATAGTGGTGCAGAAGGTGCTCCAGACTATTTCTTTCCAATTTCAGTACCCTTGAGGCCTATGGTTAAGAGGGGGAAAAAAATTAATTTCCTGGACCCTACAAAATAAACCCTAATAAATAACACAATGACATAACTTGTAAGGAAGAACTCTAAAAAGGATTAAAAAGTTAGTCAACAAAGACAAAAAAAAAAAAAAAAAGACACCAAAGAACTCCAAAAATCTATATATCCAACTCGAGTGAGAATTATTGCAGGACACAAAACTATTCCAGGTGGTGATAATGCCCTTCCCATAAAGAACTGGTCATTTATAACCATATGATATAGATTGGAAAGGAGGTCAGAGCATGGCTTGTACTCCTTTTAATATGCAATTAAACATAAAGACAATATATCTGCCAAATTTGTTGCTTTTCTGAAAGTTTTAACAAAATTTCTAAAACCAGACAACATTTCTTAAACAAGTGTCTTTAGCTGCTTTCATAAAGCTCCACAAGATTCACATCACATCTTCTTAAGGGAAGAAGAGAGGCAAGAGAATTTATTAGAGCTGGAAAGGAAGTTAAGAGGCAATTTTTATAGTTAAATGCACATAAGATGGGGAACATCTCATACCACTCGTGAACATGTAGGAATACTGTAAGTAAAATGCATATGAAAACAAATATTGAAGAAAAAAACAGTATTTCAGTAACATAACAGCAATCAGAACAGAATTACCCCTTAGAGTGTGTAATGCCAAGGGGTTCATGTGTATCCCTAATTCTTTACTAAGAAATAAGCATCTTATTTCTAAATATAAGTAGTATACTTAAAATGCACATAACTTTGGAAGTTTTGATTTTTTGGGGATATAAGATGACCTCAAAAGTGGGAATATATCTTTTCCATATAAAATTTACATTCTTTTATTCTCTAATATATCTTATCCACATAAAGCTTATATTCTTTTATTCTTGTTCCTTGAGAATGAGAAAAGGAGGAAAATGAACAATCCATTTTTATTTCCCCCTTGATTATAAATAAATCTGATCTTCATAAATATTATATTATAGGTTATCATGTATATTTAGATTAATTCTCAAGCCCCCCTTGGTTACAAATAAATCTGATCTTCATGAATATTATTTTATAGGTTATCATGTATATTCAAATTAATTCTCAAGCAATTCCTCCAATAACCAAATGCAAAAATGAGAATAGAACTTGACAAGAATCTCAAATTCCCAATATCATCAACATTAGAATGAGAATCTTACATCTATTACAATCTGGGGATTCATTTTGAAAATAGATTTTTCATTCCCAATTCTAGATGTTAGTAAACTAAACATATTCCTAATCCTGTTTCAAGTGGTAAAGGTTAGATGGGGTTAGGATACATCTCGGGTTCAAATTTTCTCATTTTATTGCATGAAAAAATGTTATAGCTGGGCACAGGTCACACAAATGCTAAAACACTACATAGAACTGACTTAGGAGATAGGTTACAAAAGAATCCATTGTGAAATGGTTGTTTTTGACTTGAACCATACAGTCGATTTTCTATTCTGTCACCTCTACTTGACTAGTTATTCAATGTTATTTGTCTAGTTTGTGACACGGGTATTTTTTTTACCTGGTCAATCATAAAGTGCCATGTCACATAGAAGCCCACACTCCAAACAGTAAAGACCCCTTTCAGAAGGACGTCAGATCCTGAGATCTTTAATGCTAGGAAAGTTGCATCACCAGTTGATGCTAAAACCAGGAAAAGTGTCATGTAACATAGGAGCCCACACTCCACATAAAGAAGGTCCTTTTTTTTTTTTTTTTGATAGATAAGCACAGAATATATTGATAAGAGGCCAAAAAGCCACAACATATACAGGGAGTATACAAACTAGCTAAGCCTCACAACCAAAAAGAAAGCAAAAAAACCCCACCAGCCCTTATCTGGAGGCTATCCACTCCAAGAAGCCTATAAGAGACAACGACCTCTCTTCACTATACAGTCTCGCCCAGCACCATAAATTACACATAAAAGAATTTTTTAATTTCTGAATATCTATCACCCCTCCCCTAAAAGCAAGCCTATCTCTTCACTATAAAGAAGGTCCTTTTTAGATGGACTTCAGATCCTAAGATCTTTTTTTTTTCTTTTTCAATAGGCAAATAAGATTTATATTAACGTCATCTAACAAGAAGTGCATTCAAGTATACACAATGTATACAAAGGCCCCAAAAGGCCATAACCAAGCAGAGGGATACACAAAATATAACTCCCACCAACTACATAGAGCTTAACCAATCAATAAAAGTTCAACATGGACAAAGAGTGGTCTCTTATGTACACTCTTAATTCATTTCAAAATGAAACATAAATAATTGTTTGAGAGCGTGATCGGCCTTTTTAGTATTCCCATACACAAGCCTATTCCTCTACTTCCATATGATCTAGAATAGGCATAAGGGAATAGCTCTCCAACCTTTCTTCCTCTTTCTCCCAACAAAGGAACCATGCCAGCACAGGGGTACCTTCTTTACTAAGGATTATGTTTCCCACTCTATGTCAAACAGAGCAAAAGTCAACTACCACAAGATTATTGCTTTCAAGCAATGAAATAGGATGTAATCAACTGTTTCTTCTTCTTCTACTTTACATACATAGCATCTATTTGGCATCATCCATCCCTTCCCTTTGAGAGGATCCAATGTCAATATCCTTCCCCATGCAGTTTCCTAAGAAAAAGGTTGACTATTGATGGAACCTAAGGGTTCCAAACAATAGTGATATCTTTGATGCTGGGAATGTTGCATCTCAATGGATGCCAACACCAAGATAAGTGATACAACAGGAGCATAAAAATTCTAACACCACACAAGTTTTATGAAATGAAAGATCAAAGAAGACAAAAGAAAAGAATAGAAGATCTTTTATTTTTTTATAGGTAATTTTTTTTTCCCATTGGGACTAGAGCTTGGAACCTCTCGCTAAAACATCAAGGCTCTTAGGAAATCACACTTAAGATTCTTAATTGAAAATGAGAAGGACATCATCCTTTTCAAAAACCCATGTAGCTACAAAACTCTAGCTAATTTCTATTAAGAAATTTGAAATATTGCATAAGTTTTTATACACTTAGATAACTCATTTTCCTAATGCGACTTAGATTCTATTTCCTATTAAAGAGAGATGAATCTTTTTCGTAATCAAATGAAAAGCTAAAACAAATAGAAATTTGAATAGAAAAAAAAACTAGTAAAACCAATTATAAAAAATAAAAAAAATCTAACCATAATTGCGGGATATTTGTCTATCCATGTGCAAAGTACGAATACTAAACTAACCATGTTAAGGTCTTAAAAAGGGTGCTTCCTTCATCCCCCATCATCCCTCTTAATTGAGAAAAAACTAAATCTCTAATTATTAAATCAAATGGCACCTTTTCTAAAAATTGAGATTGAGACACTAAAGTTGATTCCAAATACAATAAGAAAGACCCAACAGCATGACGAACCACTCATTGAGACCACTCTTTACCTTGAAAGTTGTATTCTACTCATCCTTAGATCATATCCTAGCTTATTTGTAACCACTCTCCCAATTGATCTTTGAAGAGATAGTGAATCCACCTTCATTTATAAAATATAACAAGTCAGGGTATTGAAACTTGTATTTCACAACAATTTTGATTATTGTATGACTATCAACACACATGCACCAACAACCATCCTGTTTGGGCAAACATAAAGCTAGTACATGGGTTAAGACTGTCATGAATAGAACACCTTCAAAAGAGACCTTACAACTTGCCTTTTAAGCTTTGCATGCTCTAATATATTCATACAATATGCTTCAAGGTTAGGAGATTGAGAACTTGACGACAAATCAATGGCAGGTTTAGCACTTTGTACGTGTGGTAATTCATTGGGTAAATCATTGAGGGCGACATCTGAAAAATCATAGCAATTTGGATACATTTTAGTGTTCTTTTGCAGGTGAAGGGAGTGCTAGATCTCTGTTTTCTTTCATTAGAACAGCATACACAGCTATTTGACTTTCCTCCCCTTCAAACTATTTCCAAATTTCCCACTATCTTATGAATATGATCAGGTTTGGCTAAAAGTGAATTTGCTAGATAAAATTTGGCATATCAACTGTAAGATCCATCAAAACCTTCTTTTTTTAATCAGAAACATGAGATGCATATATTAAGTTTAAAAAGAATATGAGAAGGATGAGAAGTCCTCCCCACAATTACAAAAAACTTGATCAAAATATGATTGAACTCCTCCACTATACAAGGAGTCTATAAAACAGGTTTAGACTACTACAACACAAAAAACAAAGATGTCATCTCCTCAAGTTCTGACTAAGCTCCTACCAATGATGTCCAACCCCTTTTAATCTACACCCTACATGTCAATTGAGTTGAATAACACCAAGGGGAATGCCTTTAAAAGCTTCAATGCATGAGGCCCAAATAAAACATAACCTACCTAGTAGGGCTTGTTAAGCATACTTGGATTCACTCCCCTAAACCCCCTTCTCAAATAAGAACATAATAGCTCAATTTACCAAGTGCATTTTTTTTGCTTGCCTTAATAGCCCTAGAGTTATCCTACCTAGGTCTTCCTTTGGGAGGGAACCAAAAGGCTTGTGGCTTTTGGGATCCATTGATTGAGAGAATCTCGAGGAGATTAGATGGATGGCAAAAGGCTTACTTATCTTTTGGAAGTAGGATAACTCTTATCCATTCTTGCCTTTCCCACATGCCTAGCTACTTTCTCTCCTTGTTTAAGATTCTCGCATCAGTGCCTGCAAAAATTGAGAGATTGCAAAGGGATTTGTTATGGTCAGGGGTTGGGGAAGGTAAAAGAGATCATCTTTTAGTTGGGATGTAGTGTGTAATCCAAAGGCAAAATGGGGATTGGGATTTGGGAAGATTTCTCTAAGGAATGTCGCTCTCTTAGGGAAATGGCTGTGGAGGTACCCTAGGGAGGGTTCAACTCTATGGCATCAGGTTATTTTAAGCATTTATGGGACACATTCCAATGGTTCGAATGTCAACACTATAGTCAGATGGTCACATCGTTGTACTTGGAAGGCTATTGCACAAATCTTTTAGGATTTTTCCAAGTATACTCGGTTTGTGATAGGAGATGAGGAAAGAATTCAATTCTGGGAAGACTTTTGGTGGGGAAACCAACCTTTGGGATCCCAAATATCCAAGACTATTTGGAGTAGTCACGGATAAAAATATTCCTATATCTACAACTCTCGATTCTACTCGTCCCTTCTCTTGGAACTTTAATTTTCATCGTAACTTTTCCGATTCTGAAATAGAAGATTTAGAATGCCTCATGCGGTCACTTGATTGTTTGCATTTATCACAATCGATTTCAGATGCGAGATCCTGGTCTTCATCTTCTTCAGGGCTTTTTACCGTCAAATCTTTCTTTCTAGCCTTGTCCCAATTTTCTGGTTCTTCTCCAGTTTTCCCTACTAAATTCGTTTAGAATTCTCAAGTCCCTTTCAAAGTCAAGTCTTTTGTCTAGTTAGTGGCACACAAGAAGGTAAATACTAATGACTTGCTACAATTGAGAAGACCCTACAAAGCTCTTAGTCCTAACATTTGTAAGTTGTGCATGAAGCATGGAGAATCAGTAGATCATCTTTTCCTACATTGCTCTTTGACGATGGGGTTGTGGCACAAATTATTTCAGTTAGCCAAGATGGATTGGGTTCCCCCGAGGAGCATCTCCGACATGATGTCCATCAATTATAAGGGTTTTAGTTTATCTAAGAGATGGATAGTTTTGTGGTCAGTTGCGTGCATTGCTTTAATTTGGATTGTGTGGCGGGAAAGAAATACGAGGATATTTGAGGATAAAGTAAGGAATTCAGAGAATCTTTGGGATTCTATTCGTTCCCTTACTTCTCTTTAGGTTTTTTGTTCCAAGGTTTTTAAGGGGATTCCCCTTAATGTGTTACAACTAGATTAACTAGCATTGTGTAGTTCCAATGGGTTGGTCTAACCTAGAGAGTTTGTTTGTTTCTACATTGTTTTTTCTTATTTTTGTATTCTTGTAGTTTAGATTTTCTTTGGTGAGAGGATTCATCATCCTTCTCTTGTACTTCCTTTTTCTATCAATATATCTCTTTGTCGTTTCCCATCAAAATATATATATATATACACTCTTAATTAACATGACAATGTTATTCTCTTCCAACTGGCTAATCTCCTTTAAACTTCTCCACTAACAAGGCTTAAAGCACCTTTAGACTAAAAAGGAACCCTTGAAAAGGAGACCTATACAAGTACCAGACAATTTCCCTTGTAATAAGGAAGGTGAATGCCTACATTTTTTTTAATCAGAAACAAACAAATGTATTAATTAAGAATAAATAAAACATGAGAAGGATGAAAAATCCTCCTCATGAAACATAAACCTGATCAAAAGATCTAAATAGAACTCCTTTATACAAGGGGTTATACAAAATGTACAAAAAGCCTATAAACGTGGAACAACTCCTGGCCCTGTAGACCCTACCCTAAGGTGTGCAAATTGAAAACCAACTAAGTTAAATTACACTCAAAGGATAAGATTTTAAAATGTCTATACAATAAGCCTAAAAAGAAACAAAGAAATGAAATGCATCCCACATCATCTCTGGCATCTTCCAAGTGTCTTAAAAAAATCCTAGTGTTCCTCTCTCTCCACACAATCAACAACGAAGAGAGACATATGATCCTCCAAAGAGTTTTGCCTCTAATAGAGTTCCCAAAACACTTGAAAGAAATCACCATCATATCACGAATATTGTCTTATTGAACCCACGCCGTCCCCACCTATGAGAAAATCTTATGCCACAGTCCCAAAGTAATCGAACAATGTAAGAAGAGATGATCAACCGTCTCACTACTCCTACAAACGAGGCACCAATCAGGGCTAAGGGCTTTAAAAGGTCTTTTCAACTATAACATGTCACTGATATTTACCTTCTTATGTGCCACTAACCAAGCAAAAGTCATGACCTTAGTAGGGACTCTTACTTTCCATAAAAAGTTAATTGGATAGAAAGAAATAGAATCTAAGAAATTGGATAAGTCTAAAAGAAAATACTTTACTAAGAAAACTCCTGAAGAGGACATTCCTCACCAAGTACACACCTGAAGATTTTACTGGGTAGAAAGGTGCATGCCTACATTCTACACCAAGATCAATTCACTTTCATCCAAATTAACGATCAAAATAGAGACCACCTAAAGGCAAAGGAAGACGCATTAAGACAACAAAGTGATTCAAGTCTAGCCCATAAGAAAGCAAACCTTGAAAAAACCTCAAAATCCCTGACCTATCAAGGTAACCAATTGGTTAGAGCGAATGCCATGATGTGTGGTACCGGCGCACAATCCTGGGTTTGATTTGTACAACTAGTTGAATGCCCTAGATTATCAGGTGCTGGTTGTGAAAGATGTGGTTAGCACCCAGAAGTTTGGGTCCCCATGGAGAGCCTAAAAGGCTCAACCATGGAGGCTCCTTAGTTATCAAAATAAGTAAATAAAACCTCAAAATCCTTATTAAACTCCTTCTACCATCCTTGCAAAGGGAATGATGGATCCCTCGTGGAGACCCTTAGAACCCTCAAACAAACTATAATAGCCTCATCTACTAATGCAATGAAATGCAACAATAAGATATTTTTTTTTTTATAAGTAAACCAGAAATGCATTAAAGAAGAGGCAAAAAGCCACACAGCATACAGGAGGAATACAAAGTGACTAAGGCTTCAAAAACAAAAAACCAAGAGAGCCTCACCACCCCTTAAGTGGAAGCTAACCACTCCAAAAAGCCTATAAGGGAGAGAGACTCCTCTCCTATATACAATCTAGCCCAACTCCATAAATTACAAACAAAAAAATTCTTGAGTTTCTGGATATTCAACACACCCCCCCTAAAGGCTAATCTATTCCTCTCCTTCCAAACCGTCCAAAAAATACACAACGGAATGGATTTCCAAATCTTTTTCCTTTTCTTCCCCACAAAAGGACCCCTCTAGCTACTTAAGACCTCTTTTACAGTTTCTGGAAAGACCCACTTAACATCTACTAACCCAAGAATAATATCTCACAAGACTCTAACCACTATACAGTGTATAAGCATATGATTTACATTTTCTTCTTCACAATCACACAAAAAACAGCAATTAAGGAGCTGCAACCCTCTTTTCTGAGCCTATCAAGAGTAAGCACCTTCCCCCACGTAGCCTCCAAAGCGAAGAACGCGACTTTGGTTGGAACTCCATCCACCCAAATACACCTTGAAGGGAAAGCGGTGTCATTAGGATTGGCCAGCAAGCTATACACTTCCTTGATCTTCAACTGTCTATTTCTTCCTCCCTTCCAAACAACTGAGTCTTCCTCCAAAGAAGGACTATGACTCCTCAACACATGGAGCAAATCCCCTACCATATCCAGCTCCCAATCATTAAAATCCCTCAAAAAATTTAGATTCCAACCTCCTTGACCTCCCATTTTGGTCCCACATTTCCTCCACTGTTGCATTCCTATGAGCAGCCATGACAAAGGGTTGGGGGAAACAATGGGACAGCGTTGTACCAGTACACCAAATATCAGTCCAGAATCTGATTTTGGTGCCCTTCCCAACTAAGAACGTCATATTATCCCAGCACCAAGCAGTTTCCTTCAAGATCTCCTTCCAAATGCCCCATCAGCCTTCTTTGTCCTCCATCTAAGACCCTCTTGCCCCATACTTCGTCATAATCACTTGTTTCCAAAGATTATCTTTGTCACAAGCATACCTCTATATCCACTTACCAAGCAAGGCTTTGTTCAAAAGGGCTAACTTCCTTAGGCCTAACCCACCCTTATTCTTATCCATACAAACCACCTCCCATTTAACTAGATGAGCTTTCCCCTCCAAGTTCGCCCCCCCCCCCCCCCCCCCCCCCCGGGGCAATAAGAAGTCCCTTTGCACTTTCTCTAACCTTCTAGCAACGATCTTGGGCATCTGAAAGAGAGACATTTGATAGATTGGCATGCTAGCCAAAGTGCTCTTTATGAGGGTAATTCTCCCCCCTTTGGAAATAAACTATCGTTTCCAAAGCACAAGTCTCCTCCACACTCTCTCTTCCACCCCATCCCACACAGAAGGAGCCATGTTAAGAGCCTCTAAGGGCAGACCCAAATATTGAGAGGGCAAGGAACCCACCCTGCACCCTAACTCCACTGCCAACTCATCAATCTCATCCACCTCACCAACTGGGATGATTTTACTTTTGGCTAAGTTAATCCTTAGACCTGAAGCAGCTTCAAACCAAAAAAGGAGCCAACTTAAGTGGGTTAGCTTGCTCTTTGTTCGCTCACTAGAACACAATTGTGTCATCAGCAAAGAATAAATCTGAAATGTTCATAGGGGGTCTTCTGCCACCCCAAATGCTACATCTTGAAAGGAATCCCCCCTCAACAGCCCTCCTAACGAGAACATCCAGCGCTTCCATTCCCATAACACTCCTTGTCTAAGCCCCTTAGAACTAGGAAAAAAGGCCAGCTGGAACCCCATTAACCATGACTGAAAATTTGGCTAAAGTTTAGCAATTCCACATCCACCCCACCCACTTTAGGCCCAAAGCCCATTTTTTGCAAGGCCTTCAGCAAAAACTGCCAGTTAATGCAACAATAAGATATATGATCTACCTCACTTAATCTCTATCTTCCTAAAGCTTACACAAGTAACATATTAAGGAGGAAACCCAATTAACATGATTAGAAGGGTTTTCAATATCAAGTTTACAGCCCACACCTGATAAACCAATCCTCATCTATCACTCAACACCCATCGAAAATGAAGTGCCTTTCTACAAATGCATATGGGAATCTAAGAACACCTACCAAATCACATTTTTAGCCTTTGCACAAAGCTGATCAGTCTAGAATCCATTTAAGACTTGACACCAATGTCCTTTCTTCCCAATTAGAACATGAGGTATTTCCCATAACTCCCCTAAGGATTAAATAGTCTCTAACAAAACCATCATATCTCTCTTTTCCCTAACAAAATTCAATTTCGGAAAGGCTTGTCAACCTATTGGACCTGGAGGCCTGAACATCCAATTAAATTGAAGTAGCTTACTACTAAAACGTCTCTATCATTAAGAACAGGGAACAAAAGTAGAAAGCTCAATTAAGAGAAATCTCCACAAACGCCCTGCCCCCCCGGCGCAACAGCATGATAGTACCTTGCCTTACCTCCCTTTTTCAAAGACCATCCCTCAAAGGCAAGCCTCCTTACCCCCATTCACTCTCCTCCCTTAGGAAGACAACATATTCCAATTAACAAGATCAAGCTTTACCCCCTCAAGACTACCTTAAAGAAGCCTTGCTGAAGCATTAAACCAATTAAACACCCAAGCAAACATGATGGAAGTATACATGCAATAGACCTGCAAGTTCGTTAAGGTGGTCTTTAATAGCTTAACTCTATGTAATTCGTAAGGGTACTGACTTTTCTGAGGGGTTAACATCAGCTCTAAACCGTTCTTTTTTATAGTGGATCCCACATCGGTGATAAAGGTGCTTTGGTTTCATCAGACTAAAGTAACAAATGACACATGTTCCGTGTTTATGACTCTAGAATCCCAACATAGATATTGAATGACTGAATTGCCTAGTAAGAAAAAAATTCAACCACAAAAGGACAGTGTACTTACAAAAATAAATTTTTTTACCAGACGATATTTCATTATTGATGATTCAAGGGCAAGAACCATGTTTTCCAAATTAGATTGGGATAAAATGCATGATTTTCAGTGAATATATTTAATAGCATTGTGAGACATATTTACCTGGGTAATGGTTGTACTCATATGCCACTTGAATTGAACTTTGAAGACACAAAAGAACCAATTTCCAAAGGCTCATTTGGCTATACTTTCGCATTCAAACCCTCATTTTCATTTCATTTTTCAAACTAGCATGCACCTAAAAGCTTTCTCTCAACATTTTCATTCTAATTTTCACTGAAAGTGCTCAAAGTGGCCTTGAGGAAATGTTGTATCAACTTCTCTCAATGACTCGCCACTAGAAGAACAGGAAAAACGTTCTAAAATTGTTTTTAAGCTAGGCCTTAAAGAAACATTTTAAATCTCTCTCAAAGACAAAGTGATCCCTACTCTGTCCAAACTACTACTACTATGATGAATTCCAACTTTTCAAGCTTTAGAATAGTAATATGACACAGAAAATGCTCAATCTGATTTACCTTATGGTACAAAGCACACATGATTTATCATAACGAATAGCATAAGCTGTGGTTCAATCTTTTCAAAAGCAAACACATATTTCATCCTTCATAGAAATATATAAAGATACTTAATGGTCATTATAGCATGTATTTATATGTAATGTTTCCTATGGAGGTTAAAATGTGTGGGAGGTTGGAGTCCCAGTGGCTACCCTTCCCCCCCCCCACAAACAAAAAAATAAAAATAAAAATAAGAATAAAATACAAAGTTTACCTATTGAAAATATTTTTTTTTTTTTTTTTTTTTTTTTTTTTTTGATAGGAAACATCAAATATATATATAAAAGGAAAAGAAATACAAAAGGAGGATAAGAAATCCTCCTACCAAGGAAGCTAGATTACAAAGATGCTATCCCAAGAAAATAAATTATGCATACCAGTCATTCTAAATAATTTTTGTCTAAAATGCCATGAAGCAGAAAATAAGGCTCGTACAAAATCCCAGAATCCAAATAAACTACTGTTTCAAAGCAAACCTGTCCAGTATCAAACATGTTGCAGATGTATATGCCAAAATCCCGTTGAAGCCAAACAATATCCCGATCTGCCCCGTGCATAACCTAATTAATTAGGTATATCATCACAAATGAAGTAGATCCATTACAATACCAAAAATAAGCAACAAGACAGAGATCAACCTTTTTCTTTGTTGGATCTTTGAAGACCTCCCTCAAATATGGACCAACATGAATGCGAAGCTTTAGTGTGTCAACAACAAAATCCTCAGTCCTAGTAGAGATTTGCATCAAGCAAGTCAACCCTTGAAAAGATCGATACTGATTATGTTCCAGATCAACCTAGACAATAGTTCAAAAAGACAGAGACCTGCAAATTAGCTAGTCCAGATGACATTATTTACAACAGAAACAAAAGAATAAAAACCTGAAAAGAAATTCCATACTGAGTTAACAAGAAGACAATGACATTATTTACAAAAGAAACAAAAGAATAAAAACCTGAAAAGAAATTCCATACTGAGTTAACAAGAAGAAAATGACATTATTTACAAAAGAAACAAAAGAATAAAAACCTGAAAAGAAACTCCATACTGAGTTAACAAGAAGAAAATGACATTATTTACAAAAGAAACAAAAGACTAAAAACCTGAAAAGAAATTACATACTGAGTTAAAAAGGAGGAATTCTTACTCTAGATGAGCTAAAAAGGAGGAGTTGGTGTTTACCAAACAGATGTTATATGTGTAAAGATGAAGAGGAATAAGCAAACCATCTCCTCTTCATTGTCCTAAGACAATCATACTTTCACAGCTTATTGTTGCTCTTTTTTATATTCAATGGGTGGTTTTATTCACAATCAAGGATGGCCTCCTTATCTGGCAAGGTGCCTTTGTAGGGAAGAAAAGGAAGAAGGCGTGGAAAGCATCTATTTTGTGTTTATTTTAAACCCTATGTAGGGAGAGAAATCAGAGAGCTTTTGAATATTTTGATTTGACAGACCAAGCTATTTTAAGGTCCTTTATGCAAATGTTCTTGGAATGGGTCAGGGTGCATTTAGGGTGTTTGCTCATTGTCTTTATTTGATTTTATTGATTGGTTGGGTTACAAGTGAGACAAGGGTTTGTTTTTGGTGTTCCCCTCCCTTTTTTTTTCAGCTTTCATGCCTTATATACATCATGTATACTTTTGGGCACTTTTTTAATACAATTTATTTTACCTAAAAAAAAAAAAGAAAAAAGAAAAGCATGGAGAGTGTTTAAGGCCAAATAAGGCTTGACGTAGGCAACGAGAGAAGAACCAAATTTGGCAAGTAATGTGGTGTAGTTATGTTCCTTTAAAGGATTCTTTTTATAGGTGATGTTCCTTTAAAGGATTATTTTCCATCTTTATTCTCTTTTGCAACTCCCAAGGAGGCTTAGGTGAATGCTATTAGGGCAGTAAAGGGCGAGCTAGTCTTGCAGAACCTATAATTTTGAAGACATTTCCAAGAATGAGAAATGGATAATGTTAAAGGAGCTACTTTAGAAGCTACATGTGTTAGGAAGGAGAAGTGTGAAGAAGGATAAAATGGAGCAAAAGGCTAGTAAGAGTAGAGAATTCTTGGTAAAGTCTTTCTACTCTACCTTGGAGTTAAAGTGAGAAGAATCTTGCCCTTAGAGCTTAAACTCTTATGAAAATGGATTTCGTGTGAGAGGCTCTATAGGAAAGAATCTTAACTATGGATCAACTCAAAAGAAGAGGATGGTTTTTGACGAGTTATTGTTATATGTATCAAAATGTAGAGGAACTAACAAGCCATTCCTCATCCATTGTCTTTCTACTCAATCTTGAGTTGGAGAGAGAAGAGTCTTGCCCTTAGGCTTAGAGTCGTATAAAAGTGGATTTCTTCATGTGGGAGGCTCCATAGGAAAGGATCTTAACTATGGATCAACTCAAAAGAAAAGGATGGCCTTTGGCAAGTTATTGTTATATGTGTCAAAATGTAGAGGAATTAGTAAACCATTCCTCATCCATTGTAGAATGCTAAGGGGCTATGGCACATTTTGTTCTCTTTGAGACATATTGTGGATTCTCCCTTCTTCGATAAAAGAATTGTTAATGGGTTGGTATGGGAGTTTTGTGGGTCAAAAACAAAAAAGGCTTGGAGAACAACTTTTTGCCTATTTTGGACAATTTGGCAAGGGTATATTAGAACAAGCTTTGAAGGGGTGCAATGCTCATATTAATTTCTTTAAGATTCCCTTATTTGTAACCTATAACTGTGGTCTCAAGGGCAATGTTCAAGTTAGTTCCTTCTCCTTGCTAACCTTCATTGAGTAGTTGTAACTTAAATAATTAGAATGTGGTTGTTGATCGTATCTATTGCTTTTTAGATGTATAATTCTTGTGTACTAGGTGTGTGCAGTTTTTTTTATCGGCGTTTTTAACATATTCTCATTTGTGTACCATGGTTGTCGCTAAATACTCTAATCAAGAGAAGGTTACAATGTTTACATGACATGTCAAAGTAGAAATTTCATGGAGCACAAACTGTTGATAGGCAGGTAATAAGATTTTATAAATAGGCACCAAATGAACAGCACATTAAAGTATTTTTTTTTTTGATAAGTAAATAAGAGCTTCATTAAAGAAGAGTCACAAAGCCCCAAAGCAATGAACAGCACATTAAAGTATATGGCATATACAACGGGCACCAAGAAAGCACATCCAAGAGAGAGGATGCAAAAAACAAACTTCCCACCGTTAGTGAGAGCCTAGCCAATCTCGAAAGGCATGGAGCATACATCTATGTACAAAAAATGCACAATGGAGCCGCTCTCTAAACCTTCTTACATTTTTTGCCCACAAAAGATCCATGCCACCTAGTCTCTTTGACTGTGGGAATCCCCTTATTCGACATGGTTTCCTTTCCTTTATATATATGTGCGTGTGTGAATTTCTTTTTTCTTTTCTTGTCTTTTCCTTTCTTTTTTCTTTTTTTGGTTAAATGGATTCCAACCTACAACCTTCCCTATCTCCACTGCAACACCTACCTCCTTGCCACCTAAAGGGCCCAATAATAGCTGAGAAAATGGATTTAACAAACCTGGTTTCTTTTCTCCCACCAATTGGACATATTGTTAAAAAAAATTAGAAGGCTGTATGCGAACCAAATAAGAACTGCATGCAGCTCAAGTGCTTATACAATCAATGAAATCATAAAACAATAAGCAACCTGCAGGCAAGAGACCACTAGTCAACAAAAAAGAGAACCAATAAGAGAATCTTTCAAGCTCACACCCATATCTACAAACCAAAGAGAAATAGGAAAAGGACCATTAGTTTCATGTCTTCCTTCCTCAATTCTCTGCAAATCATTGGGCTTCCATACTTCCTATGAGGTATTGGTAAACAACTATAAATTCCACGTGCAATGAAAGGAAAGTAATTTTCAGTCATATTTCTCTACCATAGACTATACAAATAACATGAAAAAGAGGAGATTGGAATTGTAGCTCTTTCACATGGATGTTTAACTTTACTATCCTGCATCATTATGTACATATTATTTGCACATAAATTTCTTGTTAGAAGTGATAGTTTTTATGAATAGCTTCAATTCAAACTCTCTGATTTTAAGTGCACAATTTAGCTACAATGATAGAATGAGGGGTGACAAATTTTGAAAATTTTAGGTTCCATCCACATACCGATTAAATTTATAAAATAAAATAAAAATGAAATCAAAATTTACCGCAAATTCATTCACACTGCGCAACTTAGCAGCTAGTTCCTTCAAATCCCTAACTTCTTCAACAAGCTTGAATGGGGTATCCTCAATAGAAGGTGGCATTACAGGCATAAGATCCCCAATATTTTTGTCGAGAAAATCCAGCAGAGAGAGCTCCTCCTATAGGCATGTAATACTACCATTAGCAATTTAACATATACATTATGTAATTCTTACATAATTTCAGCAAGAATTAAAAATGACTAATTTGGGGATAAGCAGAGCAAGATAATAACAATAACAAAACACCCAAAAAGTCAAAGTCAAAGTCAGCCAACACATAACCAAAAAATATTGACCTACAGACATGGATTACTTACATGTCTCACCTGTGACATATATGCTTACCATACCTATCAAATTCATACAGAAATGGCATAAATGAATGTCAGCTTGGAAGGTACTTAAAGAGACACTAATGTATCACACACATTGATAGAAGATCTACCACCAGGATGAGAACCCAGAAGAAAGAGAATTATGTTATCAAGAAAAGATCAATACAACAGTAACTACAGGTGAGGTGAACCAACAATTTCCATCCCAAAGAGTAATCTAAAAGGTGGAGAGAAAAAAAATTGTTTTCTTGCCATGTTTTATAGGACATGACTTCCACATAGGCCACGTGGAGATGGACATGGGTACACGTGTCTACTCATGCTTGGAAAAGCACATGGCATATCTAAGCCTAATTGTAGCAATACTCTGTTTTGTAAAACATAAAATCACATCTCTAAAATTTGGTTTTAGGAAAAACCACAGTATTCTTTAATCAAAGACTAGAGCATTTTATGAGGAGTAAAGGCATCTTTAGCCATAAAAAATCATGATATTTGGGGAACCTCTCACACAGACCTAGGGCTTTTCGGAGAAAGAAGAAAAAGAACGGCAGCTGCCCTGATGATGAATATATCACTGAGTTGGTCCACACAACAATCGGAGAAGTAAGTGTGCTAATTACCATTCTGCTAATGGCATCACTCTCCTGAAATTTCTAATCAGATTCAAATTGTGCATCAAACAGAGAATGGCTTGTTTCTCTGTTTTTTCTTATGTTCAATCGCTTGCATGCTTCTCTCTGCTATTTCTTTCAGTTGATCACAATCTTACCCCTTTTATTTGCTTTGTAAATGAGAAACCTACTCCAACAGCAAGACATTTATCGCAAATGTCAGCAAAGCAAACCTCAGCTAACATTTTTGTGATAGGTAAAAAGAGATTAAATTAAAAGCGCTTGAAAAGGGCAGATCAAAGTACACAAGAAATATACAAAAAGCACCTTCTGGCAAGCCAAGGAAAGGGCAACAACAACCTGCCCCCGAAACCAAGCCTAAAGCATAAAAGACCTAGAGAAAACAAAGAACCCCCAGATGACCTTCTTGTAGGCCTGCCTACCAAACTGGTTGCTGCGACCCAAACGCAGCAGAAGCCCATCTAATAATCTAAAAAGATGAAAAAAAAGCATCTTCTACCCACTGCTGTGATTTCCCACTCTCCCTATCTACACCCTCATCGTTTACCTTCTGATCCCTTGCACAAAGCACGCCAGTTTCTTTATTTCCCTTTCAGATTTTGAAGAAGAAGAGTTCTTCTTTCTCTTCCCATCCTCCCGACCCGTTATCTCTTTCCTAGCCTTCATTTTTCTGAGGGCCAAGATCTCAGCCTCGAAGCCCACCGTTGGCATGCCCAACCAGGTGCCGAAAGCTGCCAGGTTGCTTGAGGACCAATTCTCCATAGGCACCTTTGCCCTTGAAACCAAGCCAAGACATGACCCCTCTTCCTTATCCTTCTCACCCACTGTAACTTCAATCGGGATCACCCCAGCCTCTTCATACTCCAACAAAGAGTCATTCACCAAAACCATCCTAAAGGGACTGCTATCCTCTCCCAGAGAATCAACAGCAAAAACCACCTCACATCCCTCTGAACCAAGACCAGTCCCACAAAAAGAAGGAGAAGAAGCTGCTCATGTCCCCAAGGAAGGTACAGAGAAAGAAAAAGTACTAGGACGTCTCACCGCTTCTTCCAAAAAGGCCATGTCTAGTATGAAGTTCCACCGGATGGGAGAGCTTAGGATTCTGGAAATCGTGCCCCATAGAGGAGAAAGAAGCCCCAATAAGAGTCAGCTCGTCCAATGGGCTATTCTTAGAATCAGAACTGTAGTGCGCGTTAGCAGAGCCCTCACCTCCACCTTGGGCCACACAAAGAACAGGAAGTCTATGGGTCTTCTTAGAAAGATGATCCACCCCTCAGACCTCATTAAAATTTAAAACTTTTGACCCTTCCAATGGGCCACCACAAAGATGGGCCGCTTTACTTGAGAATCCTTTAAACACTTGGGCCTCTTTCAAACCCTGAAAGCCGACTTTTTTCAGCCCACCAGCAGCCCCACTTAGGGCTCCCTTCTAAGACACCCCACCCACACAGCCCCCATTGCAATCAGCTTTCTTCCCTTCACCATTACCCTCTACAGATTTCTGCAGCCCACTGCCTACCATAGCCTTTTCAGAACCATCAACCACTACCAAACCTTTTCCCTCTGACCCCCCATCACAAGGTGACACGGCATCTGCCTCCAACTGCAGCAGCGGAACCTGCACCCTCATGCTCTCAACAGCGCATGTCTCTCCCTTAACTTCACCCGTAACCTCTAGACCAGAAAACCCACAACTCAACCCCAGTAGAAAACAATGGTGGTACTTTCCACCACAACTGAATGGAGAAGCAAGACAAGCCCACCACCACCTTCAACATCCCAGGCATCCTTCTCCCATCCATTCTCACTAAAACTCTTGCCCATTGCAAGTGTCAGCGACAAGCTGTGCCTTCATCCACTGCAACAAAACCCCCACAACTATCCCCAATCTTTTTTAACGACTCCAGAACTCACAAGTGTAGGGAAGCCCCACCACTCTCACCCACACTTCCTTAGCATGTTCACCTTTTCGACAACACCCTACCTCTAGGGTCCACCTATCCAAAAGCAAAACCGTTCCCTCAAACCTTCTTACACCTGTTGACAACACCATCTCTACATTAGAGCCATCCTCAAACTCAAATAAGAGAAGGGCACCCCCTAGCAAGAAAAACCTTATTCCCCCTCTCAGAGACCAATTATGACCTACCCAACTCCTCAATGCAAGCAAATCTGGAGTTGGGTCTAGAAAATCTCCCCATCTCCATACTACTAGATAGCTACTCAAATGCTCCGTCCTAGCATGAACCTCCTCCCCAATCTGAATCCAAACTGCTTCATTCACCAAACCATGCTCTTTCTTAACCAAGTCTACGATAGACCCCTTCAGTGGATTTGCAGAACTACCACCTATCTCCAAAGACCTTGAGGCAGTTGGGGATGGAAGCTTCATTTCCTTCGAGGAGGAAACTACTCCGAGAAAGTGAAGCTTCTCAACCAGGATAGACCATCCCCCAAGGAGACTTCTTCCTTCAAGGAAAATCAAAGTGAACCTTTTAGTCTCCATAGAGCAAACCGAGCAAAGAATGAACCTCCCTGCCCCATTTGAGCGTAGTTCCAGCCTGAACTCCCTCCCATCTTCCACCCAACCTTTGTTGCACAACTTTTCATCCTCACCCCTACAACAAGCTTCCACACCTTCCAACAAACAACACGAACTCCTTTCCCCAAACCTGATCCACCAGGACACAACTCTGCATCTCTCCAAGATTTTCCCTTTCAATTTCCCTCCAAATACCTCTACTAAGATTTCAAACGACTTGGACTCCACTACAAAACAGCACCTACGCAAACCTCAAGTAATATGAGCAGTCCCTCTCCTTACATCACTTAAATAATGGGAAGGCTTAAACTCAGGACCTTTAGTTTACTCCTAAAGGGCACTACAGCTGAGCTTACTTGCAGTAGGGATGTCACAACAAGGGTAAATCCCAGACCCAAGAGAACATTTCCCTGTTTTGTTTTTGTATCAATATATAGAGTATTCACAAACCTTAGGCTGAATTTACACCATTTCTTAGGAAGTGCTTCCTCAGGCATAGAACCACCTTATTCAACTTGAAAATGACTTGGTAATTCAATGTCTCCCATACATACATATTATCACACCCCAAATCCAAAACTTTGGAATTTGAGGGTATAATTGTCATTTCACACATTAAGTTCAGCTCATTAAGAAAATAACCCAAGATTTTAATTTCAAAGCATCCAATGAAACCTCAACACAAACAACCATCAATGTATGATAAGTTCTAGTATCTAAAATAACCCAATAAACTTGAATGGAAATCATACAACCAATAGAATAAAAAGTGAATACATGTGAAAACTTCATGACATGATGCCCATGGTTGACAAGATGAAAACCTCAAAATTCGGCTCCTAGAGTAGGCATATATCACCATAATGGCTCCAATTATCATCCCATTTCGACAGTGAAACAAAACAAAACCAAACCATCATGGAACATTTTCCCACATAAAGAAATCGAATGCAACTGTGAAATACTTAATAGATTACTCATAACTCGTTTCTCTCACATAAATTCCATCTCTCAATCCCAAACATTTAGAATACAGGACAGAAAAGCTTGAAAGCTTAACACCCTGTCCAGTTGCTAAGAAACAGGTTGATGAAACAAAATAAAATTCTGTAGGCTTGTCTAGGAACAGAATGAAAACTGCTTTTTTTTCCAAACATACATAATTGAAGTTATCACCCAAAAAAAATATATATATGTTTGCATAAAATAAGCCATTTTTTAATCAAAATAATATTTATCATGGCTTTAAAAGTGCAAGCACTTATCAACTGAGAAGGACTCAAGGATGACAAGTTCTTGAATATGATCATTGCTTTCATTTCTTCAAGAAACAATTTTCTTTCCCCTAACAATCAGGCTCATACTTTTGTTTGATTCTGGTTGCTAAAGAAACACTAAGAAACCACTCAACCAAGACCCAATTATGTGGAGTCTTCCATTTCCTTAGGAAAATAACACTAAATTATTTAAGACAAAATTACTTAGGCCACTTACAATTTCTGCTACTTTAAAATGTTAAAAGATCAATCAATATCACATCACCATCAGTATATCTTACATTCGTCATACATGGAATGTAATTGAATATAATTAGGTTCAATTAAAAAATCATTCCTTCACACAACTCTTCGTCATTTAATTATGACACTGATCAATCGTAACTGAATTGATTGTTAACAACTTCTAATTCTGACTGAACCAATGCAATTTCTTTCCAATTTCATTTCCGCAACGTTCTTATCAATGAAGCACAATAGTTCTCATCAATCAAACACAATCCAAACCACAACAGACACAATCAATCAATTCATCCAAATCCGAAAACCAAGAAACTAACCAGGGGATGTATGAACCGCAAGCCGTCGTCACTCCTCTGCAACCAAACATGCTGGAATGGCTGGTTCGAATTATTCACCAATATATTAAATTCATCCTGAGGCCGTGGAATTGTGGGTATGTGAAACGGCACCCTCGGCCTCGCTGCCGGGCCAACCGTTCTCTTATCCTTCACCGCAAGGGCCACGTTTGAATGTGCTACCACAGTTGAATCTTGCCCCATCTCCGACTGCCCCCATTTCTTCTTCCTCCCACACACCAACTGAAACCCATCCCCGGAATCAATTCGGCTTTGCTCTTGCTTCAGCCTCAGCCCCCGAAACTCCTCCGCCGCGGCATCGAACCGGTCGTAGGCCTCATCGTTCCCGTCCACCACCCATTCGTACCCCTCGTCGGCGTCTTCAGGATACGCCATCTCTCTGCCCCAAATATCCGCAGAAGACCCAATCATCTGGAGCATCGCCTGCGACGCCGCTGCGATTTCCTTCACGGGTGCTCTGAACTCTTCAAAATTGTGAAAGAAATGGAAGTCTTTGTCCGAAGGCACAGCTCGGGAAGAACGCGAGAGCCTTGAAATTGAAGAAGATAAAGAAGCAGTGGATTTGGTAAGGTCCTGGTTCAGGGATTGACCTTGAGTGGGATCCAAATCCATGGCCAATCTATGGTTTGGGTGTGCATTGAGCGGAATAGCGAGCAATATGGGAAGAGATTAGGGTTTGGGTCTAGGGTTAGGGTTTTAGGGAGCGCATTGAAAATGAGCTTCCCGGTTTTGCACTCTGTGGAAAAGAGGTGTTCACAACCGGCCTTAATGGCGTGTTTGGCCGTTTTCTTTCATGTCACTTTGGAGGCGTGACTGCCACGTGACTATGAAACATGTGATATGTATTTCGAAACAAATTCCTCGTGATAATAGAAAATTAGAAAATCTTTTAAATTTTTATTTCACACAAAAAAAATAAAAAATTATGATATGAATAAAAAAAGGTTATTTGATTAAAAGGTCTAATGAAAATCCAACTTTTGGAATATAACCCTCCATTCCTTTTTTACCACATTTTGACAAAAATGTCCTTATTCTTTTCCCATAAAAATAACATATTCTTTTAAAACCTACATATAAATACTTGACGTAGTTATGGATATTTATGTCAAAAATGAGTTCTTTTTCAAGTAAAATATGAAAGAAATTAATTTCATAAATATGAGGATTATTTCATCCTTTTTAACCAATTAATTCAATAAAAAAAGTTATATCATGAGACCGGTGTATATAATGTCTTCCCTTTTTAGCCATGAAGTGTAACGGTTTGATTTCCAAATCATATTTATAAAGAGAGAATAAAGAGAGAGAATAAAACTTTGATAAATTAATAACTTCACTTAAATAATAAAATTTATGGATCCAAGTGTACTAAATTAATAACCTCACTAAATGTATAGAATAATGATATTTTTAAAAATCCTTAAGAACCCAATAAAATATAAATTAATAATTGATGTTTAAAAATATATACTATACTTTTAATTCAATTCAATATTATAACTATCTTTACATCAATCTCGAATTAGGATTATTTTTCATAGTTATATCAATGAAATAAAAGGTTGATTTCTAATCAAGCTTCATAAAATTATCAATTCTTATTCACATATAAATATTATTATCTTTAAGTAAATGTTAAATAAAAGAAATTTTAAATTTATTTTTATGTACAAAATGCATGATAAATTAATTTTTAAATTTTTATAAGTTTTATCTTTTATTAATGTAAAATAACAAATGGTATTCTAATGATATCCATTCATCATGAAATATATATATATATATATTTTTATTTATTTATTTAATTTTTTTGAATAAGCATATACGATATAATATGAATTTCTTCTTAACAAAATTTCCTATCATATATGGTAGGAGCAAAAATTTTAATGACAAAAAGTAGTTTTGTAAAGAAAACTTAATGGTAAAATGTTTTATCACAAAATCTCTCTTGTAGTGTAAAATTCATAGTTAATAACAAAATTTTAGTCATAAACAAAAAAGATTGTCACTAAATCTCACATTTGTTATAGTGCCTTTAGACGTGGAATGTCTCTTTCTCAAGATTAATGTCCCTAAGATATCTGAAGAAAAAGATTGCATGAAAGAAATACCCTATGCCTCAATTATGGCTAGTCTTATGTAGCGATGTTGTGCACTAGACTAGATATTTGTTTTGCTATAGAGATGGTGAGTGTGTTGCAAATGTGAGTTAGAAGGGTTTAAGCAATACCCCAAATGTGAATGTGTTGCAAACTAGGTTTGAGATCTTTCTACATCTCCCTAGAGTTAAAGGCACCTACTTAAAGAGGCTAAGTTAAGGATATATGCTATAATCTATAAGGTATATCCATAAAAGAATATAGGAAGTGATGAGAAACTCATTATAAATCTCGTTATGTTCATTAATGTTCAATTTCTTCTTTTCGCTACTCCATTTTGTTGTGGAATTCCAAGTACACTCAATTGGGATATAATTCCATACTCCTTACGGAAAGAATCAAACTAAGTAAACATCTACTCACCACCTCAATCAGATCGAAGTGCTTTGATATGTTTACCTAATTGATTTTCCAATCCTTCCTAAAATTCCTTGAATTTATTTGAGACACTAGCTTTCCTATGCATCAAGTAAACATATCTAAACCTAGAGTAATCATCTATAAATGTGATGGAGTACTCATAATCTCCACGTGCATGGACATTAAAGGCCCACTCATGCTAGTATACACTAATTCCAAACACTCTTTCGCTTTATATCCTTTAGCAGTGAAGAGTTTCTTGATCATCTTACCTTCTATGTAGGATTCACAAATTGGAAGATCCCCTAAAATTAAAGAAAGTAATATTCTAGACTTAACCAATTTTTGGATCCTATTTAGATTAATATAACCTAGGTATAAGTGTCAAAGTTGTGTTTGATTAGTGTTAGGTTCCTTTATATGAAGTAAGACATGATGATTCTCATTACTTGGCAAAATAAATAAAAGAGATTCACAATAAAGATTATTTACTAATGATCCTGAGCATATAAACAAATCATTCAATTTAACAAACAATCTTTTAATTTTAGAAGACAATTATCATTTAAATTTAAAATGGATTTCAAATTTATAAGTTGAATTTCGAAATCAATTTGAAATGATCATTTTGCTTTATGCAGTTGTCTTCAAATGACTATAACTTTTTCATTTTCAACTCTGATTTGTGTATTATTTGAGGCGTTGGACTCTTGATTTCCTGAGCATTGAAATGATATATAGCTTGCTCAAAATTGACCTTGTGAAATGCTTTAGATTTTACCTCAAAGTCAGAGTGTGTGTTGTTAGTCCTCTATCTCACTCCATAACATTTGTTGCTAGTATTTCATTCCTATGAGTTGCCCATCATGTCCTTACTTGGACTCTTCATGGTTCACAAGTCTTGAGTCTCTCAATTATATATGTTTAACCCCTTCTACTTCCTTGGTTGATAATGACTTTTGCGCTTATCCTTTTTTTCATCTCTTGAACCTAAAATTGGACTCAAAATAGAAATTAGATCCATAATTAGGGTCTTAACATCAATTTGAGTTAAGCTGGATGATTTAAGCTTTTTATATTGTATAAATCATATCATATATGTGCTATTGGAGCATACGTTTTTTGCTCCAATCCTTGAGTTACATATCTCATCTATTATGTGATCAATTGGCATACTCTAGCTCCAAAAAGAATATGTCAAATTTCCATTAAAGGAAATGTTATAGTCATAGTCTTTTAGATCACATATCCCTTGGATCACCTAGTATGAGTCTATGACACACTATCTCAATCATAAATGATATCATGATGTTTCTATTGAAAATATCTATTGTCATCAACTTCCATCAATAGGTCAAAGTCTTTTGTTGACTATAACACAAACTTAATATCCTCTCAAAGTTGATAGTCCATGCAACATAATAGCTTGATAAGTCATGACAATCGATTGTTTTACGTCATGATTCATTATAGTTCATATTCAATGTGTAACCATACACAAGACTTATCTCAACGGCTAAGACAAATCATCATTCCAATTATGAGATAGTGCACTATAGTTTCTACTAGATTTGCCCAAATCGATAGACTGATTGTGAACAATCTATCAACTCACAAAGAACCTATGACTTGCATCTTATGTGCAATTCTTAATGCATCCAAGTCATGTACAATGTAAAATATATGGACGTATATGCTTAAATAAACAATTAGTGCATAAAGGATAATAAAATGAACAAGATGCATAAATAAATAAATTTATTAATGAATCCAAAACTATTACATCATGTCATTTTGTACAGGGCATAAAGTACAAGGCATGCACCACCATGAATTCACACACACACACACACACACACATAATAAGACACCCCCATTATGTGCATCATAGGAAACCCCACAACTCAATGCCCCTTGCACAAGTCACCCTTCATTCCTACGCTCTCCACTGACACAAGGTACTAGGTATGCACCCCATGAATTATTCACTGCAACACATTATACTGAATAAACGTGCTCATGTCAGTCATGCTCCAAGATTATATATATATATATACATACACACATAATGGAAGGGGATGCGAAATAAGACTTACAAGTTGAAAAAAATTGACCAAGGGTGAAAGACTTCTTGTGGAGAGTTCAAGTTGGGTCTTTCAAATTATTGTTTGCTTTATATAAAAAAATAGGAAGGATAAATTGAAAAGGAAGGTGCCTATGAAAAAAGGAAAGTTGATGTTCAAATAAAAAAATTTCCTATTAACACGAGGTCTTTTTTTGATACCAAGTTAAAATAAAAGAAAAAAAAACACAAAATAGAGTTTTGGAAAGAAATATTTTAAAATAGGAAACTTCATATTAAAATATTTCTTTGAAAAAAAAATCAAAGAAGAACGAAGACTAACTTGAAGACCCACCTCATACACACGACAAGTATGTACATGATAAGTCTTGAAGTCAGGGCATTTGTAGACATCAAAATTTTAGTGGATTAAATTAATACCAAATTGATCATCAAAATTGTGACTCTTTAGTTCAATAAATTTTAGGCTTAACTAGTGATGAGTCACACACATTGGACACGTGACATGCAATCAAAAGGATGGCATATGATGAAATATAGAAGGCTACAAAATTAAGTCTTGCAAATAAAATCAAATCAAACAATTGAAGTTAAAAGAGAATTATAAAATTTCTCTTATTAACAAATTTTCAAAGGAAGTAAATCTTTCAATTGAATTTAGAAGAGAATTAAAAATAAATATTCTTAAAAGAGACAAATTGTCAAAATTAAGGAACCAAATACTTTGAATTAAACAACAAAATCTAGGGGATTCCAAATTTAATTATCTAATTTCACTTATAAATAATGGTGATTTCCTTCAATGAAAGAGGTCAGAAAAACAACTTCATATAGGAAAAAAGGCTTGACAATAAGAAAAAAGTTTCATACAATTTCCCTCTAAGTTTGAGAAATTACAAAAGTATTGTACATGCATTCTTCCCATTCAATAGATTCATTCAAGAACAAGTTGCTCTAAGTCCTCAATTGATTTAAAAAAAATAAATGAAGAAGACACTTTTGTTGTTGTCTCTTAAATAATTCAAGTGAATGAATTAGAGAGAAAATATTTTTTTATAAAGAATACTATCATTGAGTCTATATCCCATAACTACTTAGATACAAATTTTTTTGTTTGTATTATTTTTCCTATAATTTTGCTAATTTTGTAACACTTCACAAATTTTGTGTGTACACCAAGTAGGGGCATGAACAACTCAAGGTAAGCATTGAACGAGTAGAAGACGCATAAGTATTACAAGAACAAGCATAGATCATAGAGATGATTCGAATTGGACATTGGGCAAAGTGCAATGCTCTATATTATTTAAATTACAAAAAAAAAAAAAACTATAAATTGATACTTAAAGTTAGTTAAACACGTTTAATTTAAGGTTAAAATTAGTTTAATATTAATTATACTTAATTATAGGTTAAATCTTGCATAAGATTAATTATGCTTAATTAATAGTTTAAACTCATGTATTAGCGGATATGGGACATGATTATAATTATAAGAATTTGAGAGGCCAATTAAGTTTGATAATGTTTTTATTTAAAGCATTTTTGGTGATGGTATTTTAAAAAAAAATGTTTTTAGGAGAATCGCTTATAAGTGTTTTTTTAGGAAACACTCTAAGTGATACGTTACAAGTGATTTTTTAAAATTTTAAGAGTGTTTCGTAAGTTTTGTAAAACATCTTATTTTTCCTTAAAAACACTTTTTAAGTTGAAAGTATTTTTTCAAAATACTACCAAATGGACTTTAAGATTTAAGAAACCTAAGGTTGTGTTTGATTTGGAAAATGTTTTCTAATTTTTATTTTCTATTTTCATTTTTTTAAAACGGTTTTTATTTTCCAATTTTTTTCTTAAGAATACATTTGGTTAAAAAAAAAAGTGAAAACTGATTTTATAAAATGAAAATTAACAAATTACTCAATTAATAAATTTAATAGTACAATAAAAAATATAATAATATAATTAAATAGTACAATAAAAAAATATAATAATATATTGTTTCATTATTGTTTTATTTTATTTTCTCTATTAGTTATTTTAATAATATAATATTTTTTATAATATATTTATAATTAACAAAAGAATTCACTAACTTTGCATGTTTTGATATATTAAAATGAATTATTTTCTAATTTAAAATATAATATTACTCAGAAAAAATGGAAAAAAAAATTATAATATTATAATTTTTTTGTTAAATATCCATATTCCTTTTATGTGTTTGAAATTATTTTATTTGCATTTGTATTTTCACTTTTTAGAAAATACTTTTCCCTTGTCTTATGGACAAAATTTGTGTTTTTGCTTTTTTCTTTTTCTAAACTCAGTTTTCAAGAAAGTGGAAGCAAAAAATAAAATTTATTTTTTTAGACTCTTTTTTTTATTTATTTCGTTTTCAAAGAAAGCACAAATAATGTTTGGAAACATGTTTCCATGATTTTTTTTTTTTTTTTTTTTTTTTCATTTTCTAGAAAAAAGTGAAAATATTAATTTGGTTTTTCAGAGTTTTCTTAAGAAAGATGAAAACTATTTTTAAAAAATTTGGAAAGCATGAGGGAATAAAATCATTTTAGAGGACTTTGTAGGGCTCAAAATATAAAAGGAATATGAATGTTAAAAATGCTAAAGAAATATTAATATAAATAAAACATTATCTCATATATATTTGAAATCAAATATTAATTATATATTATATAAATATTTTTATTTATTTATTAGACTATGAATTATTATAAATTGATATATTTTTATATTAGAATAATTTAATTGATTAATTATAAATATATTAAAATTTTCAATAATAATAATAATAATTAATTAATTAATTAATTATTATCATTATTATTACTACTCTTATTATCACCACATAATATCATATTATATAAATTATAAAAAATGAAAACCACAAAATGTTTTCCAAACATATTCTCCACCTTTTTTTTTTCTTTGAAAATAAAAACAAAAACAGGTTTGTAACTAGCCTAAAAATTCACAATAGGTGGGTTTGAACTCAAGTAGTAAAAAAAATGGGTGGGTGATAGCCTCAAAGTGTGTCACTTCATACTTTCTTTACATACTACATAAGGGGATGTTTGGCTTCATTTGCAGCTCTCAAAGGTGATAGGAAGGTGGTATTTAGTGGGAGAATTTAGAGTGTGGAGAAATCAAGGTGAGGAAGAAGAAATAGTTGGGTTTTTTGTTGGATGTGAACTCCAAATGGTTCTTTGAAGCAGTTCAAGATGTTAAAATTATTTTTTCTAACTAAATTTAATTATGGTTTATTGGGATGTTTTTGCTCAAAGATTTTAGTAAGTCATTTGTAAAGGAAGAATCAAGGTCTTTGTGTTCACTTGTATTTAATTTTAATGGTATGGAGTGGGCTTTGAAGTATTAATAAATGAGTAGCAAGAATGTATGGTTTTTAACTTTTAGTGGTTAGTATCTGTAGGTGGATTTGTATGCTGGGAATTATTTGTGATATATAAGACTATTAGGCTTTGAATGAAGATCCCTAAAGCCTTCGAGGAAGACACTTCGATGTAAATGTATGAGGTTAATCTTGACTTTGGATTTTAGTTTCTAAAAACAATAGATTGGTTTTGTCCTTTGGTTTAAAGTCCCAAAAGATGAGGTTGTTCTTGCCCTTGAGTATGAATCCTAAAAGGCATGACATATGAATTGTATTTGGATAATAGAACTAGAATAATCCTTTGTGATAGAGTATTATATTGGAACGTTGATAAATGATATGCTTGCTAGTGAGAATTACAAGATTACCCTATGTGAGAGAATGGATTAAGACCAATTAAGCATAGATTGGGCCACCTACTACTTTTATTCATGTTTGAGATTATTACATGTTTAGTGATTATTACAAAAATTAAAATGCATGTTGCTAATTGTTAGCCTTACTTTTATTTTCTTTTTGAGGTTCTATGTGAAATGAACATAGATTTTCTATTGGGTTAATGTGAACTCACCTTGTGCTTTTTGCACTTTAGATGCAAGGAGAGAATAGCTGAAGAAGATACTTTAGTTTTACGTGTGGTGCTAATTTGATGTTATTTTGTTATGTTGAAGATTTTTTTTAGGCTTTCACCCAAGAATGAAAATATCAATACTTCGATTTTATGAATATATAAGATATATCGGAGATATATCAATGAATATTTTGATATAAAATATCGGTGGGCCTAAATTGATTAAAATTTATAAAAATGTAAATATATATAATATAATTTATCATATTTGTATGTGTCGATAAAAAATATGAATTTGATAAGTGTACATTGATTATTAAATTACATAAAATATTATTCAATAATAATATTGTGATATTTGATTATAATATGTCTAATTTTAAAATATATTAATATTAAATTCTGATATATTTAATTCAATTGTATTAAATGATACAAAATAAATGATGATAAATGTATAATTTTTTAATATTTAATTAATATATTAATGATATTAAAAATACTTTTAAAAAATTATCATGATAATTTTTATAATTTTGCTAATAAATTAAATGAAATGTTTTCATTTAATTATAAAATAATTATAATTAATTTGTTCTTTAAAATATTATTTTAATATTTTGTTTATATGATAACGTTGATATATATTTAACAAAGAGCAAACTTGACCTAGTGGTGCATGCAACTGTTGGCCCAACCTAATGCCGATATATCCATGGATATATACTGTTTCGAAGCCCAACCATACACAATATTTTAATCCTTACTTTGACCTTTGTAGCAAAAGGACAACTAACCTATTTTGGAGATGGGATACACTATGTTTTGTAACTTGTAATTTTGGATCACCCAATGAAGACTATGCACATATGATATATCTCATTGTAAAATTGTTTTTCGCCTATAAGATATGAAATAATGACTAATGTTTTTATGTATGATATATTTATCAAGTCCTAATCTTAAAAGCATATTTCATGTTCATAAATCCCCATTTCTTTAAATTCTACTTGAATGAAGGCCAAACTCATTATTTCGGCCTCAAATTTTGGACTCACTAGTTGAATTAATCCACCATTGCACAAGATTAATTAGTGAATTCAAGTTTAGGTCTGACATGAAGCAAAAAATACCCCTTTAATTGACAACTTACGCTAGATCCTTCCCTTTCTAGCCTAAAACCACCCTTCCCTTTCTAAGGATGACAATAAGGTGGAACTTTTTGAATATGTTAAAATATGGACGCACATATATGTAACATATTTCATGATTATGTTATTCGCTTGTTCGATATTTATTCTATATCGGTTTTCAAGAGTATGGGCCACCTATGTGTAGAGCCCAACGCCATCACGGGCCTTAATGACGGACCTAAGACTCGTGAGGCCCAATAGCCAAAGGGTATGGTCCCTAAGGCAGGAGGGTATTTAAAGGCCAAGTTTCTGTTTTTCAGATAATCACATCTTTGAATAAAACAGAACCCTAATCTCTCCCGCTTCCCATCGCTAGAGAGATTATAGAAGGGTTCCCCTCCTCAACCTTAGAAGATCCATACTCATTCAATACCCACAATGGACTCAGGTTAGTTCGGATTCTGTATGTTCCCTTCTCTTCTATAGAAATGTCTGGCATAATTTCTTCGTGTGATTCAATATGCGATTCCTGTCTAATAATTAGATAGAAAAATGGAGTCCCAATAGAATACTCATCCTGTCCCAACCCTATTAGGATGGATTTGGAAGAAATATAAACGGATTAAAGGTATGTTTGACAATTTATTTTAAAAGCTGAATTAATTTTGAAACAATTCGGGTATTCCCTCATCTCGCCCCACCCTCATCATTTATATAATGTTAAATAAAAATAATTTAATTTCATTTATTTTTACATTTTCCAGTTTTTAATATATATAAATAAAAAATCACTTTTTATAAAAATAAATAATAAAGATTTATAACATTTGTTCATTTATAATTTTCTTATAAGTGTAAAAGGTAATTTTATTTTTTATTTTTTATTTTTTTATAAAAAGAACTGGACTAGAAGGATATAAGAAATTCAACTTGTCTGCCCTTCACCACCCTCTTTTTTTTTTGGGTCGAGGATGAGAATGAGTATATATAATTAGGTAAAGTTGACCCAGTCCCCAACTCGTCCCGTTGCCATCCTTGCTTTTGACTTATAAAGAACCCGACACAAATTAGGGGAAAGACCTTAAGGTTGGGTCATACTAACCTTAAGTTGCTCGTCCCTGTACCACGTACCAATGATATGCCAATGCATGTATGGACAAAGACATCAAATAAAATAAACAAAAACAACAATTCTCTTCCTATAGGTCCCAATGACCTAATAACTATACAAGCTCATGTAATCTACCATAAATGGATGCATTTGACACTGCATTCATCAAGCATCTTGACCCAATCTCAACATTTACAGGCCAACAAAATTTAAAAAATGAAAAAAATCATTTATGAGAACGATACTACTTGATCCAAGTGACAAAAACTTAAGTAAGGAAGTGTGGAAAGATTGTGAGGAATGACCAAAACTCTGTACCGCTATTAGGAGCCTTAGTCTTCAATTTCCACTGGGACAACTGGGATTGAGTCCCACCATTCCTTTAGCCGTCTGTTCCCCTTGTCATTAGCTATGTATTTCCCCAGCTTCGATGTCATTGTGAAGTAAAATGTCGTGGTGGCCATGAAGATGAACTTCAATGGCACCACTGCCACTAGGATTGCCAATCCAACCACCACCATCATGACCGTGTTTGCATGCTGTAACGAACATTTCAAAGAACTCTGTTTGATTGAAGCATGAGAAAATATAACCATAATTCTTCTATTCTGATAACAAAAAAGGAACTATCATCTTATGGCTTGATGATACATTTAAACTAAATCTCACTTTCAGAGTGAATTACTGTCAACCCAATTGGAAGAATTAGTGTTTTATCGTCTTTTTTGTATTTCCCTCCAAAGAAGTTTCCCATAAGTGAAATATGATTTTGGCTTTATCAACCAGATGATTGCTTAAAGGACAAAAACTGGGCCACACCATAAATTCTAGTAGTAAAATGAAATCCTCCTTGTTATGCAAATAATCCTAAGATGTTGAAAAATGAGTTCAGTCAGCATAATGTGTACCCTGTTGGTCCTTGAAACCAATATTGACTGGATTTTCAGTATAGCAATGTTCGCTGTCTTCACTATGTCCTGGACTGTAATGAATCCGTGTTGTGCTGACACAATGCTTTCGATTGTTGTCTGGTCTGAGGCTTTGGATACTACTATCTTGTTATGCTTGTCTCTTACATTTTCCTGTCTTGCCCGAAGCATCTTTGCTACTATCCACAACAGGAAAGCTGCGATTGCCTGGTGAAACCACTCCCTACATTGTGAGCACTTGATTAACTAGGTTCCTTCAAGCGAACCTAACCATCTTAAATCAGCAGAATCAATAAGAAAAATCTTACTTGTATACAATCACAAGAGTCATGGTAATCACAAGGAGGGTAACTGCTGGCCGTTTCCATTGAACAATTTCTTGAAACCAAGGCAAAACATTCATGAGTGGCCTTAGTTGCTCCTGCACAACCAATTAAAATGAAACATTAATGGATGATCTGTGGATAAGCATGTATACCATAGGAGCATAGATTCTGTTAAAAAACAAGCCACTCATTTGTGCTTAAATAGAAACCTGATGCAAGGAAATATAAATGGAGGCCTGATCCAGAAAAGGATCGGAGCTACACGCTCCAAATGCTATTCAGGTTGCAGCTTACCCTAAGAACAAGGACATTGTCACTGATGCCTTCCTTTTTCAGCTCCTCAGTAGTTGCTTTGGCGATAAAGGTCTCCTCCTCTTCTTCTCTAGCTTGATTAATGGCACTCTCCAAAGTCGAAAAGTTTTCAGCTTGGCCACTTGCACTTGCACTTTCACTTTCTCCTGCAGATTCTTCTTTTACTTCTGCAACTGCTATACTTTGTTGGGATACGTTCAAGCTCCTTAGAATCGAACTAGCACTGCACAGGCGTCCACTATTAGCATTCTTCAGACTCTTGGCAAGCTCTCCTAACACAAAGTCCCCCTTTGGCAACTCATCGAACAAGGCAAAAATCAAGAATTTTGTGGGATTAGGGGGTGATATTCTTAGCATTTCTCTGGCTGCATGCAGCCTTATAATTCCTAATATCGTCCTTGAGTGCATCTCCCATGCTTGAATAGGAGATTCGATCTTGAATTTATTTAAGAACTGGTGCAACAACATAACCTCCTTACTGAGAGCAAGCCAGTGCTCACGTCTTGTGGAGCTTGTTATCTCTGGAAATTCCAGAATGATGCTTTCTGACCTAGAATATTGGCAAGCAGGATTAATAATGATACTATACTAACAATAAGATGCAGCAAAAAAAAAAAAAAAAAAAGAAAAAAAAAAGGAATCTGAGATATGCATCAAGTTGTAGGCTGGCCAATCCTAATTTATATATTTTGACTCTGGATCAGCGTTCTAAGTCTGTAACAAGCCCATCACTTCATTGATTTAAGCACAACTGTGACTATCCATGACACATGACCTAACTTGCTTTTTGCTGTTTGAAATAGTTGGTGATAGGCATATCTTGCCCAGTATCTGGGGCTGAGCTACTTGGTTCAATCCTTTCTAAACAAGTTGTGTGCCCCAAAAATTGTTAATAATGATGGAGCACTTCCTGCTTGTGAACCAAATAATACTGTCTAAACAGCCCAACGAGTTAGGAATTCACGAAGCTCAAGCACCAGCTGGTCAACTGACAATATCTCTCAAAAGAAACTCTGTTAGTCAAATCGTTTTTTGTGCAATAAACTAGACTTCAAGATCTTTGAAATGGTATACGACCAAACCAGTCAAATTAGTTGAGCAAGGCCAAATTCTAGTTCTTCAGTTGCTTCGGCTCTAATCAAGAGTGACATTTAATCTCTTTTTTCTAGAACTTATAAGACCATGACCATTCCATAATTACCATCTCTGATGAGTTCAAATAATAACTTGCAAACGGTTGAAATAGTTACAGCATTCAGCTTAGAGATGAGTTCTTCCTTTTAGTGCCCTTACCCCATACTGAAATATGTAAGGTGACAAGTCATCTGTTTGAAAGCTATTATTTTTGTTTTCTCCTCTGTTTTCCATTTTTGGGGCCTGAAATCTATGTTAAGTTGTTTAGAACTTAACCCTCATTTCACGTCTAGCCTCTTCTCCTTTGTAGGTTCAACAAGTACAGAAACAAACAAGCAAGAACTCATTACTTTGATATCATGTAAATTATTGGTCACTCCAAAAGTTAAGCTACTAAGAATGGCCCAACAATATATATCAAGTTGGTTAACACCCAAACATTATGACAATAGCTGCAACAATGACAAAGTAAACAAAAGTATAGAGTTAGCATCCTTACAACTCAGGGGACTCATAGATGATGGCCTTGTCAAAAAGTGGAGCACCCCATGGGCCAGTGGCACCTGATTTCACATGGTGGTCAATGTCCTTAGAAAGGTCAATTCTGAATGCATCTTCATAAGAAAGTACTCCCATTGCCTCGAAGTAGAGCGCATAGTTGGTTAGTGTAAGCCTACCTACAAAAGAATTATAATAAGGATGTGTCAGAAAAAAAAAAATTCTCATATTGCTTAACCATATAAAGGATCACAAACTTTAAAACTTCATTTTCACACTTGATCATGTAGATTAGTAGGACAAACCCGGCCAACTCGCTCCTCCAATATGGCGAACAACTCTCTGTGTGCTTGCAGTTCCCTCCACGTGCAATATAAATTCATCATCTGCTAGCTCGACACCCTTTGGGGTTGCTTGCTTTTGCAAATGTTTTATGCACCTAAAAAAATAAGTGTTCCACATAAAAAAAAAAAAGGAAGAAGAAGAAATGGTCCTATTTGAACTGATGTTTAGAAACCGTCAGTTTGATATATTAAATGCACTGTAGTATTTGATCAGCAATATAATTGTCATGTAGATGCTCAAGTAGGGAAAAAAAAAAATCAGAAATAGAGTTTGTTCCTTACTTGTCAATTTCTTTTAGAAATTTATCATAAGCAGGAAAATGGAGCCGATAGCCTGTAGGGGCAGTAAGCGTTTCGAAGGTAAATCTCCCATTGACAACATCTGCAACTAATGGAAATAATGATCCCAACCACGCAAATGCATCTTCTCCAATGCTTGGCTCATTATCAACCTAATAAAACAGCGCACTAAGTATCAGTTCATCAGATGGCACAAGATTTAACAGTTCTATTATAAAACCAACACTAAATCAACCATATCAATGAGTATTTGAGACTGCTTTCTGTTATATTATCTCATTTCTCGAGTTATAAGATTCTTATTAAGCCCCACTAGCTTATGCTGGAGTTCCGGAGCAAAGGCTAATAGCATTCACAGCTTAAAGTAAGCTTGCCAAGGCAGTATACTAGTATCAAAAGATTAGGAGATAACATAGAGTTTCCTTACAAGTAGAGGCATGAGGTCTGAATAGAAAAGCGGGATTTCATCTTGTTCTTCAGTCTCTTTTGGTGGCATCTTCTTCTCTTCTTTCTCCTTTGCTACACACTCCTGCACATCAAATGGGAAAAATATACAGAGAAAGAAAAAAACCAAATGTTCATTTCAATTCAAATCATACACGCATAAAAAATTCAAAAAAGACCAACTTCAAACATTAATGCAGAAAAAGGATGTGACAAAAGAAATCTCTTGGGGCATTGTTTTGCTCTGTGAAGATGAAAATATAAAGGTGTGCCATTTCAAAATCGATTAATTGCAATGCTAATGAGCAAAGCAGTGATATGGAATTCAAGCCTAGTAGAACTTTAATTTTCCTAAATAATCCTGTACCTACATTTATACAGAACTAGGGAACAAAAATGATTTTTGTACTTCATTTACACCTGATAAAAATTAGTTATTATTGTTAGAGCTGTTTCTTCCCATGTCATGAGATCAGTCAAACCACCCATCAAGACTTCTTAGTTCAGCAATGAAAAACTAGATAAGCATCCAATTTATCTGAAAATTTTCCAGGTGGGAGATAGATAAAATTTTCATTATTCATTCTTCCTTGAGACTTCATTAAGTAACAACTTCAACTTCTTTTATAAGCATTTTTTTTTTGATAAGTAATTTACTTGTGCAGCATATTGTATGAAAAATGTACTTGTTTACACTGCTATGCAAGGAAACAGCTTCAAGAAAGGGCATTTCACACAGTGATTTTCATCATTTTTCAATACTTTTCCTCTTCCCAAAGCAAAAGAAAATGAAATTAAAGGAATACTGATAATTTTTTTTTTAGGATCACCAAAATAGCAACCTAAAATGGAAATGTACCATGTTTTGAGTCCTTTGACCCCAAACTTGGATTACAGTCACAGTGGAAGCAGAGCATGGTTGTGGTAAGGCGACAGATTGAGTCAGAGCAAGGGGTTTGGGTTTTAATTTAGTAGTGAGAGAGGTTGGATGCATTTCAACATGTTATTATAAGGTATGCTTTCCCATGCATAATAGTCATGTGTGTATTACCAATGCAAATTCGGTTCTTATTATTTTCCTTAGATTTTCCCTGATGTATTAATACACAAATCAGTAGTTTTTTCACGGATTAATAAAATCAAGAACCTAGATTGCTCTGCATATTTGTTTGCTAACAGTTGGGCTTTTGCAGACAAATGTTTGATGAAACTCGAACAGAAATCAGATGAAAGTCAAAAGATCTCTCTAATCAGAACTAGAACTCGATCTTCTTTATGGTATATTTGGCTAGATTAAACTTAATGGATCTCTCTTCTTAACCATTAGAATGACTCGTTTCTTTTACTGTTTCTGTTGCTTAGGCTCAATAGTCATGTCCTTGTAGCCAAGACCAAATAAACATTTTTAGGATACGAACCCTGCATAATGTATTCATATCACTAATCCCAATTTTTTCAATTATGTTATTGTCTAAACAGAAAAATTATCCTCAAAACCAGGCCTGATGATTAGAAAAACAGAAGAAACAGAGTCATCAACAAATCATAGCCTAAAACTGAACATAAATATTGCCAATGTACTAAGTCCTAAAGCTTCCCATCTCCATGAGGATACCTGAATTTTCTATGCAAAGAAGCTGCTCAGTAGATAAGAAATTTATATGCTGAACTAATGATATAGTTCTTCATCAAATGCAGATAACATTTACGTTGACAAGTTATTTTGTAAATTAACAGGAGCATACTGTGTAGGAGTCCTTATCAGCGGAGTCAGGCATCTCCCAAGCAAGCATCATGTTGAATGTGAACCGACTCAATGAACTATCACTGAGGGCTTTTGAGCACAACTCATTGAGGGCTTTTGAGCTGCAAAATTCCACTAATTTCCTCGAGTAACCAGTTGTTTCAGGCTGCCATCCGGCCTCAAACTCTTCCACTAATCTATCCACAGAAGTGCCTAGTTTCCTGGAAGAAATTTATGGTTTCAAAACAATAGATAAATTACAACATGGCTTCTGAAAAAAAATAAAAATAAAAATCCCTCAAAGCATCCAAAATCTTTCGATTTTCTCACTATACTGATGGAAACTAAAAGGGTTCAGCATTCAGCTATGTCACCATTATTCTAGTAGTGGACAAAACAATTTATAAAATGAAGCAAATTTAAGTTGATCCATTTCCTAATAGCTCAAGAGTTATGAAATAACATGTGCACAACACAACTCATCCATTCATGAAGCTAGCTATTATCTAAACAAATAGTCAACCTGAATCAAATGAAACTTGAGCTTATATAATTAGCTTCCGTTAACCATATACAACCAAATGCGGATAAAGTCGAGAATCCAATGGTTGTTCAATTTATTTCATTTCCAATTCTTATCACATTTTTCTCCGATACTTCTACATCTTCTCACATCAATAGGACAACAATGGAGATGAATCACAATACTATGTAAACATAAGGAATCAAAATCCTTTCTGATTTGGTTTCCATGCTAATGAATTCTTATTCCTAATCAGAACATGTTCATGAATGAGAATGGAATTGATTTCCCATTCCCATTCTCTATACTAACATCCCAAACACTTTTACTTAATGCATGCATAATACCTTTACAAGGCACACAATTTTGATTTGGAAGATGAAGTCGAGGTTTGTTTGGCCATTTCCTCATGTCTCTCGGCTGCGTTTACCAGATTTATGTTTGTATTTAGGTTTTGTTCATTAGACAATTAATATTTTCCTAAGTTACGGACCCCTTTCCTATCTCAGTTATTGAACCTATAATTAATGCATACAAAGCTGGCAAATTAAGAAATACTATTACACAATGATAAATATTTCATGTGAAGATAATAAGAATCCCTAAAATTGACAAGGAGAGAGAGAGAGAGAGATGAGGAGGTTACAGAGCAGATGTGGAAAGGAGGTCGTTGGCAAAGGCGGAGAGGTGCTTCTTGTGGGTGGTGGCCATGGCGGTGGGTGGAGTGAGAGCCTGAGAGCCTGAGAGGCGTGAAGAGGGGAGGGGGTTGAGAGCTGGATGTATTTTTTTTTTTCCTTTTTTTTGTTTGTTGAATTAGAGAGTGCTACGTGGGAGTCATGCATGCCCCCCTCCAACTCCTCCCCACTCTCCACGTTCCTCTTCTCCTCCCACTCTTCAATCTTCACACCTCTTCTCCTTTGTTATTTATTTATTTTTTAAAAATTATTTTTAATATTTATTTTCTTAAAACATTAAAAATATATCAATATTATTTTTAAAAAAGAACAAAATATTATTTTGATTATGCAATTGTTTAGATAATTAACTATTCCAACTACGATACCCGTCAAAAAAGGAACTAATAACAGCATACATATTAATTAATCTTATTATTTTATACATAAAATCGATCTAATTGATTTATATCTTGATTTTATATATATTTAAATTTTTATTTAATGACTTAGATTGTGTTTATTTTTTTGGATTTTACTTAAAGTAATTTATTTTCAGAATTTAAATGGTTTATTTTTTTACTTTTTTATAACTTATTATAAATTTTTTACTAAATAGAAAAAGTTAAAATATTTGACTTTTTCTAAATAAAAAAATAACATGCTAATTTTTTTTTCTTAATAAAAATAAAATACTCTAAAAATAAACAACCTAATATTTAATATTATTAAATATTAAATTTCTATTTAAAATTAAGTAAAAAAATAAATACCACCTTAAATTTCATATTTAACTATTCAAATTTAAAGTTATATTAGAAAAGTTTTAAATACATACTACTAAACTCTTTATGCATTCTCCTTTCTCTCTTATTCTTAAAAATAAAATTTATATATTCAATACCCAAAATACCCTCTTCTTTAATCTCATCTCAAATTCCGCTCCAAAACCTACTAATCTTTTTCCCCTCCATTTTCATTTCTTTCCCTTTTGTCTTTTTCTTCCCCTTTCCTTTTATCTTCCCCAAAAAGTTTTTTCATTAGTGGGTGGCGGGCCAGGCTGCTGGCAGTGATAGCAGCGGCGCCCGGAGGCGCAGCAGTTGCCGGTCACTGCTTCGTGCCCAGGCTGTTGGCGGTTACCCCAAGTGGTTTGCTCCATTTATTTATTTAAATCTTAAAAAAATAAAAATAAAAATTGGGGATGAAGATGTTCTAGTATGAAAATGAAAGGAAAGAGAAGGAAAAAAAAAAAAAGGAATAAAATAAAAAAAAAGAGGAGAAGAATTGGATCAAGGTTTGGAATGGTAGGTACTTGAAGGTTGAAGAAGAGGATAATTTGGTCATTTTATATATTAATTTTATTTATAAAATTAGGTGGATGCAGAGAGAAATGAGGTGGATATGTTTAACAACTCTCGCTATTTTATAGCCCATGAAAATGGGTAATTTTAAAAATCCACGTGGACAAATAAAATAGAATTATGCTTCTTTGTATGCTTTGTTCTCTCATTCACAACACAAACTAAATTCAGAACAAAGAAAACAAATCAATTAACATCAACACATAATTTACCCATCCAATACATTTCCTTTTCAATTAATTTTGTCCTTTTCAGCAACTTGTAAAATCATACGAAAGTGGAACAAGAAAAAAAGATTTATAAAAAGATATACATGAAAGATGATATGATTATCCATAAATTTTATTTGATAAATTCTCGTATTTTATAACAATATCATATATGTTTAAGCCTTTTTTTTCTTAGTTGTTAATAGTTGAGAAGATAAATTTTAAGCTTTTTTTTTTTTTTAATAACTAAATTTTTTTATTATTATTATAAAATATTGATTCCTATTTAAAATTCCTTTGTAAAAAAATAAAATCACCATTCATCAAATCCATTTCTTTCACCTTTTATTTGTAAATAATCTTATTTTTGTAATAATCTTATACGGAAATTCCTAAAATGTTTTGAATGGTCTAAAATAATATTTTTTTCTTATGTGTTCATTCAAAATATTCTGTTAAGGTAAACAAAAATATTTTGACTTGAGTAAAATATTGTTTGTAATTAAATTTTACATCGATAGTTATATTGTAATCAAATTGACCCGTTTTATATTATTTTTCAAATATAAATTCTTTTTAATTAATAATTAACAAAATTCACTTTTTTGTGAGTCATAAAATATAAAGTGTTTTTGTAAAAAACATTATAAGTGATTTTTTTTTTAATACTGTAGTCTATAAGTAATTTTTTAAAATTTTAAAAGTGTTTTATAAATTTTACCAAATACTTTAATATTTTTTTAAAAATAATTTTTAAATTAAAAACATTTTCTAAAATCACTAAGAAACAAACTCTCAAACTATACTTTTTTTTTTTATTTAAAATAATTATATATTACTTTTCATACTTTGCAATTTTTAGGCTTTTAGTGGGCATTGCACTTGCAATTAGATTGGTTTATATAAAATATTCAAAGAAACATTTGGCTATCAATACTATTTTATTTTACTCATTATATAAAACTTGGATGAATTAAACTCTTAAAATTAGTCTTAGGTTAGGTTTTAACTATCTCATTTGAAAATCAATCGTAGTCCAATGATGGTATGGTAAGCTTTTTATGACATTCGACCATCTTCATTTGGGTGGATGGCCATCCATTGGGTTTAAGAAGAGCTTAAGAACAATATTATTATGTCTCAACAATCTCTTTCCTAATAAGACGCTCTCGTAACTCTAACCCACAACCATGACTTGATATTAATTCTTGGATTAAGTTTTGATCATTTAAAAATCAATTGTTGTCCAATGAGGGTAAACTAAATTTTTTATGACATTTGACCAGTGACTTATCCACTAGGCATAGAAGCGATATTGTTACACCCTAACAATTAGACTTATCCATAATATGCATACATAAAAATATACTTATTTTAATTAAAATATTGGTTATTAGATTTAAATAAGCAAGGGATAAGCCATTAATACTTGTTGCCTTCGGTGGGACAATATATTTGATTATGTGTCATTATATTGAATCTTCCTTGTCCACCATTTTATGAATATTGAAAAATAATCATTTCTATATTATCTCATTAAGGTTGAGTAGATTTTGTCAAAAAAGTCTTTTTGTTTAAAAATCATTTTAAGATAGCCATATTTTAAAATCATTTTAATGTCTGATATGTGAAATGATTGTGAAACCCTAATCTCGAAGCTAATGAAAAAGAATTATAAAAACAATTTTTATTTTTATTTTTTATTTTAATGAATATTATCACTGTGTTCATGGTAGCTTGTCTTGGACCTCTTGGCAGGTGGTAGGGAGAGAATAAAAGTAAATTAAGCATTGCTTCTCTAAAGGAAAATGACAGCATAATAATGAATTATATTTTTAGTTTTGAAATTTTTCTATAGAAGTTTATAAAATATATCCATCGTCACCATTGTTTTTTAATTGACAAAGTCGGTGGTTTTAGGCATAAGAAATGGGTTTCCTCTCAACTGCCCACCATGTACACCTAGCACTTGCATGCATATACTTTTTCTCCTTTCACACTACGACCCAACATACTTAACAACCCAACCATTTTACTTTTAATATAACGAAATGAGAAACCTTGAACCGACCAAGATAAAAATATTGATAATTATAGATATTATATCGATATTTTAATTTTACGAATATATTGGATATATTATAAATATATCGGTAGATATTTTAACACAAAATATCAATAAACCCAAATTGATCAGAACTTATAGATATAAAAAAAAAACTATTAAAAATAAAATTGAAAGTATAATAAATTTTTAAAGTTGTTTTCTTCAATAAATTGATATATGTATGATATAGTTTATCATATTTCATAACAATATTGTATGTGTTCATAAAAAATATAAATTTTATAAGTGTATATTTATTATTAAATTATATAAAATATTATATGATAATAATATTGTGATATTTGATTATAGTATGTCTAATTTAAAAATATATTTAATATTAAAATTATAATCCATTTAATTCAATTGTATTAAAAAATATAAAATAAATGATATATCTATATCTATATATATGTATATATATAATTTTTAATATTTAATTAATATATTAATGATATTAAAAACACTATAAAGAAAATTATCATGATAATTTTTTTATTTTTGGTAATCAATTAAATGAATTTTTTTTTCATTTAATTATAAAATAATTATAATTAATTTGTTTATTTAAATATTCTTTTAATATTGCATTTATATGATGAGTTTTAGTCCATATATATTTGGCGCAGTATATATAACAAGGGACAAGCTTACTCCAATGGTTGACTGAGTTGGGTGGTCCATCAAAACAAGATATTTTAATCCTTGGTCATGATCATTCTTCTTTCATGGAAAAAACTCTAGAGTGTGGAATGGGAGAATTTGAATATGATAGAAATGAGAAACCTTGCCACAACTGTTCTTCTTTCAGGGAAAAAGCAATGGAGTGTGGAATGAGAGAATTTGAATATGATAGAAATGGGAATGAAAGTGAAATATCTTACTTTTCAAACAAACAAATGAGAAACCTTGCCACAACCATTCATCTTTCATTGGAAAAAGCTATGGAGTGTGGAATGGGAAAATTTGAATATGACAGAAATGAGAAAGAAAGTGAATTAATTACCCTAAATTGTGGAAGAAAGAAATTAAGAGCTTGCTTGGTAATAGTTTTTAAAAATAGATTTATGTTTTTTAGAATAAAAAATAATTTTTAATTTAAAAAATACATAAACTTTTGATAAAGAATAGTTTTTTTGTTTTTTTTTTTGAAACATTTTCGATTATTTTTATAAGATGGAAAGTACCCCTGGAGATGTTGGATTGAGGATAAGTATTGTGTGGAATAGCTTCATAAGAATAAGTCAAAAAGATTGTTTTTATATTTAAATTCTCAAGAGAATTTTATTTCAAAAAACAAACAATTGAGAACAAATATTTTAAAAAACATCACTAAACAAATTTCAAAATTTTTGTCAAAATCAAATTATCTTTAATAATGATTTCAAAAAATATTTTTAGTTAAGATAAATTTTTTTAATTATTATAAATATTAAAAACACTTCCAACAATCACCATCAAATACAAATTTAATGAATTTTGGTGTATGGGGAATAAGTAATTAAAATATAGGGAAATGAGATGAATGCCCTGTTTATATTCCCTCTTCTAGGGTTATAAACATGTCCCAAAAGTGGCCCAGCTTTCAAGCGAAACACGAAGAAAGAAGTGCTAATCAGGGCTAGTATGCTGCTGTCTTTAGAATATCTGGATGAAGTTTATCTCTGCAAGGTGACAAGAACATCAAGAGTATTATGGTGGCTTCTCTGCTGGGTTAAGGCTTCTTCTGAGGTGATTTGATATCAATACTCTTGATGGTTTTGTCACCTTTGCAGATCATGAGCTCCATTCTCATCTTCTCAGGGCAGCAGCATACTACTTTGATCATCACCCTCATCCTTCAACTGATCAGTCAATGATGCAGCAGGCCTCCAGATGATCAGGAAAAGATGGGATATATTAAACCCCTTTTCCTAATAGTCTTGCTCTTATCATTTTAGAATCAAAGATTAGGTTGAATGCTTAGAAAAAATAATTCATGTTAATTATTAATAATTAATATTTTCCTTCATGGTTTTGCAGATTATGAGCAGTGGAGCTAATCACGACATGGAGCATGGTGCTCTCACCCTCATCACTTTAGAGACTCTACAACTGTTCAGAAGAGCTGCTGTTTCAGATCTCCATATATGTTGGGTTTTAATCAATGGAAATGTAGAAAATTCTGGAATTTGATTTGAATATTACTTAAATTTCAATTGTTGGATGATGGGATTTGAGTGTTGGTATAAGATGAATTTGGGTAATAAAAGGTTGAGAATTTATTTCCTAATTAGTGGATTTAATCTGGTTAGATATGAAGTTTTAATTATTATATGGTTTGTAAAGGTTTATTAATTAATTAATTTTGTGGGGGAATCCATTTGGGTTGCCTAAGTTGGAAATTAATTGTGGAATTATTGAAGAATATTTAAACTATGTTTCGTTCCTTGAAAATATTAGGAAAAGACAAAGAATGTTTAGAAAAATGGTTTTTTTATATTTGATTTCACTATAGAAAATATAAAATAAAATAAAATATAATTAAAATTAATTTGAAATTTATATATTTTTAAATTATTTAATCTTACTATAATAGAGAAAAATAAGTAAAATGAGTTTGAAAAAAATGTATAAAAATAATTTATTAAATTTAAACTCATTTTTATTTTCTTTCACTTTTTCTTTCTTTATACTTTTCATCTCTATTTTTTTTTCCTTTGCATTTTTCCTCAAATTTTTCAGAAACCAAACATAGCTTTAAGATTAGTATGAGATGCGTCGAATTAAATTGGGAGCATAAGGTATGATTTTGGTGTTGTAAACTCTAAGCACAAAGCAATTCAGAAAAATATCTGAAAAATTAATGTTATTGAATTCAAAACAAGTTGTTAGCTTATATAAGCCTTACAAAGAGATAAAATTGGAAACAAACAACCCACGTTTTACAGGTCCTAATAACGTTGTAAATGACTAAGGAAATGGTCAGACTCTACCTACATGTCCTAAATAATAAGATTTATTAACTGAATGAACTTTTGACAACTTCAACTATAACTCTAACAACCCCAACAATTCCTCCACTAAACTGATTACAGTAATGCTTTCAGTTTACTCGTGGTAACACACACACACCCATTGACTCAAGCAACTTCAAGAACACATCCAACTTAAGTGGTTTTTTCATAATGTCTGCAACTTGTTCTTGTGTGACACAATGCTTTAGCTCAACAACTCCATCTTTGGTCAAATCACGTAAGAAATGAAACCTTATATCAATGTGTTTGCTGCGTCCATGCATGACTGGGTTCTTGAATAGCTTAATGGTAGAATTATTGTCACATAACACAGTGGTACACTTGCCTTGAGAATGACCAAGCTTCTCCAATACTCTCCTCATCCACACCCCTTGACAAGCACAAGAGGCAGCTGCCACAAACTCTACTTCAGTAGTGGACAAAGCAACTACAAGTTGTTTTTTTGAGGACTAGGACACAACTCCTTCACTGAGTAGAAACACATAACCAGAAGTGCTTTTCTTGTCATCTACATTTCCTGCATAATCACTGTTTGTATATGCCATCAACTCTCCATTACCCTTCTTTCGATAAAAGACTCCCAAATCCACAGTACCTTTCAAGTATCTTAACACCCTTTTCGTAGCTTGCAAATGCAACTCAGTTGGACTTGCCATGAATCTACTAATGAGAAACACCACATACATCAAATTTGGCCTTGTTGCAGTTAAATACATAAGACTTCTGACCAATTGTTTGTACATGGTAGCATTGACCTTAGCTCCTTCTTCATCCTTTATTAGTCTAACGCCATGAACAATGGGATTCTTCACACTATTACTCTTATCCATCCTAAACTTCTCCAAAACTTCATTTGCATAGTTTCTTGAACTAATATAAATGCCTTTAGGATTTTGTAAAACCTCCACATCGAGAAAATATTTCATCTTTCCCAAATCAGTCATATCAAATTCAAGATTCATAGAATTCTTGAACTTAACAAACATACTCTCATCATTACCAGTAAAAATTAGATCATCAACATATATGCTAACAATCAAAATTTTACCTCATTCTCCTGTTTTTATGAATAAGGTGTGTTCACAGCTGTACCTCTCAAATCCTTCTTTGACAAAATATGCTTCAATCCGGCTGTACCATGCACGAGGGGCTTGTTTAAGGCCATACAATGCCTTCTTCAATTTGTACACCTTATACTCTTCACCTTTCTTCTCATAACCCTGTGGTTGCTCAACAAACACTGCTTCATTTAGCTTTCCATGCAAGAAAGTGCTTTTGACGTCAAGCTGATACACACTCCAACTATTTCGAGCTGCTAAAGCAATTACCATTCGAATCGTATCCCACCTAGCCACAGGCGTAAACACCTCAGTATAATCTATGCCATGCTACTATGCATACCCTTTTGCCACCAACCGAGCCTTACACTTGTCAACCTCGCCATTTTCATTGAGTTTAGTTTTGAAAACCCACTTTACTCCAATCTTCTTCATTCCTTTAGGCAAATTTGTCAGCTCCCAAGTCCCATTTCTTTCGATCGCTTCTATCTCCAAGTCCATTGCAACTCTCCACTTGGAACTCTGAACAGCTTCTTCAAAGGTAGTCGGATCTGTAGTTGAGGTAAACAGAATCAAATTGTTGTGCTCAACTTCTTCTTCTGAAAATTCTCCTGCACTCACATAACCATCCAGAATAGTACTCTTCTGTTTCTCTCTTCTAGTGAGTTTTCTTCAAATGTTGGAGAATTCTCTCCAAGTGACTCACTTGAAGATAAGCTAACCTCTCCTCCTTTTTCTTCTGCTGCCACCTCTTTTTCAGATTCTTCTTCACTTAGATCATGTACACTTCCTTCTTCATTACTATCTCCCCACTCGAGGATATCAAGTCTTGCTTCTTCATTACTTCTCCCCCAATCCCAACACTCATTTTCTTCAAAAACCACATATCTGCTTACAACTATCTTCTTGGACGCTAGATCATAAAGTCTATATGCTTTAGACTCTTCACTCATCCCTAGCAGCACACACTAAAAACTCTTATCATCCAGCTTCTTTCTCTTATTGTTTGACACATGAACATGGCTAATCATCCAAAAACCTGACAACAATCAACATTGGGTTTGACACCACTCCAAGCCTCTTCAAGAGTCATATCTTTCACTGCCAATGTAGGACTTCTATTAAGCACATGCGCTGTCCAATTTATTGCTTATGGCCAGAAATTCTTTGAAGCTTGCTTCTCTGATAACATACTTCTAACCATGTTCATGATTGTCCTGTTCTTGTGCTTAGCTGCTCCATTTTGTTGGGGAGTGTAGGCTGTAGTGAGCTGTGAGAGGTGAACTCTCCACCCCTATCTGTGCGCAGACAACGAATAAAAGCTCTTGTCTCTTTCTCAACAAGGTTTTTATAATTCTTGAAGATAGTAAAAACTTCAGATTTTTCAGCAAGAAAATATATCCACACCTTACAACTGTAATCATCAATAAACCTTATGAAATACCTCTTCTTACTATTGGAAACAGGTTTGATGAGTCCACAGATGTCAGCATGTACCAACTGCAGTCTTTGTGATGCTCTTTATAAACTCCTTTTTGGAATTGCATCTCTGTGTTGCTTTCCCACCATGCAATCCGTGCATATTTTGGATGGTGCCTTCAACTGTGGTAACCCTCTCACCGTTTGCTTATATTGCAATGTTCTCAGACCCTTGAAACTTAGATGCCCATATTTGTATTTATTTATTTATTTTTAAAAAATTATTTTTAATATTTAATTTCTTAAAAAATTTAAAATATACCAATATTATTTTTAAAAAAGAACAAAATATTATTTTGATTATGCAATTGTTTAGATAATTAACTATTCCAACTACGATACCCATAAAAAAAGGACTGATAAGAATGCATACATATTAATTAATCTTATTATTTTGTACATAAAATCATCTAATTGATTTATATCTTGATTTTATATATATATATATATATATATATATTTATATTTTTATTTAATGACTTAAATTTCATATTTAACTATTTAAATTTGAAGTTCTATCGATAGTATTACGATGCCTTAGTATTTTCCATACGTAAACGGGCGGTTTTAAATACTGCTTACTAAACTCTTTGCATCCACCTCTTTTCTCCTTTATTCTTAAAAATAAAATTTAGATATTCAATACCCAAAATACCCTCTTCCTTAGCCTCATCTCATATATCGCTCCAAAACCTACTAATCTTTTTCCCCTCCATTTTCATTTCTTTCCCTTTCTTCTTTTTCTTCCCCAAAAAGTTTTTTCATTAGTGGGTAGCGGGCCAGGCTGCTGGCAGTGATAGCAGCGGCGCCCGGAGACGCAGCAGTTGTCGGTCACTGCTTCGTGCTCAGGCTGTTGGGTGGTTACCCCAAGTGGTTTGCTCCATTTTTTTTATTTATTTAAATGTTAAAAAAATAAAAATAAAAATTGGGGATGAAGATGTTCTAGGATGAAAATGAAAGGAAAGAGAAGGAAAAAGAAAGGAATAAAATAAAAGAAAAGAGGAGAAGAATTGGATTAAGGATTGGAACGGTAGGTATTTGATGGTTGAAGAGGGTAATTTGGTCATTTTATATATTAATTTTATTTATAAAATTAGGTGGATGCAGAGAGAAATGAGGTGGTGGATATGTTTGACAACTCCCGTTTTGTTATAGCCCTTGAAAATGGGTAATTTTAAAAATCCACGTGGACAAATAAAATAGAATTATGCCTCTTTGCATGCTTTGTTCTCCCATTCACAACACAAACTAAATTCAGAACAAAGAAAACAAAGATAACAAATCAATTAACATCAACACATAATTTACCCACCCAATACATTTCCTTTTCAATTAACTTTGTACTTTTTAGCAACTTGTAAAATCATACGGAAGTGGAAGGAGACAAAAAATTCATTAGAGGTCTGGGAGTTACAAAAAGATATATATGAAACATGATTATTTATAAATTTCATTCGATAAATTCTCATATTTTATAACAATGTCATATATATTTAAACCTTTTTTTTCTTGATTGTTAATAGTTGAGAAGATAAATTTTAAGTTTTTTTTTAAATAATTAAATTTTCTTAATCACGTTTATTATTATTATTATTATTATTATTATTATTATTATAAAATATTGATTCCTATTTAAAATTCCTTTGTAAAAAAATAAAATCACCATTCATCAAATCCATTTCTTTCACCTTTTATTTGTAAATAATCTTATTTTTGTAATAATCTTATACATAAATTCCTAAAATGTTTTGAATGGTCAAAAATAAAATTTTTGTTTTTTTTTTTCTTATGTGTTCATTTAAAATATTTTGTTAAGGTAAATAAAAATATTTTGACTTGAGTAAAATATTGTTTATAATTAAATTTTACATCGAAAGTTATTTTGTAATAAAACTGACAGATTTTATATTATTTTTCAAATATAAATTATTTTTAATTAATAATTAACAAAATTTACTTTTTTGTGAGTCATAGAATATGAAGTGTTTTTCTAAGAAACATTACAAGTGATTTTTTTTTTTAATACTATAGTCTGTAAGTAATTTTTCAAAATTTTAAAAGTGTTTTTTAAATTTTACCAAAAACTTTAATATTTTTTAAAAAATATTTTTTAGATTAAAAAGGCTTTTTAAAATCGTTGGCAAACAAACTCTTATACTTTTTTTATTTAAAATAATTATATATTACTTTTCATACTTTGCAATTTTCAAGCTTTTAGTGGGCATTACACTTGCAATTAGATTGATTTATATCAAATATTCAAAGAAACATTTGGCCATCAATACTATTTATTTTACTCATTATATAAAACTTGGATGAATTAAACTCTTAAAATTAGTCTTAGGTCAAGTTTTGATTATCTCATTTGAAAATCAATCACAGTCCAATGATGGTAGGGTAAGCTTTTTATGACGTTTGACCAGCTTCATTTGGGTGGATGACCATCCATTGGGTTTAAGAAGAGCTTAAGAACAACTGTTGACATAAAAAAATTAGTAGATTAAATTACCACTAATTTGGTCTTCAAAATCAATAAATTTTAAAAAAAAAAAATCCTCTCATGGATAAGTTTCCCTAATCTCCAACTATAAAAAGGCTAATAATAATAATAAGAAAATTATTATTATTATTATGTTGTTGGTAAAACCTTCAGGAGAAGAAAAATCGTTAAAATCAAGAAACTAAATCCCTTAAATTAAGCAACTAAAATTCGGGAATTTGAAATTCAAATTCCCTATCTTCACCTATAAATAGAGGTGTCTTCTGTGCAGAAAAATGGAGAAATCAGAAAAATCCAAAAAGGAAAATCTCAAGGAGAAAATCCAAAGGCAACTTTGTACGGGAAAAGAGGCTTCACAACAAAAGAAAAAGCTTCATTAAATCTCCTACAAGTTCGGTAAACGGTAAAAGAACTGCTACATGCGTTCTTCGCCAATTAACAAGGTCATTCGGGAATAAGCCACTTGTGGCCCTCGATTGATCTTTGAAATCTAGAAAACGTCATCGTCGTCTTCCAAAGTGTGATTAAGGTAAAAGAATCAGAGGGAAAAATATTCTTTTGGAAAGAATATTATTTTTTAGATTGTACCCACAATATTCTTAATTTTAATAAATATATTGTTCGCATTATTTTCCTATTTGTTTTGCCAATTTTGCATGACCAAAAATTTACAAAATTTGTGCGTACAAATTTCTAGGCACACCTGGTGGGACATCTTTGCCTCTCATCTCTTTTGTTAGAAGATTGATCTCTACTACATCGATGACACCCAAAAGAATTCAAGTTGTGCATGTCAATAAGGGCAATGACAAGAGCGTCATTGCACAATCGACACACGACGCCGCTACGGGCCCCATGACTTGTAGCAAAGCAAAATCAACATCTTCACTCTCAACAAAACAGACAAGTGAGTCTGCCTGTTTGCTAAAACTGGTAAGAACACATGATGAACATCAACCACTCATCACCTTGGCTTTTTTAGGGGCAAAGAGCCATAGTCCTCATAGTAGGGGAAAACTCTCTTTAGCATTAAGGGACTTTGGGGATAAATCTCTTTGCTTTGTCATCGATGCCAACTCTAGTACCGGCTCACACTCCGGATCGCCAATTGGAATGTCAAAGGAGGAAAACTACTCTAATCGTTCTGACTCTTTTACTTCTCCTTTCTCAATGACTATGCCAGTGATGACAATTGGCACTACATCCGCAGAGGAACAATTAGTAGAGATGGCTTGCGCCATTGCCAAACTCACCAAGACGGTTGAAGAAAAGGATATGCAGATAGCCTCTCTCATAAACAAGGTTGAGGCACAAGTGCAAAATATGGGTGAGTCAAGTCAAGGACTCAACCACCTTCCGAATGTTGCATCTCCTCTCGATGATGCACCACATACATATAGGATAATGCAAGTTGAGAGACAAACGGCGGAATCTGCCTTAGTGGCGTCATTATCTGTCCAACAACTTTAAGACATGATAAATAACACCATTAGAGCGTAGTACGATGGACCCTTACAGAGCACGCTCATGTACTCTAAACCTTACACTAAGAGGATTGATAACCTATGTATGCCTGTGGGTTATCAACCTCCAAAATTTCAATCATTTGATGAGAAGGGAAATCCAAAACAATATGTTGCCCATTTCGTTGAAACTTGTAATAATACAGGTACAGATAGTGACTTATTAGTTAAACAATTCGTCCGTTCTCTTCGAGAGAATGCTTTCGATTGGTACATAGACCTTGCGCCTAGGTGTATCAATAGTTGGGATCAAATGGAACGTGAATTCCTCAATCATTTTTATAGCACCCGACGAACTGTAAGCATGATAGAGCTTACTAGCACTAAGCGATGGAAAGAGGAGTCGGTTGTAGACTATATCAACCGTTGGCGTTCCTTAAGCCTTGAGTGCAAAGATAGATTATTTGAAGTATTAGCCTTAGAGATGTGCATACAAGGAATGCATTGGGTTCCTTGTATCTTTTAAGAATTAGCTACCTAAGCACATGACATGGAACTCAGCATAGCCAATCATGGTTCTAAGAATGACCTCACCGTTGATCTACCAAAAGAGAGACATGATGGGAAAAGGAGTGACAAGACCTTGAAGAAACCTATCCAGGAGTCAATGACAATAAATATGGCTCCCGTCAAAATCTCAGCAAGGGATAAAAAGAAGAAAGTAAAAAAGAATGGACCAATCCAGGAAAATGAGAGGCGTCGATTCACCATGAAGGAATTAGAGGAGAAAAAGTATCATTTTCCTGACTCTGATGTGCCTAACATGTTGGAAGACTTGCTCTAGAAAAAGGTTATCGAGTTACCTGAGTGCAAGCGTTCAAAAGAAATGGGTCGTGTTAATGATCCAAACTACTGTCATTACCATTGAATTGTCAGTCATCCTATGGAGAAATGTTTCGTTTTAAAGGATCTCATAATGAAACTTGCAAAGCAAGGAAGAATTCATTTAGATCTGGATGAAGTAGTAGAGTCAAATCATGCTACAGTCACATTTGGATCATTTGATCTTGTTCCATTACATGGCCCACTTAAGAAACTAGGGGCATGTACCAATACTATTCAATGTGAGTCACTCAAAGCAAACACAAGTGTCATGTAAGGATAGCTTTCTTCGTCTTTGCTTTGATAATAAATCAATGCCATATGATGAAGAGGGTTGGACATTGGTGACACGAAGAAGACCTCGCAAGAAGCAAGTGTCGTATTCATACCCTAACCTTTCTAGGAAGGGACGACATGAGTGGAATACTCGTCAACATTTGAAGAAGAAAGAAAAAAAGAATCCTGAGAGAAAACAAGCGATTGTACAAATAGACGACTTTTTGGTCCAAAAACTCATCACCCCTATCACTCTAGGGGAATACTTTCCCCTAGGGTTTTTTCATAAAAGGGTGACAATATCAACTCGTATGGTCTCTTGCAATGAGACTTCAAAAGAAGCGGGGTTAAGTGAAGACGAGGAAAACATTCTTGGTGTTGAGTCAAGCAAAACCAAGGAAGATGATGAGGTAGTAGCAAGCTTATAACACCTACTCTCACTATTTAGTAGCCACAAAATGCTACAACTTCCTAATGAGATGCGAAATGCGTTGATTTAAGTACTTAAGAATCCAACACTCTATGCCACCAAAATAAAGGGGGCAAAAAGACTTGCGGATGAAAGCCACAATTGTGCCAAATGTTGTACAACCATCACCTTTATCGGTGAAGACCTTCAGTTAGGGTCAAAACCACATAATCGACCTCTGTTTGTTATGGGATACATACGGGAACAAAATATCACTCGCATCTTAATTGATGGAGGGTTTGCAGTAAATATCATGCCTAAAACAACAATGAAACGACTCGGGATTGCTATGAAAGAACTAACTCGGAGTCGCCTAATAAATCCAGGGCTTTAACCAAGGAAGACAATGAGTTATTGGTATGATTCGACTAGAGCTTGTTATGGGTGAATTGAGTTCAAACACATTGTTTCATGTAATTGATGCAAAAACATCTTACAACGTATTACTCGGGCAACCATGGCTTCATGAGAATGGGATAATTCCTTCGACACTACACCAGTGTTTCAAATTTTATAAAGGAGGGTTAAAGAAAATAGAGGCTGATACTAAGCCATTTACAGAAGTCGAGTCTTATTTTGCTAATGCTAAATTTTACATAGAAAATGATGCTATGGAGGAAGTCCTTCCTACGATCATTCCCTCAACTGGGAAGACTAAACTCAAGGGAAAAGTTGAGCAGTGTAAGTGTGGCCCCGCATTTTTCACGTACACCCCCACTTGATCGGCGAGACTCGTTTTTTATTTGTGAAAAATTAATTTTGGAAAAAGTTGGAGTCGCCACTTATTTTATTTTATATTTTAAAGGGAAAATAAAACAAGAAAGAAAAACCCTAAAATGTGACTCCATAATTTGTGGAAAAAGCACATCTTCGAAGAACCTGAGTCTAGGTCCGAGATCAGGTTATTTATTGGGAAGGTACCTCTAGGAGGTAGCACTTCTCTAAGCCCTATAAAGGTCTCTACTGACTAAGTTGGGGAAAATGAGGCAATTAATTGATTAATTGAGGGTACCTAAGTAGACTAAGGTGATTTAAAAAAAATAACATGCCAAACAAGATCAAATCGCAGTAAAGGAGAGTTAGGGTGCGTACCTGAACGGCTTCTCAAGCGCTATCATGAAACATAAAAGTTAGTATAGAAATATATCACACGACATGCATTTTATCAAAGATATTCAAACGATCCAACATATATCTAGACAATCAAAAAAGATAACAAGCATGGGCATAGTACGCAAAGAAATGGATATTCGTGGAATTTTGAAAATAGGGTGATGGAGAGCATACTTGGACAGCGAGCTTAGCGCTAAAATGAGGAACAAGGTTAGCTCAATAATTGACGTGAAATAATCTCATGTATTCACAAAAAAAAAAAAGCACAATCAATTTTCAAATAAACACCCCATTTGAATTAATGTCAAAGATGATGTCTAGAATGTTGGATCCCCCACTGAGATCCTAATTAATTTTGCATGACTTGATTTTATGAATTCCATTGTTTGGAATCATGAAGTTTATTCATGCTTATTGAAAAAAAAGAGAAAAATCGTGAAAATTAGTTGAAAATGGCGAAAATGTATGCCAGAAGGGAAAATGGCAGTAAATTTTATGTTAGAATCTGAATTTTATTTTTGGAAACTCTTAGGGAATTTCAAAGAAAACTAAAGTTATTTTTGACGGAAAAAGATTTTGAAATTCAGATTTAAAATGTATAAGATCACAAAAAGAAGAAGAAGAAACATTAGGAGTAGTATGATGTGCGGCAAGGTGACCACTATGTGAGTGAGGTCTGGAGGTACACTTGAGATTAAATTGCTGAAGCAGGTTGCATAGGGAGGATTCTGTAGATCGCTGGTCGTCTGGAAAGAAACTGAATGTATTCGTTTCAGAGCCCATGTTCACTGGATTTTAAGGTGCCACCTCATTTGAAAAGGGGTTTCAATTCAGCTCTTGTTTCTCAGGATCACAACCCGAATTATCGATAGAAACTTCTGGTGGAGACGTAAGGCTCAATTTCAGATTTAGTTCTCTGTTCTATAACTCATTTTCTCTGAATTTTCCTTTTATGTCTGTGGTTTCTGATCATATAAGTTGCCTGTCTAGTTCCCCGTTTGAGACTCTGTAGAACCTGGAATAATGCTTCTAGGTCCAGCTGAAGGAACCTGCACTCCTTTTCATGGAACCTGAGGCATGCGTTAATTCGAAACTCTGTTACTTTGCCTTCCATTGCTTTAAGTCTTTTAGCCATCTCAGCCACAAATCTCGAAATTCATTGATCTTTCTTTAATATTCAAGCCAAATGTCAATTCAGTCCGCTTAAACCCTAATTTGAATAATTTCGAAGTCTCTTTTTGTGTTCTTGATGTCTTTCATTTCACCTACAACTGCAAATCACCCTTCAAAAAAGAAATCTGGACCGAATCCTAGACTTTTTAATTCACAACTTCCTGAGCCTGACTGAGAGTCGACACAATTGAATCACCTTGGATAAGAGTGCTTCTAAGAATCCTCCAGAATATAGACACAAGTGCAGCATTCGCTAATAATGACCATGGCATGTCACAAAGGAAAACTTCTTTCTCATAATCATTAACGCAAATTCACTCTTAATGGGCCCCATTGCCTGCATCATATCAAAGACTGGACAGATAGGGAGATTCATAATTTCGATAGCTATCTTTGCATTATTTGGGTAGGACAATCATGTCATGGATATATAGCTCGAAGGTGACTCGCGTTTTGTTCTGTTTGCTGCCCAAGCAGCTATGGAGTTGTTGTTTTGATTTTGTGTTCTGTGCGTGGATTTCAACCTTCTCGCGAGCTTTGTTGTGAGACATTCCACGACATGCATCTGTCTCTGTTGGATAGGAACCTTTCATATTATTCTTTCCTCTCCTGATGCTCTGCCTGGAAATAACAGTGACTTCGTTTCTACTGCTTTGTTCATACCCTCCCGAACCAATAACTACTTCATCTCTCACGAATCTGGTTCTGCTGATGAAGTCCTACCCTCAGTTCATTTTGCAAGGCGTAACTTGATTTTACATTTGTAAGGTCCCAAGTTATCACTCTGGTCAATGAAATTCATAGCCCGACATAACCTTTCCTGAGGAGTTGGAGAAATTGCTTTTCTGGTATGAAAGAACCTTTCTGGACCATGCTGAAGCTCTGAATGTTGATAGTTTTCCATAGAGAATATCGTCACGAATCGTCCCACTTTGGATCCAAGAAGAGTGAGAAGCATGAGCAATGGAACCAAATACATCAACAGTTCTTGAAATTTTTGGTATCTCTCCAAGTATAGCATGCAAGAGTGATGATTTCCCCGCCCCAACTGATTCGCAAATTGCCATTTTATGCCCCCATTATACTATCAAATTTACTTCTCTGAGGGTCAGAATGGCTGATTCTGGTTCCCAACTGAACTTACCTGCATTTATTTTGACACTGTGACCTGAATTTGGCCATGTAACCTGCCTTATTTCCTCACTTTTGAGCTCATCATCCAGCAAAAGGCATTGAGCCGATCAAAGGAGACCTTGATTTGGATCAAAGCAGATTAAGCCTTAGATATTATTCTGATAGGTTCTCCCGGGAAAGGTTCTTTAACAACTAAACTTCTTACACAGTGGTACAGAGCAAGGAACACATCACCAACATATATTGCCAATGCAACCAACTGATTTTGGGGATTTCCACTATCTGGCCAAATCATTGTTACTTCTAAGTAATAGGTAGCGACAACTGACCAGTTGCAACTCTGAACATCAGGTTTTTCGCAAAGCTCTCTGTATCTAGCAAGATCTCCAAGACAAACAAAAAAAAACGATGGCATGAAAATTGGCAATCATGCATTTTTCTGTTTATGATGGTTCATATAATTCAGTTTCCCTAAATTGGAAGTTCTTGAATCAGAGTCAGAATCATCGCTACTGCTATATTTTCTACTATCCTTAGTCAATGCTTCTAGAGTCATCAGTATCTGATTGAAAAATTTCAGTTTCATTTGTGTGAGAAGTAATGCGTAGACGATATGAAGAGTTAGAAATCTTTTCATATAAAGTAATGTCACTTGAAAGAGCAGAATATATTAGAAGTTCTGATTCCTCAATCGTGCTAGCTAGATTCAATTCAAAAATCTGCACAGACCTTGCCAAATCTGGAACTTTCATACCATTATTTCCTTGATTCGATTAAATTACTAAACAGTTCACCCTTCAAGTACCAGGACATAAGCCATGCTTTACCATAGGATTCAGTTCCTTATCAAGGGCTTCCCTCCACAAGGTACCTTTTCTTGAACCAAAACCAGCTGCAACCAAAACTTGATGCAGGATTTCTGTGCATGTTAAAGAATTCAGAGATCTCTTCCAAAACTTCAGCACAAACTCATATTGTTCAGCCGATTGAAGTAGCCCAAGAAACTTGCAGTTTTTAATCACATGAGGAAGAAATCCACTGCTAAGCTATCAACTACTACAGAATAAGTACATAGAAAATGAAGGACCTTGAACATTTTCTTGACAAGCTCTGGAGAAGAATCTTAAGGTTGCATACAGAATGGTTGCTTCATCTTAACAGCATTGGGAGGAAATTTCGCTAGCAAATCTTTGTGAAATGAACAGCCATATAATGTAATCCATTGGTAGCAAGATGAATAGAGCATGTCACTGGAACTGATTCAGTTACTAAATCGTCCAATGCTTAGGTGATCCTTAAGATCCAGATAACTTGGATAGCCAGATGGAGAATCATCTTCACTGCCGACACCAGAAGTAGCAGCCATAGCTACAAGTTCTACTTGAACTGTCTCAGGTATTGAATCATCTGAGATTAAAAGATCTTTTGGAACTAGACAATTTTGATTATTCGATGTAATTTCATCTTCACTATTAGTACTACTAGCAGCACCTACAACCACGGTTTTTAGTTCAACTGTTTCAATTACCATATCACTTGAGAGTATATGATCTCCAAGACCAGGATAATTTTGATGATCGGATGAAAACTGAAGAGAAATTATAGCTCCCTACTGTATCCGCATTGTAGGTGGACCCACGTGTTTCATCACCATCTGAAGCACCAGAAACCTCCTTCAAGCTTCATTTTCTCTCTAGAGGATGAAACATGCATCTCCGAAATATCAAGTCAAGTTAAGGACCACCAACTGTTATTTCCGAAGACCATTGCTCTATAAGAGTAAGGGTCTGTGGCATATTTGCCACAGGAGTTGAGTTATGCAAGTTGAATCCATTTTTCGGGACATTGTCATCAATTTCGGAGGTAATGCAAATAGGTTTGACATCAGCATCACAAGCAATAGAAGCAGGTGAATAGTCAGGCAGTGATCTTGACAAGGTTGAGCCAAGAAGCTAATCTTCTGCCGGTGACGTAATAGGTTTTGGTGAGTCAATCTTTCTATGGACGAACATTTCAGTGGAATAATCATTTCTACATTCTGTTTGTAGAACCTCATTCAAAAAATTGTCACTACTTTCTTTTTCAGGAGTCAGGTCAGGAGCATTTGACATGAGCTGCAGAACATCAGAAAGGAAATTTGGATCGCCACCATATGACTCATTCACAGGATGGCTTTATGCTTGTGCAGACATTCTGAAGAAGTCACCATCTGTCTAAGAAGAAACACTGGACATATCACCACTTCCCTCTTTGGGATCCAGATCTGAAAAATTTGAAAGGTGCAACAAAGCATCAAAAAAGACATTTGGATCGGTACCATCTAACTTGCTCTCGGGATGGCTTGCATCAGATAATTTGTCACCCAGGTCAGTCTCATTGTCAACAGCATTTGAAAATTCAGTACTAGGTTTAATATGGTCATAGGATGTTCTATCCAATTCTGGTTCCACCACTGAAACTTCTTTCAAACTTTTTCCGCAATTCACAAAGTATAACATTCAAATCTTTAGGAGACGAAGTACAAGATGCCTCTACAAATTCAGACCTGTAACCATGGACATCAGTTACATCAATGCATGTATCATTGGGCACTACATGCTCATGAGATTTGGGTTTGGACTTCTCATTCATGGAAAGATGGTTGGATAGCACATCAACAATCTCATCCACACAAATATCAGTACAAGGGAACACTTCAACTGCTCCATCACCATTGGATAGTGAGTTATCAGCTAAATTACTTATATCAGAGTCGGAAATACTAGATCTTCCTTTCTTGCACAAACTGTTCCCATCCCCTGATGGTGTAGAGTCTTCATTTGATTGAGAATCTGAAAACTGAGCTCCAAGTTCTTGGTTTTCTTCATTTGCATCAGAATCATACAAGAACTTTTCACTGGAACCCTGCAAGAGGAGCAGTCTATCTTTCCCATCCCATTATATAGCTTCCACACCTTCACAGTATTCTCACTGCTACTAGAAACCAGCTTCTGAACGGGACCCCGCAGACCCAATTCAACTAGAGCTCTAGATTACATATTATAGTAGGATACAACTCTGGAATTGATCTAATCCAAATAGCAGGCAAAATGAGACGATTGAACAAGTCCACCCGAAACCAGCTTCTCCCAACATGTACTCCCTGAAATTATTGACACCATCCCCAAGCCACCTCTCTCTACAGTAAAAAAAAAAAAAAACATACACCAAAAGTAGAGGAAAATAGCAAAAACAAAGCACAAGGGAAGATGGCAAGGTGATTCATCGACAGCCACACTTCATGTCTTAATCAGTGGGTTTAAAAGTGGGTAAATAAAAAAAATAATAAAATAAAATAGAATAGAATAAAAAGAATGAAAATCACAAAAAGGTTAAATCTGCTTTTAAACACCAACAGAGAAGAGACAGATTGAAAACTATAAAGAAATCCATGAAGCACCCAAAATCAACAACAATCTGTGGTCTTTGATGGCCACTCCAATCATCCAAACGAATATCAATAATTGCAAATGGAATAAAAATAGAAATGAACATGGATTTTTAAAATGAAGAACTTATCTTAGAAAGACGAACAAATATCCTCTCAAGAATCCCAGGACCAATGAGGTCCTCCCCTGCTTCCCTTTTCTTCCTTCAGATTTCTCTTTCTCTCTCTATTTTCTTTCCTTCCCCATTCCTCCTTTTCCCCGTGGTGCTGCTGCAGCCTTTTTTTTCTTTCTCCTTGTTCTCAATGCGTGCTGCCAGTCCCCTTTTTCAAAAAAACCTCATTTTTCTCTTTTAAAAAAAAAATTCTCAAAAATGACCGAGGGAGTCATCTTCTTTGTAGACGTCGAGATGCTTTTAAAGGATGCAAAGCATGCCTTCCTTTTAGTGCCTGATCTCAGTATCGAATCTCTTTGTTATTTGTGCCTCTAATTAGAAAATAATAAAATCTCCTCTTTCTTCCCATGTATTTGTCCGTCCACGAAGATTGCGTATCTCCAAAAATTCCTCTTTGTATGTAAGTTTCCATATAGTTTCCATATATTCTTCTATGGGTAGCAAATTCTTTCTCTTCCTTGTAACTGCATCCTCCTTATATGCATGGTGGAAGCAACTTTATAAAATAATGCAGCTGTCGCTTTCCTTTCTCTAAAATTCTGGTGATCTCCCTTCAAATAGATGGCAGCCCGTTTCCTCATGCAAAAAAAAAAAAAAAAAAAAAAAAGAGTTAGAAAACTTATAGTAATATAAAATAAAATAAAACAAAAATAATAAATAAAATAAATGAATAATAATAAAAAGAAAGCCATGTAGGCGATACAAGTCATGCAATTCATGCAACCATGCAAGTTATGCAAAAATAAGTGAGCTTGGGTGTGTCCTAGTGTGCTAGGGCGAACGAAGTGGGCCAATATGAACCTAAGTGGGCCTAAGTGGGCCTAAGTGAGCTTCAGTGAGCCAAGTGTACCTGAGTGGGCCTAAGGCGTTTAGGTCAAGGCCTAAGTCTAAATTAGGGCTACCAAGGTCATAATGTAGAGTCGGATAAACTCCTCAACCAAAGTCTCCAAAGTGACTCAAAAAATATAAGTAGTATGAGTAGCAATGGGCCATCAAGGAACTACTGTGGAGCACTGGAAGTGAACTTAAAGACAGTGCTAAAGGGACAAAATTGAGGGTCTACAGTAAGTCGACATTAGTAGAGGAAATTTCACAACCAATGATGACTCGGATTGAAGAAAAAGAGAAATCCTCAAAAAAATCGACATTGGACTCGACGATTATCACTACTTCCCCAGTTTTTAGGTACATCCCAAGATCTCGACGAAGTAAGGGTCAACCACCTTTCATAGAAGATAAAAGTGAAGTACAACCTCGAAGATTGGAAAATGGGGACCTTCAAGTCTTGAAAAAAGATGCGACCATTCCCTTTCGAAACTTACAACTTATCTCTAGGGATGAGACACAAAAATCCGTCAAATCCTCAAGAGATTAAACAAAGCAAGAATTATTTCCTAGTAAAATAATAGATGAGGGGTTCAACCCTAAGGCTTATAAGTTATTAGCCAAGGCAGGGTATGACTTCACTTCGTCGTCACGATTAAGAGAACTTAGCCTCGAGACTACAGGTGAAAAGATGCATGGCCTTAATGAAACTCAAAAGAAGTTGAAACAACAAGGGTATGCAGTCAAACCTTCTAGGGCAGGTTTAGGGTTTGTACCTTTCAAGCCTATCAAAATTTTAGCTAAGAGTAAGAAGACTAAGACAAGTACACAACATATCACTGTAGAAGACATGGAAAAAAGCAGTGGGTCAAATTCTCCTCCTCAAATTTCAGTATTTGATCGGATTGAAGCTCCAATTACACAAGCTTCAGTGTTCACTAGGTTGGGCGATTTTAACCAAGTAGAATGGAATTACCACATATCCCACAAAGGTCAATACAACAAAGGATTGAGACTCTACCCTGAAAGTCATGGCGACAAAATCCCAATAAGAAGCAGTGTATTGAACTAAAGGAGGATGCAAAGACAAGAAGTTTAATCCCATCAAGGATGAAGCACCATTTGACTTGGAAAATTTGTACTAATGGTTCGTTAAAAGTAAAATTACGTACCATCGTGATCACTAAACAGTCGGACAAAGGATGCCCTAAAGATGTTGAAGAAAGTTCAACGCACACTAGCTACCATGTTGCAGTAGGAGTTGACTGTAATTCAAAATTTTCAGAAGATGAACTAGAGGAAGCTCCTCAAGTATTTGAGGATGGGGGGCAAGCCACTGTAGATGAGTTAAAAGAACTTAATTTAGGAACAAATGAAAACCCAAGGCCAATCTATGTAAGTATGCTTCTAAGTCATTCTGAAGAGAAAAGTTATTTTGAGTTGTTACTCTATTATAAAGATGTCTTTGCATGGTCATACAAAGAAATGCCAGGTCTTGATCCAAAAGTTGCAGTACGTCAACTCATGGTGAAGCATGGTGTTCGACCAATTAAGCAAGCTCAAAGACGATTTCGACCAGAACTTGTTTTGCAAATAGAAACCGAAATTGACAAATTGATTGAAGCTGGTTTCATTAGGGAGGTAAAGTACCCGACATGAATTGCTAACATCGTTCCAATTAACAAAAAGAATGGGTAGATCCGTGTTTGTGTGGATTTCAGAGATTTAAACAATGCTTGCCCAAAAGATGACTTCTCATTACCAATCATCGAGCTTATGGTTGATGCAACTACTAGTCATGAAGCTTTATCCTTCATGGATGGATCATCGGGGTATAATCAAATAAAAATGGTGCAAAGGGATGAAGAGCTTACTGCCTTTTGGACTAAAGAATTCAAGTGCAACATATCAATGTGCTATGCAAAAAATATTTGATGACATGCTCCATAAGAATGTCGAGTGCTATGTTGATGACTTGGTTGTAAAGTCTAGAAAGAGAGAAGACCACCTGCAAGATCTCCGTATGGTGTTTATTAGGTTAAGAAGGTATCAACTCAAAATGAACCCACTCAAATGTGCTTTTGGTGTTACTTCTGGTAAGTTTCTAGGGTTTATTGTTCAACACCGTGGCATTGAAGTGAATTAATCTAAGATCGCAGTCATTTGAGATATGCCAAAGTTGAGGAATCTTTAAGAACTTAGAAGTCTTCAAGGCTGTTTTGCTTTCATTCGACGGTTTATTTCAAGCCTTGCAGGACGATGTCAACCCTTCAACCGACTTATGAAGAAAGATGTCTCATTTGTTTGGGATGAAGCTTGTCATAATGCCTTTGAGAGCATAAAAAAATATTTGGCTAATCCAGCAATCTTAGGTGCTCCTATGGTAGGAAAGCCATTGATATTCTACATCGCCACACAAGAATGCTCTCTTGGAGCATTACTTGCATAAAAAAATGAGGAGAACAAAGAAAGGGCATTGTATTACCTAAGTCAAACTCTAACGGGACCGGAACTAAATTACTCCCCAATAGAGAAAACTTGTCTTGCTTTAATCTTCTCGACAAAGAAGCTAAGACATTACATGTAGGCATTCATAGTACACTTAATAGCACACGCTGATCCCATTAAGTATGTGCTATCAAAGCCAGTTCTTTCAGGACGATTAGCAAGATGGGGGTTGTTACTCATTGAGTATGAAATAATCTACATCCCTCAAAAAACAATCAAAGGACAAGCACTTGCAGACTTCTTGGCAGATCATCCTATCCCTACAACATGGGAAATTTCATATGACTTTCCTGATGAGGAGATCTTTTATGTTGACATTTTTCCTTCGTGGATGATGTTCTTTGATGGGTCAGCACGCTATGACGGAACATGTGCAGGTGTTATATTTGTCTCACCACAAAGATAGATACTACTGTATTCATTTGTTCTTAGTAAGAGATGCTCCAACAACGTCGTTGAATACCAAGCCTTAATTATCGGTCTACAAATGGCAATTAAAATGAAAATCACAAGCTTAGAGATATGTGGGGATTCTAAGTTGGTAATCAATCAACTGTTAGCCTTGTATGAGGTTAAAAGTGATGACTTAGTTCCTTACTTCCAATATGCTACCCAACTGATGGAAAAGTTTGAGCGAATCTCTTTAGTTCATATCCTACGAAAAGAAAACCAAATGGTAGATGCTCCAGCTAATCTAGCTGCAAGTTTAACACTGCTTAAGGATGAGACTGTACATGTCCCTCTTTGCCATAAGTGGGTACTTCCACCATTGCCAATATTGCAATAAGAAGAAGTAAACACTACATCAGTATTCACTATTGACAGCAAAGATTGGCGACAACCATTAATTGACTACTTAGAGCATGAAAAGTTGCCTGATGAACTAAGGCATCGAATAGAAATACGACGTTGAGCTCCATGCTTCATTTACTACAAAGAAACACTTTATCAATGCTCATTCGATGGAGTACTTCTTCAATGCCTAGGAGGAGAAGAAGCAAATCAAGCAATTGAAGAAGCTCATTTTGGGATCTGTGGGGCTCACCAATCAGGGCCAAAACTTCATTTTCAAATCAAAAGGATGAGATACTATTGGCCAATTATGGTTAAGGATTGTATAGAATATGCAAAAAAAGTGTCAATCGTGCCAATTCCACTCAAATTTTATACACCAACCCTTTGAGCCACTCCATCCTACAATTGCATCATGGCCATTTGATGCATGGGGACTTGACGTAGTCAAACCCATTACTCCTAAATTCTCTATTGGGCATGTTTACATATTAGTAGCAACAAATTATTTTTCTAAATGGGCGGAAGCTGTGCCATTTAAAGAAGTGAAGAAAGAAAATGTAGTGAACTTCATTCGAAGTAATATTATCTATCGATATGGGGTGCCATGATACATAGTCACTGACAATGGGAAACCCTTCTATAACAAATTGATGAGTAATCTCTGCGAGAGGTTTGGTTTCAAACAACACAATTCATCAATGTACAATGCACTGACCAATGGTCTCGCAGAAGCATTCAACAAGACCCTTTGCAACTTATTGAAGAAAATTGTTGATAAGTCAAAGAAAGATTGGCATGAATGAGTAGGAGAAACACTTTGGGCATATCGAACAACATATCGAACGCTTACACAAGCAACCCTTTATTCCCTCGTTTATGGTGTAGAAGCTGTATTGCCCCTTGAGCGTCAGATCCCTTCATTAAGGATTGCTATACATGAAGGACTAGCTGATGAAGATAATGCCAAGTTATGTCTTCAAGAGTTAGAAGCACTAGATGAAAAATGACTCGAAGCCCAGCAACGCTTAGAGTGTTATCAAGCACACATTTCAAGAGCTTTTAACAAAAAAGTTCGTCTTCGATCTTTTCAAGTCGGTGATCTAGTTCTTGCCATTCGTAGACCCATCATCACCACACATAAGACTGGAAGCAAATTTACATCAAAATGGGATGAACCTTATGTGGTGCAAGAAGTTTACACCAATGGTGTTATAAGATTGTCGCCGAAGAAGGATTAAGAATTGGCCCTATCAATGGAAAATTCTTAAAGCGTTATTATGCTTGAGTCACACTTTGCTTCTAGCCCGCATGAGCATAAACTGTGTACGATGCACAAAAAAAAAAAAAAAAAATATATCTGCTAATTTGAAAACCTGAAAAGGCGACTTAGACAAAAGTTAGGACATATGCTCGCAAGATTAAAATTTTCTTTTAGTCTTGGCAAAAGTTAGAGCGTTAAAAAAAAAAAAAAAAAGTCTGCTAAGTTGAAAACTTGAAAAGACGACTTAGGCAAAAGTTAGGACATGCTCGCAAGATTAAAATTTTCTTTTAGTCTTGGCAAAAGTTAGAGCTTAAAAAAAAAAAAAAATGGAACTCATTTGACTTGATCCCCTCTCTTTAAAGGGTATGTAGGCAACTCAGGGAAACCACTTGAGTTCAATCACTACCACAAAAAAAGGGAGTCTCATTTTTATTAATAAATAAGTCTAGCTAACAAATGTTATGCTTTATTACATCTTAATAAAAATAAAATAATGAATGAAGGAAAAGAATGAGAGCTAAAACTAAGTAAAAAGGTACAACGATCACATCCACACCAAGCATGCAAGCTCGTCACGTTGAGTCCTTAAAGCTTCTTGAAGTGTCTCTAAAGTCTTGACATTGACATCAGCAAGCACGGGGGTTTGGGCGATAATGACGTGTTCTTTCCTCAAGCAAGAAACATCATTCTGTTTATTGGTTATAATTTCATCGATCTCCAAGATTGAGTTATGAAGGCACTCATTTTGTATACCTAGTTGCTCCAATTCCTTCTTAAGTGCTTCCTGTTTAGCATCAAGAGTAACTAAGTCAACCTTTAATGATTGACGATGGTTTGGTTGTACACCTTTCGAGTTTGGAGCATCCACAATCTGAGACGTAACAATAGCTAAACGTTTGCTTTGTACTTTCGGAGATATCTTCATAGAATGGGTGTGTTGCACTGCATCGAGGTGATCTACACTTTCCATGTACTTCTCAATCTGAGACTTCAATGGTGAAGGGTCCACTCCAATCTTTGTGATAGCATTGAAAAGCTCATCAATCTTTCCTCTCAATAATGGGAGACACTCATTGGAAGTTTTGATAATCATCTCCTTAATGCCTTCTCCTATCATAAGTGCTGCTTGGCGTTGGGCATTAAGGATGATTTATTAGACGTCGAATGTGTGAGTGGAAGTAGAAGGAGTAACCACCGTAGGGCATGGAGATTGTTGTTCAATAATTAAACCTGCAATTGCTAAAAGTGTCAATTCATCATATGTTGTATCTCCAATTATGGTCTTTTGACCTTGAGATTCAATCAGAATATCACTTAAGATGTTAGTAATACCTTCATCACCTAAATGAGAATAAGGCAAAGGTAATTGGATGATAGAGTGATTATCTCGTTGCATAGTCAATGTAAAGGGCGTTGACTCCCTAGTAGCAACCACATTTTCGAACCGATCCTTAGGTGAGGACTCATTACTTTCATCGACAAATTGGTTATCACCCACCACCTAAGACAAATATTTATTTTTGTTAGTATCAATGCTAAAAATAAAAAAAAAAGTACCTCATCACCGTTAAGTTCTATCGGTTGAGTAGAAGTTGGGATGTCAACAAAGAAGACATCTACATCAAGAGGATGATAGTTGGTCTCATCATAGTACACAAGGTTGGGTATAATCTTTTGACATTTGAAGTGACATTCACTTATATTTTCAGAGTCGTCATTTGATACATAAAGACCTTGTGCATTGTTATGTTGCTTAAAAGTCTTGTGATAGTGAGTACTACCACCATTGAAAATAGTTTCCCCATGCTCTGAGTGAGTAGAGGTATTAGTTCGATGTCTACCCATTGAACGCTTAGAAGAAACTCTTGAATCATCAGGTAAATCATCAAAATCATTCTCAACAATGTCTTTAGCATTCTCCTTAGTAGAAACACTTGAGTCATCCTTACGCGTTCAACTCTCTAAAGATTTTGAGGGTATTTGCCGAGAAGAATCAAGAGGGGGCTCTATACAAGCAATAGTAAGAATTTTCTTACCAGGATTACGCACTCTGATCCACCAATCCACATAAGTTTTGGTGACTGAAAACTCTTCAAGACTATGATAATCTGGTATAGTAACTTTGGAGTAGGTACCAAGCCTGGTGCATGACTCCCAATGTTGATACACCACCTCTAAAGTTCCAGTGCAAAAAAACTTTGGCAAACCTCCTGGAAGGTCTCAAGGATACCTAAATTGCCTGGAAAATCAATGAGGATGATACGGTTAGATCACCTGATGGTTACCTTATTGCAAAGATAAATAGCTAGAGCGAAGACTTATGAGAGAAGAAGCTTTGGTAATACTAATAAATTCATTATTAGTCCAGTGCACATGCTCCTTGTGGCGCAATGCCAAGTGGTCTAACTTTATGCCTTTGCAAGACATTATCAAAGCCTGAGCTTGCAAATCATCAAAACACTTAGCAGAAAACTCGCTAGCGTAATAAGTCATTCGTGGGAAATGGTTCCAAGAAGGAGAAATGAAATGGGTGTCAAAATATTCACCTAACCATCCATATAAGTAATGAATAGGGAAAATAGATGCATCAGTCCTAGGTTTCGAAGAATAAGCGATTTCATTTAAGTCGTTGTAAATGCTTGCCAACATTGGAACAACAAGTCTAAATGTCTCACCTCGAGCCATTCTACTAGCTAATTTGAAGACTCCAGAACGAATCAAATTGACACCCCTAAGGAAGAACAAACTTACATAACCAACATGATAAGAAAGCGGCTAAGTAAGTCTCTTTAACATTTGTCTCAACTATGCCAAGGTTGTAAAAAACTTCCGTCTCTGACTGAGTACGAGATTTAATAGGATCAATTTCCCTAAAGAGGTTATGAGTCTCCTTAAGCCTCTGCGCCTTATTCCTTGTACTTTTCTTTGAAGGTCTTGCATACTTCATCAAACCTTTGTACCAAAATGACACCCAAGAGGCTAACTTGACTGAAGACTTCCCTTTCGTCTCAGAGCAAATTCGATGATATGCAAGGAATAAGTTTTGACAACTTGATGGGAGTGAGGACTTTGTTGCATCATTAGATAACTCTTCCGTGCTTGGTACCATCTCATCATAAAAAGATCCACTGATGGGTAGTCCAACAATATGATACAAGTCCCAAAGAGAGATGAAAACCTCTCCAATGGAGGTATGCAAGGTGTTAGTGGTAGGACACCAACGTTCGCAAAAGGCCCTAATCATAGAGGCATGACGATCATAGTTGAATAACGATGCAAAAATAGCTTCATAAAGCTTACATCCTCTAAGAAATGGTCCATGCTGACCCAATACCTTCTCAACCCATTCCCAATATCAAGTACTTTGAATGAGCTTTCCCATTTGGCTTCTTCATCACAAACACGAGAACCCAACAGCCCAAATTCATCATAAACTTCAATAGTAGTTGGGTGAGAAGAACTTAGCAGCAGAACATCAGAAATAGGTTTCACCTTATTAAGTTTTGAATTGCTGATATTTGTAAGCTTGCAAGATGCAACTCGAGATCAGGAACAAATGTGTAATGGGTCATTTGTCACTGGTACTGACAAAGATTGAAGGTCAGTAAGTGACTTATGCACTAACAAGGTAGTCCCTTCCTCAAAATCGTCACTATCATCCTCAAGAATGGTTACGGTCTTTTCCTTGAAACATTTGAAGAATGTCATCCTACAAAAAAAAAAAAAAAAGGGAAGGTAGAAAGAGAGATGAATAAAATATGGGTCTAAATTTTTAGATGTCACTATGCATTTAAGTTAGGCCAATTTGCATGAGTGAAGACCTTAGCACTCAAGTCATATTAAGTGCTAGAAGTACAACATTGTGTAGCATCAGGGCCATAGCTTGTTTGCATAAATACCAAGTATTATTCCGGTTTTAATTAAATATTAAAACTTGAATATCATTATGCATTCAAGTCAAGCCAATTTGCATGAGTGAAGACTTTAGCACATAAGTGTCGAAAATACAACACCGCATAGCATCAAGGCTATAACTTGTTTACATAGATACCAAGTATTATTCCAAGTTTTAATTAAATATTAAAACTTGAATATCACTATGCATTCAAGTCAAGCCAATTTGCATGAGTGAAGATTTTAATACATAAGTGCCGAAAATACAACACCGCGTAGCATCATGGCTATAGCTTGTTTGCATAGATACCAAATATTATTCTGGTTTTAATTAAATATTAAAACTTGAACACCACTATGCATTCAAGTCAAGCCAATTTGCATGGGTGAAGACTTTAGCACATAAGTGCCGAAAATATGACACCGCTTCATGTAGGGCTATGACTTTGATTACACGAGGGTCAAATTTCAAATATTCATATTTTTTTTATAGATATTTAATTTTATTAAAGATTCCCCTTAAGTATTAAGGTAATTTTTTTTAAATATTCATTAATTAATTAAATTAAATTAAATTAAATTACCTGAAATCAAATTCGTCTCTGCAAATGATGAAGGTCGACACGTGTTTGAAAAAGGTAAGTCTTTTTTTTTTTGCATCCTTAAAAAAAAGTTAGCAAAAAAAAAAAAAAAAAAAAAAGAATAAATAAGGAGAACACGTGTCAACTATATATATATATATATATAAACTAGAAAGTGGGTATCAAGGACCCACAAGCCCACGTTTTTCCATGGTAAGGTTTGACTTATGGAGATTTTATATACATATTCCAAGTATTCACTTTGGATTGATGTTATAAATATATGTATATATATTTAATCGTCCATGCGCGCTACAAACAACCACCATTGAAGCCTCTCCACAGCATGACGTTGGACATCACAATATGATCTCCACGACATGACCTCTACGTCCCAAGGTAACCACTATCATGGCTCATGTCTCAACCAACATTGTGGCTCCATCCCACCAAGCTCCAATATATATATATATCCAAGTATTCACTTTGGATTGATGTTATAAATATATGTATATATATTTAATCGTCCATGCGCGCTACAAACAGCCACCATTGGATTGATGTTATAAATATATGTATATATATTTAATCGTCCATGCGCGCTACAAACAGCCACCATTGAAGCCTCTCCACAGCATGACGTTGGACACCACAATATGATCTCCATGACATGACCTCTATGTCCCAAGGCAACCACTATCATCGCTCACGTCTCCACCAACATTGTGGCTCCATCCCACCAAGGTCCAATATATATATATATACATATTAAAAAAAAAAAAAAAACTTACCAATTTGAAGAGGTGAAGATTTCTTACGGTGAATTCAAGTCGGGTTTCTCAAGTTGGGTTGAAGAACACCCAAAGATCAAAAGAGCTCTCTGAAAAAAGTTCAAGTCAAGTTTCTCAACTATTGTCCCCTTTATATATAAAAAAAATGTATATAGGGATGACAAATTGGAAGGGATTGAAAGTGTAAAGAAAGAAAGAAAACGAATCGGAAGAGGATTCAAAGTGTAAAGTAAAAAGGAAAACGAAGTGGAGTTTGGAAAAAAGTAGGAAAAAAAAAAATTACTTTAAGACTCACCCCAACCACATGACAATGCATGTACGTGATGCGTCTTGAAGTGGGGGCATTTGTAGACATAAAAAAAATCAGTGGATTAAATTACCACTAATTTGGTCTTCAAAATCAATAAATTGAAAAAAAAAAAAATCCTCTCATGGATAAGTTTCCATAATCTCCAACTATAAAAAGTTTAATAATAATAAAAAAATTATTATTATTATTATCTTGTTGGTAAAACCTCCAAGAGAAGAAAAATTGCTAAAATCAAGGAACTAAATCCCTTGAATTAAGCAACTAAAATTCGAGAATTTGAAATTCAAATTCTCTATCTTCATCTATAAATAGAGGTGTCTTCTATGGAGAAAAATGAAGAAATCAGAAAATCCAAAAAGGAAAATCTCAAGTAGAAAATCCAAAGACAACTTCATACAGGAAAAGAGGAATGGTAAAAGAACTGCTACACACATTCTTCACCATTCAACAATTCTTTGTCATTCAACAAAGTCATTTGAGAATAAGACACTTGTGGCCTCGATTGATCTTCGAAATCCAAAAAACGTCATCGTCATCTTCCAAAGTGTGATCAAGGCAAAAGAATCAAAGGGAAAAATATTCTTTTGGAAAGAATATTATATTTGAGATTGTACCCACAATATTCTTAATTTTAATAAAAATTTTGTTCGCATTATTTTCCTATTTGTTTTGTTAATTTTGCAGGACAAAAAATTTATAAAATTTGTGCATACAACAACATTGTTATACCTCAATAATCTCTTTCCTAACAAGACGCTCTTGTAACTTTAACCCATGACCATGACTTTGATACTAATTCTTGGATTAAGTTTTGATCATTTAAAAATCAATTGTTGTCCAATGAGGGTAAACTAAATTTTTTATGACATTTGACCAATGACCTATTCACTAGGCATAGAAGCAATATTGTCACACCCTATCAATTAGACTTATCCCTAATATGCACACATAAACATATACTTATTTTAATTAAAATCTTGGTTATTGGATTTAAAGAAGCAAGGGATAAGCCATTAATATTTGTTGCCTTTAGTGGGACAATATATTTGATCATGTGTCATTATGTTGAATCTAGTTTCCTTGTCCATCATTTTATGAATATTGAAAAATAATCATTTCTATATATCTCATTAAGGTTGAGTAGATTTTGTCATAGAAGTCTTTTTGCTTAAAAATCATTTTAAGATAGCTATATTTTAAAATCATTTTAATGTTAGATATGTGAAATGATCGTGAAACCCTAATCTTGAAGCTAATGAAAAAGAATTATAAAAACAAATTTTATTTTATTTTTTATTTTAATGAATATTATAACTGTGTTCATGGTAGCTTGTCTTGGGCCTCTTGGCAGGTGGTAGGGAGAGAATAAAAGTAAATTAAACATTGATTCTCTAAAGGAAAATGACACCATAATAATGAATTATATTTTCATTTTTGAAATTTATCTATAGAAGTATATAAAATATATCCATGGTCACCATTGTTTTTTAATTGACAAAGTCGGTGGTTTTAGGCATAAGAAATGG